>CAVNZL010000109.1:0-161287 GCA_963693355.1 Pontia daplidice | reverse complement strand
AAAGCAATTTGTCCACAAAAGTACGTATCTCAACTTTGAACTCTATGCTTGTTAAAGGATTGTTCAATGAAAGAATAGAGATTGAAATTGGAGCCATTGAATCCTATTATATTGGACATCGAACTATTGTAGGTTTATTGAAAAGGCTTTCCACGGAGGATTCAGACGGAAGTTTTAAAATTTTATAACATTATTCAAAATCTTTATATGAGCAACACCAAATAAAACGAATTGGGCAAGTTATTAACTAAAGTTTAAACGATAATAAGCCTTATAAACTAGAGGAATACAGATTAAGTATATATAAGTATCGGCGGGACCAAAAAGTTGTAGACGTGGTTAAAAGCAACGTTGGGCTAATTATTTGTTAATTAATTACCTAGTTTTAAATACAACATGGGTATGGTTAACGGCACAAACAGCGATTTGATTATTTAATATAATTATCTATAAAAACTAATTCCTGTGAAAAAATTATTACTAAAAGCGTGCCCAGATTTGTAATTATAAAAAAGGATTAATAACCTTTATTATAGCGAACAAACTAAACGTATTCATAGCCGCTAATGGAAAATGAAAAATAATATACATATAAAGAAATTAGAAATTCGAACATGATTGATTTTTTATAAGCAGTTCATACGTTAAACAAAAATAAAAACTTAATAGTAATACGTTATGAACTCATTACTTGTCATCTGAGGCTCAATATGAATATAGTGATATAAAAATTCAGAAACATGCATTTAAGCTTAAAACGATAACTGTACCCATTTGGACGTACGAGCGTAATTAAAATAAAAAACTGCTTTAATTGTCTATGAAGTTTATATTTAAAGAATGTGTATCTGTTATCTTTTATACTCATCTTGTAAACATACGAGACTCATCAATGTTTAAAACTAATAAGCGCCTATTTGATTTGTTAGTGTTTAGTACCAAAAGGGAAAAAATGGGAACATCGCTGTCCGTCTGTCACCAGACTGTATCTTATGAATCGTGATGACAATTGTTATTTTTAGTTGACGTTTCTACGTGTCTGTATTACTAAATATATTTATTTATTACAAAATGCACGTCTGACTCGCAATATCTCGGTTTTGTAAAATAAAAATTAGAAACAGCACATTAAACGAATTCGTTGGATAAACCAGTTAATATGGCCGTTATATACGGCTAGTCTCAAAATAAGAAGCTGTACATTTCAAACGCCCTAGAAAACTTCGAGATCGAAACATTACTAACATCTGCGAGTGCATTGAATTCGATCCCATTTTTGTCGGATAAAAATAAAACTAATACACCTGAGTACCGACCTATTTAGTACGATTTTAATGTCTATAAATAGCCAATCATTTAATACTTACTCATAAGAACACAACCAACGCCTTTATCAAATTATATGGAAATAATGAGACATAATATATGTGACCTATTAAATAGAGGAGTTTAAAACATTAATATGAGCTTTAATAGGCAAGCAATATATGACTTAATAGCAAGGAGTCTAATTATTATTCAGCAAAAAGATTCTAGCGGGACAGCATCACTATTATTTAATAATAAATAAAGTGAACAGTCAAAATGTTAATGGCATAGTGTGCTACTGTTTTAAGCTTGTTAAAAGACATCAATGTAATCAAGATTAATAATTACATTTATTAACGTAAGTGTGTAACATAAAAATTACTCTTTCATTAAATACCATTACTTTAGGAATGTGTAGCAAAGAAAACAAATTGGTATTTGATAAACATATAATTATCTGTCTGATTGCACTCTTTTAAAGTACTGTTTTGTCTCTTCCTTTCAAATTGTTTACGCTGTAATGCAATGAGACAGATGAGTAAAACGATTTGTTTCAATCTGAAAACTTTATTTACCAAATAACTATAAATCTGTCAACACATATATAAATATATATTAAAAACTCTCCGTCAATAGCAATTGACCTCAAGCTCAACAAGAGCGCTACAAATCTTGTTAAAGCAATTAAGTAATCCCCAACAAAGAAATCCCGACAAATTCATGGAGCACATCTTAATGGGATCTCAATTAATTATGTGTACCTTGTTCTACCGTATTATAGAAATAAGAAGTTATAAGAATATTTTCAATAATGTATCTTTTGACTAATCAAATGGCAAAACTAATGAGGAGGATAATATGAGAATTGTTTTTCCAAATTGCGTCAATATTGCGATCGGCGAAATGACGTCATATGTGCATGAAAATGGCGCATTTTACACAACATTGTAATTAATTAAACACTTTAAATCGACTACATTTTGTAACCATATTTACAAAATTGAATAAACTAATATTAATTATAGGTATACTATACTATACATTAATTACTTTATTCGACTGTGAATTGTACAATTGTATTGTTATTTTAAATTAATACCAAATAGAACCAATTTATCTCCTGACAACTCCTATGTAAGTCGATCTATCAAAACGCTGAATTGAGATCACTCACGTACAAAATGGCGATTGTACGGTAATTGCTACAAATATTTGCCCGAATACGCTGACTGGCATTGACTTTCTGTTTACGTAACAATAAGCTCTGGAAGGAATAAGGTATTAATAGATAGTTTATTGAGCGAACACGTCCAAATGATATCATCTTTGTTCGTGAGATACCTACGGCACGTTTATTTCGATTATAGTTGGAGTAAACGAATGTCAAAATGAAATACTATTAGTTGGAGTCTTTTTAAAATATTCTAAGCGTTTGCACCATTAACATTCTTCTCATAACAAATATAATAAGTGAATCTGAACAACAATATTTGATTTTGCGTTTAGTTATAAATGTTAAATTAATGTTTTGTTAGCACCAAAGAGGTAAGGATCAGATCCTAGTGTTGAATAAAACGTCGTATTTTCATACAATTTATATTATAATCACTTCCCTTAAATATTTGGTATACATATAGTAGATATTTTACTATAGAATCTCATTCTTATCCACGGTAACGAAAGGAAACTTCTCTGGTCAGTTCTTGAAGATCGAATGGCTGGCTGCTGCTTGCCGCTCGTTATTTAAAGACCGCGCTTGTGATCAACTGATAACAATCAACTCAACTAACAATTAAGCTGTAAGACAGTAGACTATAGAGACAAATTAGTAGATCTATGGAATTGAAATGAAGATAAGTTAAATATGATGAATATCTGTAAAACTAGCTATTGCCAAATTCAATAGCTATATTAGAGAACCTTTGTAAATACGTATTGTTTAAGTTTTCAATATTCTAAAGTCTAAACAATTTCGGCAGTAAATGACACATGAATTAGAACGCGGCATAATTTCTTATTACGTCACCTTGGTGTTTGATAACCCTTGACCAGACACATAATTTAATGATGTAAACAAATGCATTTTAGTTCAATACAAATACTTCCGTCAATTATAGGTTCAGTTTTGAGTAATAATATAATTTTCAGTTATAATATTGTTCATACAATTAGTTAATAATTTGCAGTCGACGCATATGTCAATATAACATATGAGAGATATTATCGAATTTACGACTACGTTTACATACGTACATTTATAAACAACATTATGCACATAAAATAACAAGATATTAGAATACAAAAAAAATATGGTCAAAACCTTATCGCCGAACTTATTGAGGCCTTCCTGAGTATTTACTTGAAAAGATACGTTTTATTTAAGATTAAAATATTCTTTACTTATATAACCTACTACTACTAATCTATTTATACTATATATTGCCTTTCTTGATATGTGACTCTGCAACAATATTTTTTTTACAATATGGACCAGTACTTCCTGATACAAACAGGCTGACAAACTCGTCAGCTTTATTAAGATTCTCAGTGTATTGAAATTGGAGCCATTTTGAATTTATTTCCTTACCCAAGGGAATTTGTCTTCCATTGGAAATGGCCTGCTCCAGCCTTCAACGCCATGTGAATATTAAACAAGCATTACGTATCTGTTAATTTTACTTTCAAATAATTATAGAAAGCATTGAAATTTAGGTACATCGAAAAAGCGGTTGGGATTTCAATTCCAAATTATTAAGATAATTGCATACATTATAATAGTTCAATGATGTTGACATCTGTAATAGTCTGTAAAATTTTAAATAATTAACTTGCTTAAGTTTTGAATGAACTACGACAAGATTCAGCACTTTCTTATTGCCATTACCATTACTATTAGACATTTGTTACAAATCTTCATAAAAACTCTAGAATAATCAATCTAAAGCAGTCTAATTGCAGCCCCGTAGCAAAAGTACCTATCTCTATCTCAATCATATCTATATATTTTAAACATTCAATTGGGCTTAATATTGTGTCGTATAATAAATTTAAAAGAAAAAGTATGTATTTGGAGATAATATTTTTTTTACTAATGCAATATTAAACGTCTAGTATAAAATTTAAATGCTATTACTTAAGCCAAAATAGGGTTACTATATATATATAAAAAAATACTAAATAGAAATAAAAAATATGAAGATATCAAAAGACAAGAAAGTGAATGGCATCAAATAGCTCCCGATGAATAATCGGTTATAATGGCAATCATCCGAAGAAACAAAAGGAACGTAATTACTAGAATTTGCTGATCCGGGCGGATATTACTTATAACGTCCTGGAATGTTCGTTACGAGTTAAAGATCATCGGTGAATATACTCAGGAACAAGCGTGAAGTTTGGTAGGATATTTCAGCATTAGTACCACAAGAAATATGATAACATTTTTTAGAACCGGAACGCAATCACGCCTTTGACAATGTCCATGAACATGTATGAAGTTATATAATATAAGAAATTCGTCTATTTAGTTAGTTAAACCCGGTCCTTCACAATCTTATCCGACTGTGCGACTACGAACAACAGCTGAATTCATTTACGTGGTTGAATATTAATCATAATCCAATCAATTATTATGCTAATAAGAACGACGATTTTGGCACCGACCCCCAACTCCTCTAATATATATTTTAACATACCTGTAAGTCAGTGGGGCCCGCAAGTTTATCGACAGGTCTCTCGAACGCATTGGACGTCGCTTGTCCCCTTCTCGCCAGCTGGCAAAACTTCTCGCAAACGACACCGCACTGCACTCTGTCACATTCACAAAATCCACCGACATATCAATAGTATCCATTGTCTCATTCACACTTTCGATTCTCGAGTCAAACTCAAAAGAATTATTCACATTAGTATAGTTCTCGAATGTATGGTTCGTTAATTCGAACACTCCATTATGTTTAGGACTAGAATAAATATACACCTTGTCAAGTTCTGAGTCATTTTGTGTTTTAATGAGATTTGCGTGAGTGAGGGTCTCGGTGGAATTCCGATAGTAATTTTCTAGAGATGTGTACCAAGCTTCTAGGACTGCAATGTGCGAATCCAACTCTCGGCACGTTAATCGAAACTCGTAGTCATGGCAGCGTTGTTCTTCAACGATTTCTGAAATCATTAATTTTTATGTTAAAGAAAACCAACATCGAAAACCCAATTAAGAATTATCACTATTAGAATATCTCAATTGGAGAATAGTAGTTTATATGTTAAATTGGATATATAAATGGCTGTATTGTATAAATTTAATACGTTACATTTGATATATATTTAGAAGAAGATTTAGACACACCTGCACCGTATGGGCTTCTAGATTTTCACAAAAAATACAATAATAGTAAGTAGAAAAGCAACAGTAATTTATTCAATTGGTCAAATGTACACTTTCGTACTTTAAAGAGAATTTCGTATACAATAATATATGAGATGTTCACCTCACCGTTCTATATCTAAATGATTACTTAATTACCAAACAAACAGATTCTATCATTTAATTTTTTCTCAATTTAATTCGTACGAATGTATAACTCGCGCCTATTTTAAAAACTTCACGTTTAATATGTGTATTTTCAAACGAGAATAGTAATGGTGAAAGCTAATGGAAATTTTTATACCTTTCTTTATAGTGAAATGCGTTTCTTGTTTTATGATTATTGGATAAGATTGTTGACCTAATAATTCTAGTGTAGTATTCTGGCATACTCGATTGCGAACTCGCCTCATCATATTCGACTAAGCATTTTCTGCCTGTCTCTTAATGTCGTTCAACTTGGTATAAGTGACGATTGAACAAACCTACCATTGTATTAAATTTTAAGGTGTTTAAAAATTCAGTTAAATATATTAAGGTAAAAGAAAATACGGCGTTTTATGACCGCAGTACTTGCTGTTTTCAGCTATTATTAAAATTCATAAACAATCTGTTTGAACTTATTTACTCAACCTTACAACCTTTAGGAACTTTCATTTTACTTAACAAAGCATTATGCAGTCAGCTAAATCCCGGATTTGTGAATTAATTAAGTTTGACTTATAAAAGTTTTTGCTGAGAGAGCGAGCTTAATGTTTAATAATATACAAGTTTCTAGCAAGTTTGTACTCACAATTTGTTATATTATAACAAGTTTTACAAAATGTTGTTACTTTCAAAGCGATACCATAATAGTAAGCAAACAGTCAGCTTTTATAAAGGTTTTATGAATTCAGAGTAAATTCAAGTAAAAATGAGAGAGATGCACTTGCATTAACAAAAATATAAACGAAGAAATCTTCTGAAATCGATCGAGTATGTACTGTTTCATGATATATACCTGCAATGCAATGTACAAATGTATAATTAATTATACAAGTTAATAATTTTAATAACAATGTTATTTGTATAATTATTATTTAAATATTTAAACATTTAAATAATTATACAAATACATACAAATAATTATCTACCTCACAATTTGCATTTCTATAAAACCATTATTTCACTGAATGAAAATTTCAACTTGGGACCAATTAGCCTTAATTAAAATTACTGGAAATACTATAGCGACTTAAGATGAGGCTTCTATTGTTAATTATGTATTTGAAGGTATTTAATAGAGCTCTATGAATTATACTATCATAGATACTAGAGTAAAGGCCAGCTTTTACTCATGCACAGATTGGGAGCAGTCAGACTAATGTAATTTAGCAGTAGCAGTGTGCATTGCAAAATAACCCTCATTTCCTTTCTCCTTCGTTCTTCCTCATATGTCTATACCATTCTCTTTCCCTCAGCTTTACCCCTAAATACTCCCAATTCGGATCAAACGTTTCCATGGCAACCATCCACTCAAACAACGTCATTTGTTGACATTGCCAGTTAATAATGACCCCGCATTACTAGAAAAGTAGTTGGTTTAACCCTTTCTGAGGGCTCTATCAAAATTGGCTAGATTACTCTTCGACAATATATTAATGAGGGCAGAATATAAACGTTAACTGAATGAGTTAGAGAATGATTTCCATTAATTGTAACAAAAGAGTTAGGATAAAGGGATAACTCTTATTTTAACCTCTCAATAATAATAAGAGTGATTTGAAGTGAACGATAACACGCAGTTTACATTTTAAAATGCTTCACTAATTTAAGTGGCACAAACAAAATTTTAATTGAAATAATGAAAGTTGGGGCAGAAAAATATATTTGAAATATTTACCAATTTTGTGATCCAGGCGTTACTTATAACTTTATAATCGTTTTATGTTTTAACAATATTATTTCTATTAAAAAAGCTTAAAATAAAGAGAAAGAAACTTTTATATTAGTTGTTCCCAATGTTGCCAGGAAATTAAATCGCTAATTTGTGGAATGGGTGTATTTTGCTGCCAAGTTAGTTTTGGACGTCTTCCTTAAACGTGACATCGCATATTTTATGAAACTTACAAGGTCTTTCATCTTTTAAGGTAAACAGAATTATACATCACCCAATGTGATTTGATAAATCATCTATCTGAATTATGTAATTTATAATTAATAATGCAAATAGATGTATGCGAACAGAACATTAGGAATATCCTTATTTGGATTGACTTTATCTATTTTAATGCTTACATTTGTAAAAACAAACGATTCAAAATTTAGATGAAAGTTTTTATCCTCAACTTGCGCTTCAAAACATATATAGATATAGCCTAGCCAGACAGCCCTTCTAAAGTCCTACATGGTTTTGTAGGAGGCACTTATTCAAATGTTAGCGCCTCAAATCAATTGTTGAAAACTGGCACAAGTTTTCATACCGTAGATAAATTACGTAAGTATTCGAAAATTCGAATTTGGAATCGAACGTTCAAAGTATTTTTTAGTGTAATCAAGACCAGGATGAATCTGCCACGGCTCACCTCTATTGAGACTGACCAGTTGACCAAACGCGAGCTATTCAACTGCTCAAATAATGGTATAGGCCCGCGTACATATTTCTGCAAACAATATTGAATTGATATTCAATACTGATTGTACCTTTTCATACTGATTCTATTTTCTCCAGCTCAATCAGACTCACCAGAAAAGTGCGTTTTTCTTGTTTTTTTTTAAAAAATGATTAAAAATGTGTACTATTGTGAAATAATAGAGAACAATTTACTCATGAAGATAGCTTTCAACATTGTGCAGATGTGAGTACTCACTGGAATACTCACTCAAAAAATTCATAATCGCGACTTAACATAAAGACGTTTTGCATCTAACAAAAGCACTTGTTGTACAACCTTCGTATTGTCAAAATTTAGTGAAGGGAGTTGTAGAAATCAATTCGCCGTACAGATGTAAGTGCTTGAGGGTGCTACCCTAGGGATGAGGGTAGAGACAACATGTTTGTTTCCACCGCGGAATATATAAAAAACACTTCGTCTGTCGATGAAGGTGTCTAACTTGTATAAGGTCTTAAGCGATACACTTCCACGTTATCAGTTATAGACTCATTTAGTTACCTTATATATTTAGTTACGGTCGAGATTTATTAACAACTGACTAGGGTGGTGAGACTCGATTTATGTCACATCAAATATGTTGACCACTGTGTATACCATTAAGTATGATCATTTAATATTTTCATATTGTTATAATTTTTTTTAATTCCGCATAAATCATATCACGTCATGACCCTTTTTGATTTGTTGCATACTAAATAATACAATTGGACTTCATTTTTTATTATTATGAATACTCTCAATTGCTAGGGATATCCTGATTTATCTAGAGCCTATTCCCATAAAAATATAATAAGGAAATAAGTCAAGTTATTACGCCGTATCGTTATATACAATGGAAACAAGATGCAGTTTTTCCTAAAGCTCTGATAAGCACGGACGTTAGACTCTGCTGCTTTATCACGCTTTTCACAATTTCTGCTGAATATCTATTTAACCTATATTGACCAATTCTTTTTTTTCATTTTAAAATTTAGAGCTAGCATTTAATTAAAGCGGGTTGCAACCCCGACTTTGATGCAACTATTACTTACATAGGACTAGAAGAATAAAGTTTCTTCATATACCATAGTATTTTACATATAAAATACTACGTTTCGTCCTAATTTTACCACTTGTCTCCAAGAACATCTAGTTCCCCGCTAGATTTTAATTTAAAAAATGAATAATAAGTTACCTTTTTAATAACCGAAGAGATTGCTCGCAGATGATGACCAAAATAAAATTTATGTTACCTCTTGCATTGATTTATTACTCAAAAATACTTTATTACTAATATGCATTATGTATATCTCATTTTTTTTGTAACTTTCTATATAATAAAACAAGTACGTTACGTGAATTTTACTTTATTTAAGTATTCTATACATAAATAATTCTTGTTAATTTTCTGCCTTTACGAAATACCCATACATAAGTGAAGTAAATATTTAATTAGCACTCGCTTTATGAAAGCCATATACGAATAGAACTACAACACGCCCTCCAAAAGCTATGTAATCTGCTCGCTTTAATAAATTATTTAAATGGTACAAGATTCACAGCCACCATTAAGTTGAATAAAAAATAGGATGTGTTGTAGGGGAACCCAGGTTGTTTCTGACTTTAAACAGTTTCATTTTTTATTATAATATATTAAAAGAAATCGGTCAATTTTATCTACCTATTTTTGAGTTTTAAGTAAAAATATCGTCTTTTCACAGTACAAATTGTTTAATCAAACAAAGACTGATTTGTCTGCTCATTAATTGGAAATATATTCTTTATTTGTAATAAAGGTTTCTTCAGAGAGCAAAAAAATTTGGGCCCCGCGGTTCCACTCGATTTAATGACCTCATGACCTCATATTCTATTTTAATGACCTCATATTCTATTTTAATACATATGTCATAAGAAATTTTATTTTGTAGAATATTATTTAGAAGCACCATTCTTCAGTGATTTGATTGGATTTGAAGCCGGTTTAAATCCTTAAAAATATTAATAGCATTTTAAGCTGTCATTTTATTTGGAGCGTGTGAAGGGTTTTTTTGTTTCACAAATACTATTAATCAAGCTGATACGTTGAGCCATTCTGTAAAACTCGGTCAATACATGTGTCACACTGAAATTTTCGTTTATTTGCTGGAACACTCGTTAATCTGAAGAGTAAGATTAAAAATGAGTCTTATGCATTAAGAACCGGGTAGTTTTAACAATACGTATATCAAATTATTTATTTACTTGTTTGGTAACCCTAAATGTTTATTTGATTCGGATACTTAGTATTTGTTGCGGCAAACAATAATACGTAGAATAAAAACTTCAATATAATATCATGTTTCAAGAGTTATAGCCCGGTGATAGACCGGTAGACAAACAGATGGAAAACAACCTCTCAGTAATAACAGAACTCGAAAAATGACATTGATCCATACGCGTAGAAGAAACAAATTAAAGTAACGACATTCCGTTTCTCTTCCTTCATACATTATTCCTATATATGTATTGTTAATCTTAAAAAAATATAACTTTCTTTAAATAAACTTAAAAAAAAGCATATTCCTGTTTGGCCGCAATTTCACCTGTTTTTAAAGAGACCCAAATTATATTCACCGGGGAAGATACTAGATGAGAAGGAATTCCACTCCTTCGCTATTTAAACAAAGAACGACCATGATGCTGGGCTGTAGATGCCGACGACGAAAAGAACAACTCCAACATGTTTCTGGATGATCGAAGCTTCAAAGAACCATGCCTTAATAGAACTCCGATGGTTTTTGAAGTTGAGTTGTGTTTGATGTTTCCTTCTTTCTTTATACTGTTTCATGTCTATATAATTTACGTACTTGCAGTGTTGATTTTTGGTTCTTACGTGATAATAAACGATTACTGAGTTAATTTAGACTTTGCCCTTCAGAATTAAGATAACTAGAACCTACGAAATGCATCACTACGTAATATACCTATTTCGTATTGTTGTATTTCAGATCGTTACCAGGCCATAAAATCCAAAAAAAAAAAAAAAAAATTGTATTTCAGAGTTTATGTCATCCGTATCTTCCGGTCTAAGATTTATGGCTAAGTTAAGAATAGAGTTCAATTTGTACAAATATTGTGACAATGGGCGGTGTCAGGTGATCTATGTTTTTGTATATTAACGTAATACAAATCTTAAAATTGTTCACAAATAATGACCACAATAGAATACAGTCAATTGCGGCATCTTTAGCCATAAAAAATAGCAATGGTTCTACAAGTAAAACCTCTTTTGCTAAAAGTAGTTTAAGACACGCATTTATAAACGATGTTGATCAACCCGTTATCGAACTGCCATGTTTACCACTGAGTCAAAAAGTATAGCATGCGCTACATTGAAATTTTACCATTAAACTTTCAAATTAATTTATTAATAGAACATATAATTTTAGTAACCTGACTCTTTAAAAAATATTTATGGCAATTGCGAATGTATGGAATATTCTTTGAAAAGGAATAAAATTGTTTACTTATAAACATATAAAAATAAACATTGGGTCGTTCAATAACTTCGAATATCTTGGCGTGATTCCATTCACACAGTTTAAAACTGCATCACTAAACAAAGCTAGTTTGAATTTAATTTATGATCCCAACACTGCAGTATTTCGACTAAATGAAAGATAAAATAATGATTTTTTAAATTTCATGTTTAGAGACATTCATACTTCAGTTAATAATAAAAAAATCGGGACACATTTCACCCGCGGTCGATTTGCCCAAGGTAAGCTATTTATAGTGATGCTAACACCACTGATATACAGATACTTATCTAATTTTTATATATACATATATATAACACCCAAACCGCAACCATCAGATGTTCTCACCAGACAAATCCTGACCATATCGGGATTGAACGCGGGACCCTCGTCCGGCATGATGACCATAGCAGCAACATTGTGTTAATTATAAAAAAATAATACAATTAATACATTTTAATCATGATAAAATCTAAATCTTAGCACGATCTGCATTTTGAGTTACATATACATAAATATAAAAACTACAAAACACCATAACCAAACTTTTGTCGTTCACCGTATTGTCAATAGAAAATGCCATCGAAAAGCAATTAATCGATACAGATAAAAAATACAATAGATCTCACCCTAGTTCATAGTCAAACCCCAAGATAAAGTTAGAATGTGCTTCATTCGCAGCCAAAATTAATTTTGTTTGAAATTATAAAGGGTGCAAATTATAGTTGCCATTTGTCACCGACACGTTAGAGAGACGTAATGTCATTATAAAGATGTTATAACGACTAAAATTCAAGCTTTTATTCATCTTGAAAAATAGATGAGCTTGACATTGCATAACTTCGTTATTAGACTTAAAATTAATGTACTAAATTAAATTCTATTTAAAAGCTCCTGATATGTTGTTCTATTTAAATTTTATTTACATACATATATCCTTCATCACATGTATATAAATGTATATATATTTCTCTTGTTTGTGATAATTCAGATGACATCAGGATTTAAAAACTTACTATAGTATAGTATAGGTACACTCGTATGTATACAATAAAAGTAAAGATCACCTGATGATATTACGAATCACAACGTTGACAATTAATGGAAGCCAATTTCATTTGGCTTCATCAAATTAGGAGGCTTGGTCGATTTCATATACCAAGGTCATCGTCATTAATTACTTACCCAGCTTCAATGGTTTTGCGGGTAAAGTGAATAAATTGAATGTCCAGATTCCAGGACTATGCGAAGGTATACTCATTGCAATTAATCCTATAGTAACTTTAATCATAAAACAATAAGTTTTTCTTTATACACAAAGTTATACTAGATATTCGAGTCTGGTAGCATCTGTGCGACAATAGTTTTCTAATAAGTGTCTAAAGTTAGTCCCATAAGTCTACAAATGTAAATTTCAAATTTAACTTTTGATGGCGAGAAACTTCCTTAAGATGTCTATTATAAAGTTATAGCACTAAGCAAGGTAATCATTTTTAGATTCTGATTAAGTATAAGAGAGAATTAATAAATTGATGAAAATTCAATACAAATAAATTGTAATTAAAATCCCTTTTAAAAATAATGTTATGCTATGGACCCGATACAGAAATGAAAATTGGATTTTCTCTACGATCGTAGAATACAAATAATTGCGTAACGAGAGATCAAAATACACCGAGGACAGAAATATGAAATAACAGTCCCACCACAAAACGCATAAAATTATTGTTTGACACCTAGTATTGTTTTACGTCTTACGTTTATTAATCTTTATATATAAGTATAACAACACTCTTAGGTTTAGAAAAAGATCCAATTAGATCACGCAACATGAGAGGTTGTGATATTGACCCGTTTTATTACAGTAAAAGTGTATTTTATTAGATATAGTGAATGAAGACTACGTCATAATCGATTTCAATAATAATCATTATAATAACGTACGACTAGCTCTATTTAGAGTATATTAATTTAAAACCAATCTACTAATTGCGATTGCGACAAGGAGATAGCAACCTAGGCAAAAATGGGAGAGGAAATAAATAAATAAAAAATTGAATTAACGTTTGTATACACTTGAGAAACATTTTCAACGCGAAAAATTTTAAAACATGTAAGTATCGTTTTCTTTTTCATTATATTATAAATTATATTTGGTGTAGATTTACATTTCAGTGTGAGATAAATCTCAATTTCAGGTATTGAAGGTTAAGCTTACACAATGCAATTGACAACATATTCAATGATCGCTTACCTATTAACCCATCAGTCCCGCGAAAATAAAATGTGATACACAGCAAATAAAACAAACATCTCGTAAGAAACGTCTTCAACATTTTTCCAAAATATCATCCTTCGCGGACATTTTCAACACAAGGACACTTGAGCTTAAAATTATAAGCGGCTTTGTAATATCTAACTAACTCATCGATATATAAATCCAATTTACGTAACACAAACGAGCATGGAGCGACACACCCGCTTCGTTCAGAAGTACACGCGGGACTAAACATTTGAAATGCAAATATGAAAATGTTTTCGTAGTTAAGTTCGTAGCGTGTAGCATTTGGAAAATCCGTAGCACATTGATCGAACTTAATCAGGCTTTGAGTTCTCAGAAATAAAACAAATGTTACATTTTTATAAATTTAAATTGTATACCGTTCCGTTTTAAAAGAATAAAAATATTAATAATTACAATGTAACTATAAAAACCTTTTTCGTTTTTTTTTTAATTCATGGAACCATTGACTAATATTGACAAATACAAAAGATCAAAATTTTCAGTTAATTTTCGAATGAATTCATAATATCAAAACTTACTGTAAGTAGTAAGTATATATTTTTTCTTGTGCATCACAATGTGATGTGTGTGTGTTGCAATTAAAGAATTATATTATACATTCATAAAATTTAAAAACAAAGCAAGCCGGTAAAAGGATTGAGAATTTTCGACCAAGAAATTCGACCTCAACAGTTTTATTATAAGTGCCCGTCGAAAATTAAAGGCTGCAACCGCGCCTGCAGTGTATCAAGGCAATTTTCATATGTATGCAATCGTTCTAAGGAAAGTTGAAAAAAAACCGACTAAAGATCGACATTTTGTGAGGCACATCGATTAAAAATATAATAATAATATACTTACTCATCTTGCAGAATGTAGAACAGAGAAATCAATATCATTTGATAATCACAACACCGTGTGTGTAGACTTCACCGTTACATTGGCGGTATAATCTAAACATTAGACCGTAAATTCGATGACCAAATTTGCGTCAAATACTCTACCCTATAGGGATCGCCCAATTAACAGTAATGTCGCATTCGCACAAAATAACGACCTCACGCGTTACATTTCATTTATAACGAGTAATTATAGAAGTATTGTATGTAATTTAGTTTTATTTATAAATATGTTTCATTTTGATAACTTTCGATACTTTATAAGGCGTATTTAATTAAAATTAAATTTATAAAACGTGTAATTTATTGATATCATAACGTACGCACTAAATTTTAACTAGATGTGAAGATTCAATGTATCTAATTTAAAACACGTTGTAAGAAAGTAAATTGGAGTACTTATTCAAACTAAATTGTAAATTATTATATATATGTCATGCCTAAATAAAAATACATCACAAGATTAAAAAAAACAATATAGCAATAAAACGTGTCGATGATGCATTATTTACTATAAATACGGCTTCTTTTTAGTCTATTTAAATTGAAAAAGTTGCTTTGTTAAAGCCGATTATCGTTCACAATCGATGTCACGAAAACGGTTTTAAGTATACAAAGTACGTAACATTCATAACACAAACACGTATCGAAAGGAAATGTTATCAAAAATGCCGCGAAACATTCATAGGATTCTAAGTTTAAATACAATTCCGGACGTTCGATGCATAGCAATGTATCCTACTCGGTTGTATATGACTGTACGAGTGTTTCCAGGGTTTGATTACAATTGTGTTAGAAACAGATACATTTGATTGAGTTGTATCGAGACGACAATACGGTTGTTGTTGTTGTCCTATGACACCCCAGAGGTGCAGAGGGTCTCCACTAATGACCGCCACTTCCGCCTTCTTCGGCTGACGACAATACGGTGTATTTAATTTAATATATATAATCTTATTATTCGTAAATTATCACATTCTGAATGCAATTTCAAAACAGCATAAGCGAAAATAACGCTTCGAAAAAAACTATCCATAACCAACGTTTTGCTATCCCTTTAGTAATAAAATAAAATAACCAATATATTCTGTAAACTTTATTTATATCTCCTTAAGTATACTAAAATACCAATAAATACACAAAACGTTATGTTCCAAACATTGTCCAAATTTGATATTTACTTAATATATTCTTTACAGGATGGATGAATGATTTTAATTCATTAAGAATTTGACGTTTTCAGTCGTGGAAGTTAATAACATTGAAAACATCGAAAGAGAACACTTAAATGTCTCGTCTATACAGGCACTTTTTGAACAATATAATTAGCACAATAAAAATAATACTTATCAAAAGCATTTATTTATGAAAACACTCAGCTATCATTTGAGACTTCACACCCACATTTAATAAACTTTTTACATACAGTTCATTTTCATACTGTATCTTTCAGGACTTACCAAGAATTTTTTTTATAAAACGGTCCTAGGCATTAACATTGCCATCAACATCCACGATTAAACATTCGCGTGTGGACTGACCTTTTAGTAATTATAATGCAATTGAGTTTCTTCAATTACATTCACATCAAATTGGTTCCTAGGTCAAAAATAATGTTATTTTGCTCAAATTTCTTAAGACATCACTTTGATGAGTGTTGTTAGGAGATATTACAATTATTAAATGTTAAAATAAATAATACTCGTTTAGTGTACTTATTTAATTTTGTTTAAAAAAATAACGTTTACACATATTGGAAGTTATTTGTAGTAATTATAACGTTGCCCTTGAAAGTAGAAAATGTAGGATTTCTATATTTGATTTAGTCATTCTTTGAAGAGTGAAATAATTTTACTACAAATGAATATTTTCATGGTATTATCAATGTGGATGTCAAACAGTGTATAACTTTATATCATTAAATACTGATACAAGATTACATTGTAATTTGTTTGCATTAAAATCACAACTACCATTAAATTGATTATTACAACTATATTTTGTAATAATCTTGCAGTCATTTTATAGTCTATGAATCAATCTGAGAACAGATCATTAGATTCTCGTTATAATCTATGGTCATGCATGATTTGATCTAATCTTATGATAACTAGTGCCCTCGACTTCATTTCCATCAGAAACGTACCATTATACAGAAACTGCATTCAAGTTTTGAAATGCAAAATTAATTTCAATAATAAAAAAACGCATGCTTTTAGAATATTACATTTGTGGAAGGAATTCAATTGGTGTAGCGAATTTGAAGTCATCTGGGAATAATTTACTTGCGTAAGGATACATGAGTTTGTAAGACTGTCTTATAGTTACATCTGCCACACCCGCTATGTCGCCGATTTCTTTTTGGCTACGTTTATCGTCTGATGCCTGAAAGGAGGAGATTTAATATTATAATGAGAGATATTATCTTCTATATCTTTAAGATTGTGTATTTGAACTGAAAATATCCGTACAAATATAAGTCTATCGCCCACTGAATATTTCGTACACATGAACTACATACATAGTATAGGCAACCTATAGTTTATAAATGGAAAGGGTTTCTTCAGAAATTGAAAACTATATATAATAAAAGTATATGAAACATAATATTCTTGTGCTTTCATTTCTTAGATGGTTAAATCAATTCAAAATTTGAACCACTATATAAATAACAAATACAGAATCAATAGAAGCCATAACTGGCTACAACTATAATGATAATATTTTTATTGTTTTAAGAATTATCAAGAAAATATTATTTGTCGATGAACCCCCAGTTGAACAATTACAATTATTTTTTAATTGAAATTGTTCAATTACTCTTCATTGGTTGACCTATATGGTCCCCAAAACCCAGGATTCAAGATCATATTAAGTCATGTAATTTGTCAGGTAGATAAAAAATAGCCCTCTTTTCACATGAATTACTTTTTATAAGGAGATCATTAATTCAAGTTCATAAGTATAAAACGTACCTGCGACGCCATATAAATAGCAGCAGCAGCAACTGATATAGGACTTCGTCCTGAAACAATATCCAGTTCTCCAGCTTTCCTCGCAATATGTGTGGCTGCTCTTTGTACAGAGTTTGGTAGTCCAAGATTGGAACAAAACCGAGACATGAAATCAGCTGTTGTAATAAGATCCACTGACGTCTCAAGTGCCTTTAGGATCAATTTGAAGCATCTTCCAATTTCTTTTTTGCTTATTTTGCTGACGGCACATATTTCTTTGAAGGTACGAGGCACTCCTTCTTGGCGACACGCTATGTATAGACAAGCAGAGGCTATTGCGTCATTTGCTCTGCCCTTCAAGTTTTTGCCGTCATGAACCTGAAATATATTAAAAGTTTATTTATTTTAAATTTAAAAAGTTAATTTCCGAAATATAAGTACTTATCCATAGAATATTATTATTAGACTATATTTGAAATTGTTCTTACTCTGCTTAATTGGTTGTTAATTCTTTTAAAAGTAAGTGATTACAAAAAAGGAAGTTATAGCAAATCAAAATTCCCTACAGCCTAGACTATCCATAACATGAGAATGATCTGCTATCATTGTATATTTCTTTTATAATTAATTTAAAAAGTTAGAAAAAGTCAAAATGTCAATTATGTTGCCTGCTTAATTGAGATTTTTTTACACATAAAGTATTAAAACTGGTTTAATTGTTTTAGGTCAAAAGGGCCTTGTATCACAAAAATAATAGATATTTGCATACTTATCAACATGCACATTACAAAAGTGCATCTTTAATTAGTTTTACACTAGCATAAACTCACAACGCAATTTATTGGAATTGCATAATTCAAACAACAAAAAAATGAATATAAAACCTGGTTGTCTATTACTGTAACATAAAATTAACTATAGTGTGTAAACGGCAAGGTATCCACTAAAAAGAGACATTTTAAACCAAGAATAAAATACCAATTAATAAAAATATGATTCATTTACCTGTTTAAACAAATTATTTGCTCTGTCAACAATAGTCTTTGGCAAGTTTATCCGATCTGCCATGGTATTTATTTCTCTAAAGGCATTTATCAGTGCCCTGTCAGTACTGCTAATGTTCCTCCTATTCTGATACTTCGACACTCCAAAACTATCAAATGAAGCATCACCCCGGCCAGGACCAATTATAGTTGACAAATCACCACCAGAAAGCAGTGGATTTTCAGGCCCACCAACACGAGATGGATCAACACCTGATTTTTCATTGCTGAATGTACGCCATTCAGAACCCACATCTATAACTCTGAAAATAAATGCATCTAAATGTAGAATTATGTAGAAATAATATTAAATAAAATATTAAATTTTTTAACTAAGAAAAATTAAAACATCCTAAGGCATAATATTTGTTCATGTTATTTACCTGTCACCAACAACAAGACCGCATTCAGAACATATCATGTCACCCGCTCGATAATCCTCAATAAGCGGAGCATCTGGGTGAGCATAACACACAACCTTATTCGCCTCGATTCTAAAATCACAAAGGAAAGCAAGTGAGTCCTAAGTTTCAACATCGAAAGACCACGTCCCGCTTTCGCAATACCCAGTTACAATCCTTAATATTATATTATATTAGACTTACGCAAGATTACATTGTACATGATCGATTACTAGTGGTACAATTCGAATTTTTTAACACAAAATAACAAAATAAATAAGAAAAACAGAGAAACAGACCTCGACGTGCTCGCCATGATTGATGTCGGATGATTGTCAAACTTGTTACTTGAAACGAATACCATAGACAATTCATACTTTCTTAATTCTCTATCATCGCAATAGGTTCGCAGTTTCATGAAATAACCAAAGACAGCACAAGTGCAATTTCTATAAATGATTTACATATACATCTTACCAGAAATTTTGTAACTAAGAAAAATTAAACATTTTTTAATTTTAATTATTTTAACATTTAAGTTGATACCCCAATTATTAAACATAAACTGGAGAAAGCGCCATCTGTACAAAAAAGTAGATAAACCATGAAAACATTCAAGTTTTATAGGACGTGAAATACAATTAAGTTTCGTGTATACCTTATAGAGGTCAGATTTACAGAAAAACAGTTAATACGAAAGATGCGTGATCATTTATTTCATAATAATATGTTAATAGTTTTAGTTATTCTTAGATAATAATAAACATTCATAAATAAAATGGAGTCCATCTGGACATGGACTCATGCATGATATCGCATATCAGTTAAGACAAGTATGTATTAAGTCTCGTAAATTCATAAAGAAACGGAAGTAAAACTTAATTTAAAATCATTCGTGATTTTATATGCCAAGGTATTTTATATAAATACAGTGGAGTTTTACAATTGACCTGTCATCTATAAGGAATTTCTTAACTGGCGCATAAACCAATTACAAGATTACTTTGAAACTGACGTTTGATTAACACGTTAGTCATTTCCAATGTTTATGAAGATATCACGTACGCGGAACTTGAAATGCGGAAGACTCCGTGAACAGATTATTATGAGAACAAAATACCGTATTTCGCAATCGTAAATTCGATACTCGGAAATTATTATTTTGATATATATCGCGAATATTTTATATAATCTAGTTACACATAATAACTGGCTGGTTTATTATTATTTATTTGTTTACGTTTAATTTAGACGAATATGGTATTTATTTTTATATAGATTAGGTTCGAAACAGGTTTGTATTACTTTTATCAGTATATGTTATTCAAAATAATTTGTAAAAATATGTATAATGCTAGTTTTTAGATGCGAAGATGATAGATATAAAAATGTTAGTGGCAATATTTGATGGTTTGTGGTGGTTGGAGACGTAAATCAACAGGTATAAACTGTTTTATTTTAAACAATCTTCCATCTGCATATCATTGTCATTATATCAGCAAGTCATTTCAATTTCTTTTAGAGTTAACTGTTATTATATTTTTCATTGATTTTGTGTTTTTTTTTACTTTGGTAGAAGTTATAATTATTATATATTGTGGTTAGTATATTGTATAACCTTACCAGTGTTAATTGAATACTGATTTTATTTTACATTAATGTTTTTGCGCCCCTTTAAAGTCAGTAAATGGTTAATCGTGTGATTTTATACAATTAAATGAATGACCATTGACCTACTGACCCCGTTTTAATTCAACGTTAAAGGTATGTGCTCTGTTTAGGTAATAATTAAATGATTAGTTCATTTGCGAATATTGCTTAACCCGTGGTTTTACACGATTACAACAATAACGTGAAATATTATGACACTGTCATCTACTACAATTATTTCAAAATGTTGGTCAAAAGTGATTATTTTAATCACCACAAATAATTAAATATTGGTTATTATTGTGTAACTTTTCTGCAATAAACGTATTATCTAACAAAATGTAAATGACTTCTTGATATTTTATGTCATTTGCGTATTTGATCAATATACAAATATATGTAATATTATAGATACCATTCACAAAATAATAAAAACGGTAATTTTCACAGCGAGACAATACAAAACGATCAATGCTGCATATCACCATTTTGCGTCATATTGTTTAACACGATATTAAAGTAAATTTAACAATAAGTTTATGCTTGTTAAAATAGCAATTTTGCGCAAATATGCTAGTATTTAAAACATTGTAAAGTAACTGGAAACATTTAGTTTCAATTTATTCTGTCATTGAGCCTTTAGAACATTTTAGCAAAGTAAATAGTGAGCGATTAATTTTACGACAATTTAAACAAGTTAACATTGGTGCTAACACAGCTTCCAAATAAATCGAACATGCTCCTCTCTCTAATTGAAAACGCACCTTGTTCGCCTTGAATGAATTATGGATTGTTCCAAAAATTATGTTCAAACAAAGGGAATGTTTATCAATGTTTAGTTATGTCAATAAAAGACAATATCTTTATACCTTTCAGATGTTTTTACGGTGTTTTTTTGAAGGTGGTTTCCACATAACGTACGTGACAGATCCATACTAATCACTCCATACTAATCACAATATAGCGTGGCCTTGTCTATATCGTATTTTTTTCGCATCCACTTGTATAGTCATTATTAAATTGTATAATCAATTGTAATCAAAACTAAATTAATCAATCTTTAAACCAATCTCGCTTTGTTATAATTCCTACCTCCCTTTTAGTCATATTATATTTTGACTAATCATAATTAAATTTTACGTCTTGATATACCAAAATTCAACGTAAATACTTAATCGTCATCCACAAAATAATATCTTCAATTATAATGAATACTCAATTACGCAAAGTAGCAATATTCAAGGCCGTAGGCTCCAATTGAAAATAAAATAGCGGACTATTTCGCAGCATAAGGTCACACACATGAAATTTATCGACGTAAAAAAAATATCTTTTGGCAACATTTCTGTATAAGTTAAATATTTTCTGGCGTTCCATCAACCGCTCCAGATCTTCAAAGTTTTGATAGTTCTCCCTATGTATACACTACTACTATGTATACAGAACGGGAAATGCCAATTCAATTTTGTTGACGCGTGACTAAGGAAGGAAATTTGTCTTGCAATGACTTGTTCAAATTATTTTACTTTGAAATATTTCATACATTAGCCGCTGAAATTTTGAACGTTCTAGTATATTACAAATACCGTGGTATCTAGTCTGCTTCCATGTTATGGGGAACTGATTAATTACAATTGTTTCACAACATCGGAATGCAGGACGAAACAAAGAATTCGATGCATCACCTCAATACTGATGAGTCAGCGAAATCGTGAAGTTTACAGTTATCTATGAAAATGCGGAAGGAATCAGTGATGTAGTCACGAATTATTTGTTTCGCAATATTTTAATTTTTATATTCAAATCAAGAAGATTTATATTTTATTTACCGTGCACATTATATATGCTAAAAATATGCAAAACGTTATACAAAACTTTACCTTATACAAGTATTATCGATAGTATCTTATTTGTTCAACTGTTCTCAATGATACAATTTATACATTTGAACGCTATTCTTACTCTGGTATCCAGTTATCTCAATCATATAACAGGATAAATTTAACAGAAAACCCCGAATAGAAATAAATCAGTAAGAATCTCTTACAACTTTTCGTCTTCATTTATTTTAAAATAAAATAAATACTATCTACAGTACCTAAGCTTTCAGTCGATGTAGTTCAAAAATGTCCTGTATTTTCAATTTTATCTTACACACCTGACAATGTCAAGTGTTGCCTTCTCTAAGAAAGTGTTCATCAATTCTATTCAAAATCGAAGCCTTGACACTGACTCACATACTGACTTCCTGTTTCCGGTAAAAATCGTGGCATTACTAAAAAGTGGCGCCATGAGTCATAGATATCTCTATGAAAGTTCTAATATTATATTTAAAAACAAGCCTTTAACGTATTCTGTAGTATTCTTGACATTTAAAAACTGGATTAAATTAATTAATTCATAAATTTGCACATTTTCAAGGCTGCGGCAACTAATGGGCCTGAAATAAGTTATTTCACAAAATGTAAGTTGTGTTAGATAAGTCTATTCTATATCATTATTATCTATCTATTCTATTCATTATTTTTTTCCATCATCAAAATGGTTTTTCGTTTCCAACAAATCATCAACACAAACTTGTAAATAGCAATATGGGTTTTCCAAATATAATTAATTAATAATTGATACCATCTAGAACAATGTTCTAAATGTTAAAATCCAAGCGGGAAATGAATCACCGAGCACACACAATAGACGTAAAAAATGAAATATATTTACTTATAAAATGTTTAACATTCTGACGCAAAGATCAGGTGAGTCAAATGATTTAAGCAGCGGTATCAAAAAAGTTGGTTTGTAATGGGATCACTATTCTCAGACGGGTGTTTTTTTAGTACGTTTCAAAGTTCGTTTCCCCCGTGTTATTAAGGGTCCCATAGACTACATTCATACATTAATTATGAGCAGACAAGTAAGTACTTATGGAATAGAATAACTTACTAATTATAATTATCACTTTGGAGTTATATGATAATTTAAATCCTAATTTTTACAACAAATGCCTTTCAGCTCTTGCAGAAACTTATTTTTATTTGGTTAGCACGCATAGTTTTTTTCCTTTTGGTGAAGGAGAATGTACCATATAAGTGATGTATCTTTTGGGAGATCGCGATATTTTCTAACAATCTCTCTATCTTGAAAGAGATATACGCTATTTCGCCTCCTGTTTTCAGGGAACAAAATAGGTTTGGATGTGTTACACCGTATTTTCAAAAATAGAATCCTAACCGAATCGAGGAGTTAAGTACCTACGTCACTCAATTTTTTTTTATTTAAACATTAAAAACTATACCTGTCCAAATCAGGAGTGGCGAGAAAAAAGATTGTTCTATATCGAAACAATATGTATCTTTGTGAGTGAAGCATAATTTTTTAAACCTGTTAAAAACCTCACTATTTAAGCAAGGTTTTCGATAGTAGGCACTTTTAGATAACAATAACTAGTACGTTACTTCATAAATAAATGTAAACATTAGTGCGACGCTTGAGTTTATAATATAAGAGATAACGATAAAGAAAATAGAATGTCAATTTGGCGAAAACAACAGATCCTTTGTTTTCTATGGCAAGTTTATCTCGATCAGCTTAGCGTTATATTATTAAAAGTTTAAAGTTAAGAAAATAGACAAATTAAAGCTTCGTTTTGGGACACGCATTTAACGTTTCTAGTATTTATGATTTTTTACGTCTAGGTATATGTTTGAAATTGAAGGTGCCAAGGTTACCTCTATGAAGCCTAGAGAGAACCTGGTGACGTGAGTCCCACGTCACTTGGCAACTGGCCTCAGGATCTTTGCTGCTTGTCTTCTTGCACAACTTCGAAAAATTGTTGCGCAATTATTGTTTATTTGTAATAGTCTGTACAATATGTATGTTAGTTTCGTTGTTACTTTGTACGAGGGTGGTTTTCTCCTATTTACCAATTTTTTTATGTATTTTGGGTAAGTTTCATTTTTCACTGGTGGAAACGAATTTTTAGTGTTTATTTAATAAATAATAAATAAAATTACGTAAATAATGCTTTCCATTCAAGTCATTAATAGAAAGGTGATGAATTTCCCGTAATTAGTAAAAAAATGTGCAGAAGGAAAAAATGGAGGAGGCCTTTGCCGATTGGCAAACAGATCTGTGAAAAATAAACAAGTTGTAACTATTATTAGAAGAAGCTGTTATTTGGTTTGAAATTTTTTTATTGTCTGAACAATAATTTATTATTATTATTATTAAAAAATGTCGCCTAATATTCTACACCCCGGTTGCTTAGTAACATAGTGAATGTGACCCAGAAATCTTGGTCTCGCTTCCCGGTGGAAATTATAAAGAGGTCTTATCCCCTACCCTACTTGAAATAGATTCAAGAATGTAACATCACTAATGAAAATTATTCAGATTATTTTCATAGATGTAGTTCTACCGGTAGTAGTTCTCAGGAATATGTATGTAAAATATTGCGTAATATTCTTCTACCGAAATTACTTTTAATTCCCTACTGATAATTGTAATTGTTGTTCACGATTTATAGATACGGAGTAGGAAGGTGAACGATTAATTATGTAATGTATATCAATATTTATTTCTTTTTATTAGAAAGTATTGATAACCATAGAGATTGATGATTCTTACTTAACATCTGATGACCAACTTCAAATGCTGGCTGGTTCATTCTTTTTTTGCTTTGACATACGTTTGAAATAATACGTCAGTCTGTGGCACATGGTTAATTGGCGCGAACCGTACTTTGTTTACAGACTTTAAATTTAAGTTTCAAATTGGCTAAAACAAGGCATCCTAACCAAAATAATGAGTTATGATAATTTTACTCATTTATAATATTCCAATCTAGAAAGTGTTCTGGCTTGCTTATGGTTAGTTATTAAAAATATATGTTATAAGCATTTAGTAGGTACAAATTTTAGCTAAAATTCAACTGACCTATTTTAAAGAGGTAACCTAAGATACCTAAGTATCACACACACACACACAAGGTATGTAACAGTTAATACCTACTTCACATTATGCATTAAGTAGTTGCAATAATTCTAGGTTTGTTATCTACCTATAGACTTATCCGTTTAATCAAAAGGTAAACCTAGGAACCCTGGTAAATAGTATTTGTGGTAAAATAATATTACAATGTATTTTACCTTCTAATATGTATATTAATAATTTGGTATATAAGGGTTCTTTAATTTCAATGTTGTGAAAATTATATTGAAACAAAGTAAGCCCACGACATCATTTGTATTGCCAAACCTAAATGAATGGTGTCTTTCTATCTCTGTCTCAACACAAATATTTTGTTGCGTTAAAAAGAGACAGATAAATCTTATTATTGTTACTACAAGCCGCATGGCGTATGATCGCGTACTACGCAAGTTGACGGTGTGTCGACATTGGACGTTGGATCGGCTGCCGGCCCGAGACGCTAACCGAACACTCGTTCGGGCAGCTTTGCCTTCGTTGTATTTCGAAATCTCGCATTCATGTTCAGTCTCGCAATGGCGTTAGTGGGAGAAGGTTGTGTGTTCGTTTAGTTTGACACAAACCCGAGCGGACACCGGCCCAAATATTGGCTTGTCTATACGTGCTCGAATTACTTGAAAATATTTCGGGTGATTTCGCGAAGATATAGGAAAGTTTTGACTACGGACAGTCAAATTTTGGTACGATATCCACTCAGGGCTAATCATTTCAAGGTTCGTACATTCGTACCATATTCGTTAATCGTAATAATATGTATAATTTAGCCTTCTGTCTCAATCTAATCGATGTTTCTTTCTTTGCAGATCATGTTCATCTCATCATAGTTCCTCTTTGTTTTAAGTGTTTTTGTGTATTAAGTGTTGTGACAGTGACAGTGTTTTAAAGTGTTAGTGATGGATCCTGGATCGCCGTCAACTTTGTGGCCACTGCGCCTAAGTAAGCCTGCCATAACCGTGCCCGTTCCTGAAAATGGGGAGAATAGTAAGGCGGAGGATAGAGCGCAGTCCCCGGCTCTGACCGACCGGTTGTCGGCGTCGCCGTCTAGCCCTTCGCCCCCCAGTCCATCACCGCCCCAACACCAGTTCCAAGCAGCGCTGGTCGCTGAGAAGTACCTACTTCTAGAACAAGTGGAAGGCTCATCATTATGTAGATGTGTGGACGTGCGCACACAAGAAGAATATGTTTGCAAAGTAAGTTATATATACTTGTTATAAATATATTATTAAAATCAAAAACCAGTTAGACCGCGTCGGCTGCACAATATAAAATTGGTATTGCAAACAACTACCTGCTCTCACGACTGTAAACAAATTTATATTGAATTTATTATTTGAATAGTATGGCATATACATAGGGTCTAATATTAATAAAAGAGTTTCTAAACAATAACTAAAATCCAATATTCGTATCTTAATTATTAATGTCAAAATAAAATCAGTCATGAGCATGACTTTCGACCTACCTACATAACGTTTTATGTTGAAATTATGTCAACTTACAAAAGCTGTTGCGTAGCGATGGATACTCTGTGTAATTCTTGTTTTACTATTAACAAATTGGTCAATTTTCGACGGCCAATTATGTTAAATAGATAATTAGGTGAATCGACATTGAAATCATATCCGTTGGATCTAAAGGGGTTCGAATTAGTCACACGGGATCGAAACCCCGTGAAGATAAGGGTTTATGCCCACATGCAGTGTCCCTTTATTGCGATTTAATAATTATTTTACTTAAAACTGTTAATTTCACTCCCCAGATGTTTCCCCTTTTGCTTTGTTAACCCGCTTACCAGTTTGATAATGTGTCAATTCAATGGTTTATCCAATATCCAGTATTTACAAAAGTTTTTACACTAAAACGAAGAGAATATTTAAAATCGATAATTGAATTGCAAATTATTTCATGCGTTCGCGCAAAACTGTTCAGCGTTGGAACATCGGTGTCATATTTTATATGTCAGGGCCCCGCGCTGGTCGATCGCTCTTGTAGGCCACACTGTTTTTACAATGTCATGTACCTACTCTTATAATGCTCATAGCCGTTAGTCTCATATCTGATGCATCATCATTAGAATGTGACGTCATAAGGTTAATCTCTGATTAGACGACGTCATCGTACGTACGTTTTTATCATCGCGTCTTGTAAATGTTTTTATATAACTCAATATGTTTTTAATATTTGCCAAAAATAATTTTTAATAATAGTTTCGCTAGGTTTAGGTATAGGATAAGATACATTCTAACAAAGGCCCATACAGGTATTGTCAAGGCACAGAATAGGCACTTCCCTCGTGAGAATCTAGCAAGGTTAAGTGAGGCAACGTTATCGTTGCTAAACGCTCTTTACAACACCGCCTGTTACTGACACCGCATTTGCTATACGAAACTTGGTAAACTGTTTTTCGTAATTGTATCTTCTATGAAATCTGTATTATGTTCGTTATGACACGTCGTTACGCCAAAAATGCTTGACCTTCTCATTGACATTGTGAAATAGATGATAACGTTGAATGTCAGCGAGTCTATACTGGCCCCTACCACAAGAACCCCCACTCAATACGTCATCGAAGTTCATTGCTGCTGCCTGTTACTGCCGAGGCTCGGGCTCGTGTTAGGAAATATAAATGAAATTGTATCGTTTTTTTTTTTCAGTTGTATTTTGGCCTCGAAACTCTCATCGAAATACATTCTTTATTGTAAATAAAATTCTACTCAAGGCTAAATTATTAAGTGATGAAATTTACAATTGAAATTACTATAGTTTAAGACAATGTGGGTAAATTTTTCAAACCCGTTACTTGGGTAGGTATGTTTCGCAATACCTCGTGATTAAATAAATATTGATAAGTCTTAAGTAGGTTAGCTGCCGTTTTCTAAGCCAAATATTATCAATAGCAAACGTTGCGAATTCTTATCAAAATATTTTTTCGCAACAACTTTGAGAAATAGGTCATTTTATTTTAGTCAACATATTTTAAGCGTAATAGACGTCTGCCTACGCCGAATATATTTTTCGCTCAGAATTCGAGGGCTAAACCAAAACACCGGACGTGAATCATCACTATCGTCGGGGAAATGTAGAATTAGCAATCACAATGTCGTTGACATTTTGCGTTTTTCCATAAATATCGTATGACCAATAGCGTTCAGTCGAAAGCGTTCAGAATAAATCGACAAAAATAACTTAAATCTATCTATAACCAACACGGAAACAAAACGGGAATGTCCCTCAAATAATATTTCATTTATTGAAGCAAATTCTTAGTTTTTCCAACTGCCCTACAGCGCAATTATATATACCTACATTACCCGCACATTGAAGTCTATTTGACACTATCTTTCATAAGGGAAGGGTCAGTGGGGCTATTCATTTAATGTCACGCTTCGTTATTTCTTCAGAGTAAGTTCTTTTGATAGGCGTATTCATTGAAATAGGAACCCCTTTACTACAAGAGGAACCGGTATATTCCTTCTATTGAATGTTTAAGAACATAAACTAACACTTATCTAAAACAGCCTTGAAATTTGTCTCATGGGATTTGCAAAGCTCAAATTTCGATGCTGGGTTGAGATAAATATAGAGCTTGTTTTGTTGCAGGTTGTGTCCAGGGATTGCAGTAGCTTATTACAAGCTCATTATCGTCTCGATGGACACCCGCACGTCAATCCTATCCACGAAGTGCTAGTAGGTGACAAGAGGGTCTACCTAATATTCCCTCGGTCGCATTCTGACCTCCACTCTTATGTAAGGGCTAGAAAACGGTTGAGGGAACACGAAGCAAGGAGACTCTTCAGGCAAATGGCGGAGACCGTAGCTGCGTGTCATGAACAAGGCATAGTTTTAAGAGACCTTAAGCTGAGAAAATTCGTCTTTGCCGACCCCCAGAGGTAAGTTTCAATTAATTTTCACAATGCAATAACCTAAGTAATTACACAAACAATTAACCAATTAAGAAATGTTTCACAATAACGATTAATTTGAGGTTGCGAATTGTGAGCTGACTTGTCGATTTTAGTGCAAATTATGATAAATGCAAGTAAAGGAAATTGTAATATAATGTACTTCAATATCCTATTATCGATCGCCTAGATGGTTTCCCAACTGTATGTAATGTTTTCGCAAGTTTGATTTAATGTAGAGAAATCTTGTTTAAGTTCAGTCGCAATCGTTTGAAATACATTTATATTTGCACAGTTGGTCGTGACGTTCGAGTTAAATTTTGTCTATAGGCGACTTTTAGAATGTTCAACGTCTACTATGGACTATTATTACTTGAGGGATTCCCTTTGAAAAAATATTGAGAATCTATACAATGGTTAAAGATGATACATGACCCTGTCATCAAATCAATCGATAACTTCCTTTCCGCCCACTAGAGAGGACTCGTGAGAAACACATTTTTAAAGAACAAAAAGCTATCAACGGGAAACGGAAACGTGTAGTTTTTTTTAAGTAGCACGTCATTTCCTTTTTTACTCGATAATGCCTTGTACGAACAAGCGACGATAAACAGTTATCAATACAATTAACCTGATAAAAATTCACATTAAGATGTTACGTATGTACATGTTTTTTTATATTCGAGTGAGTATCTAGAAGCGTATAAAAGAACGCACATTCAGTATGGACGTTACAAAATATTAACCAACAATATTAATTACAAGTAGCCGGCAGCAACCGGCGGATTTTCGAACTTTTGAAACGTTATCTGGCCTCCATTGTTGCGAATATCTCCGGCAATGCTAGGCTCAAGGCGAACGGTGTCATTGCTGCGTACAATACGGCGCATTTGAGTCAAGGGTGAACGCTATGCGCCGGCGCAACCGCTCATATACAGCCCATATGCGCAAGTAAACACTATGCTGGTACCTGCTTTCCCTTACGCGATCACCTGATCCTAAGTAACCCCGATATTTTATGCACCCCTTAAAGCGTAATCATGTATCCAAAGGCCACATTCCTATACGTTTTAAAGCCACCATTCACCTGTCCCGCATACCTTATTTCAACCCTTGCTTTGTTGACATAATAAGTTTTTTTTGAACAATAGGCGTTATTATTTGAAAAAAAGTTTGAAAGCTGATTAATGATGGAACTTATTAAAAAAAAAAACAGAAAACAAGCGTCTTGTTGGGCCACTAAGAACCTTATTACACATCTGAGTCCTGACTGAGATATTTCATTACGCCTACACAAAATTGAGGGTGACCGAAGAGGTTTTATGAACTTAAAGCAGTTTTCGTACATTGCCCCTTGCGATTTAAGGACTCGAATAGATCAGACGAGCCATTATTGAATTTGCTTTTGGCTACGCAAACTGGTGAAATGAGTTATTTATAAGTCTGACCTCTAGAAGAAACAAATATAGCTTTGATAACAATATTATTCGAATTCAAAAACTTTGACGTAATAACAGTGCTACATCCCGCGGAGTACCGCATCTCGACTTATGTAAGCCTTTATAAAGTCTCAACTCAAAACTCGAATGTTTTAAGTCTACTCCTATACAAAGCCATTATTATATATTTATTTTGGACCGTTATATTCTTACGCAGATGCATCTTAAAATCGCCATATGACCATTAGTATGCGGATGTGTTTTTGTTTTAAGAGATTAATGTCAGGTAGCCAGCTGAGGCGATGCGATTGACCCAAACTCGCAAATGTCGAACTTTCCCAGAGAATACTGTCCAGTTATTCGGCCGGTGTGAGATTAGCATACTGCCAAGTGACCTTGTTCGGCCCTAATAAATTCTAATGATTATGCACGCGTAGTGGTCAAGATTATTCAAATGTTCTTCGCCATCGTGAGAATGGACTTGAAGAAGTGCAACACGATCAAGTACCCGCCCTTTCTCACGCTTTGTATAAAATCACCCCTGATTACAAATTCTTGTCAAATGGTGGCGCCGCGATTTCTCGCGACCTTCTCTCAAAGGTAAATAAGAGTATTAATATTGATTCCGCGCGCTCCAAGACGCTTTGAAATGGATTTTCAGTGCTCCACCCGTACTTTTCATCATCCTTTGAGAGGTTGTTTTTCATAACTAATAAAGAAAAGATCTCATTTCCAGTGCTTTTGACGGCGGTAGTTTTGAGATAAAAGTTTTATTCGTGTTCTTGTTTATTTTTATTTAACATTGTTATTTCGAATTATATTGTTGTATTCCTTATCTAGAGCTAAGAAAATTAAAATAACTATCGTATATCATCCTTAAGAGTAATCTTTCATGGTAAACTGCAAAAGTCTTTTTCCTTTAAACCTAATAAAGCAGATATAATACATTACGAACACTTCCTATATTACTCTCCATAAGTAAATAATACAATTGCGAATTCTTAACGAAAGCCGGATGTTTCTTTCTAAACTACCTTTATCGAATAAGTAATCCTTAATTTTGTCAACAATGACCGGAAAACGGAAATACATTCACGTGTCCCAAACATCTATTGTCGATATTGCGTTTTTAATTATCTATGCTAGTTTTTCTTTTAAATTTATACAAAATAAATTTTGTTCTACACTAGACTGAGAGGAGCCCGAATTTGTAGTTTCAGGTACAGTGCCATTGTAAAAAAAGTCGCAGGTATAAAATTGTCTGCAATGCATTGTTCAGATCCATCTCGCTGGCTACGTCCAAATAATAATAGCGAAATGAATATTGCAGGTAACAACGTGTTTTTTGCGTCACATGCAATACAGTAGCCGCATAGGATAACCAATGTATAGCAAATAATGACATTATTCTCTTTGGATATGATACCCAGGCGCTACGTTTTGCACTCAGATCAGTTTCATCGCATTGCTGACACGCAGTCTAACAATGTGAAGACTAAGGAATTTAATGTATAGCTGATATGTTCGACGCTAACGGGTCGGGGTATTTACGTGTTCTCTACGCTGGCAATCGCTAGCGGATGTGCCAAATTAGTCTTCGATAGACCCGGCAGACGCCGCCGCGTCGCATTCCGGCCCGGCCACCGCCTGACACTACATTTACATCTGAACAAGGGCCTTGTTTGAATCCATTTAATTTTAGATCTCGCCAGGCATCCTGTAATTTTGAACATGCAACCCAAAACTGCCGATCAGTCGGTAGCTTGCAACTCTTTTTTAAAGCCAAGTGGTTTCTTGTATGCAAGTCGTTTGCTTTCAAAATAGATTAAAGATATTGAATGTTCTTAATATACGCAGTTGTTTTTGGCACATGTAGTTTGAGATGATATAGATCTCTCGTTACTATATTTACTTATATACTTTGGTGTACGTTGGTTCATATAACATCATATTGCCAATACAGACTATAGACCGGAATTTGGATGACTATTACTGATTTTTGGGGCGTTTGTTATGGCCTCGGTCGCGTTGTGGCTGCAGAGGTCGCGCGCAACTGTGCCAATGTCGCTGACGCCGACACTGCGCCCGCGCTGCCTCGCTCGTGCGGAACCGACCGAGTGAACTCATTTAAAAATGATGTATTGACTTCATCGCATCCACATTTGTAGTACACGTAATGTGACCGGTTCAAAAATACAGGGCACCTACGCCTCTCACTGAGTCTGTATGATTCGTCAGGACTATGTGTGAACATTCGTCATGACTATAAATAAGTATTGTTCGCACCTTTTTTGGTGGTACGAAATCACCGGACGCGCTACCGGATATGGACATAGTGCATTGCTCTCATACACATTACACTCACTTATTACTCAGGACACAATGTGAACGTCATTCTAAGAAACGAATAACCGGATATGGTCATAACATTGACAGAAAATAACCAGATTGCATTTAAAAAAAAATCTAGAATGTATAAGTATGGGGCAAATCTTTTATAAAACTGGGCTCATATCCATTGTTATGATTATATAAAAACCATTACGATTGGTATATTTAGGTGTCTGGCTCGCAGCTGAGAAAACGCACGACTAACTATTAAATCGATCTGGTTGCGTAAAACAAAGGTCTGCGAAACCTTGTGCAAGCAGCTCTCGGCGCGCCCGCTCCGACATATCTGCAGATTTGCGTAACCGCGCACTTATCCGCCGATACACAGGCTGTGTGTTGTGACATGCTCCGCTTGCCTACAACGATACCGCTGCAATATTTCATAGCCACCCAAAACTAAAGCAATTGCTTAACTGTTTGTAAAGAGTTGCTAATAAGTTGTGTGTCAGGCTTTGTTAGAGAATTAATGCGAATTCTAAGCCATGGAAAACCACAGTCGTGTCATGGAACTCACAATGTGACTCAGAGTTCGTGACTTACGAAGAGGTAGCGGGCATGAACTGTGTTAACCTTTAGGCATTGTGGAAACAAGGGCCATAAGGGGAGTAGAAAATAAGATCTTGTAAAAGTTTCACACCGAGTGGGCACACGCGATCACATCCCTAAACCATGGGTGCATATTTTGCCCTTAGCAAAAAATCGTGCACGTGGCAGCTATTATTCTTAGGACAAGCTCACTTATAATTGTTCCCCTTGATAATGTCTCGCAAGAGCGCTCGCAAGGAACGAGACAGAGGTAAAGATGGAACCAGTGACCGCTAAGACACGCGTATTCCATTCCGTGAGCTTTATTTCCATTTTACGCCGTTTCGCCTCGTTCCATATGACTAGTAGTTTTAAACGAAGCTTGAAGCTTATCGATGCTAAAATTAAAGCTCCCGAATAACAAACCTTCGTTGTTTGTTCAATTGGTGGCATTCGGAACTCTAAGATGAACATCATAGATTATCCATTCCTCGGTCAGTGACCGTTTACCCAGCGTGTCGAAAACCATTCCCATAACGAGTTGATTCCTTTCCCAGCTCTGAGATCATGTCACTTAAACAATATTCGAGCACATTAAAAAATAGTCTACGCTGCTACTATTATCAAAAGGATTCATATATTTGATAAATTGATAAGCTGTCTATCCCAATTATTATGGAAATAAAGAAACGACGATATACCCTCGTTATCGCCACGACAATGGGTGTATTGAACCCTGTCGCTAAGACCTAAATTACCAAACTGCTCCAGAGTTACGCAGCGCTTTTTCCTTTGAAATGAATGTTATTTATTTCTGTGGTCCGGTCATAAAAATAACACCCAAAGCTTACAAGAACAATGTAGCCATGAATCAGACTATGACATTGTAATGATGCATACACGGGGAATTAGTCTTGATGACGTCACTTGGAGGGATGTTTGGAGCCGAAGGGACAACAAAAGAGGGTACGCAATGAATCATAGAAAATTCTATCGATAGAACCCTTATTCTATTTACCTAACACTTAGTCTTACCCTCGCTCCAAAAATAGTTTATTATTTAAAGATGGTTACGTAGGCTGACAATGATGAAATAAGTTTAAAATATTACAAAATGATTATTCTAAAGATGAATTGTAGGTATATGTTTGTTTTCTCATATCAAGAATAGCCAGAACGACTACATAAGCAACATATAATACAAAATTAATAAATTCTCTCACTCACCATAACCCCAAATTTAACTTTGAAATAAATGAACGCTGCCCTCATGAACACAAAAAACAAAAATATGCAACAGACTCAACGGAACGCTCGCAGAGATTTCATGGAAGCGAAAATGATCTTACTTTATGGTTAAAGGATTTATGTCCGTATGCACACGTATTACGGGCGAATGACCTGGCTACCTGTTTAGAGGATTTTTTGTTTGAGTTTAAAAAAAATCGACGACAGCCTCATGACGAGTAGCCTCCGTTTTATTTTTGTTCGCCTCGTCATTTTTGGCAGTTTCAGTATTTTATCATATTGGAATGAAACTTGCGAAGGCGGATTACGTTTTGTCCTTTACTATATTTATCTTTGCGTTTGAGCGCCACCTACAAACATAATATAAAGATATGTTTAGTGCTCAGTATTTTTGCGGAGGTGGAGAAGTAATTTCGGGACTCCGTGTAAATTGTTGTTTCAAATTGATCGTCCTACGCAACTACGAAACCTTAGATGTGTGAGAAGACACTACAATGAATGTATTACTATTACATAATTTAATGTATACAAATAAATGTATACCGATGGTAATTGTACATTATTTTAGTTTTTGTTTATAAGTGGACTGTTTTAAAGTCACTTGCATGTATTTCAATCAAGTGCACACTTGGCGTCCGAGCAAAAGCCAACAAACCGGTCTGCGAAAGGCCAGAATTACGATTAGCCTCCAATCTGCAGTTGAGACGCGTATGTCACTAAAATACCGTCTGCCGCCGTGCATTGTCTCTTTCTTATTTACATGTCTTCAATTGCTAAAGGGCTTATAACGACGTTAATCGTTCGTTTGAGGTTTATATTTAGCCTAAGTAAAGGTTCATTCAATTCTAATTTCATAAGTTCGACTGATTAAATGTCGAAATCTTTAGCATTTAACTGGTTAATGTTAAATAGTATTGTGTGTGATCAAATGATACCTAGACTGGTAGAACTGCAACTTGTGAACCCTGTTTCAATGCTCGCATTGTTCTCGACATAAGCTGGAATATTGCTTATATAATATATATTCCTGGTAATTGTGTGCTCGGTTTAAATTCTTAATAATGTTTTTTTTTGCGCTTTTTGTTTATACCCTTCGTAGGTTTTATTCTGGTTTGATAAAATGACATTATTGTAGGTGACCACTGACCATAGTAATTAACTTACAATATATTTAAATCGATTCATTCAAGTCACGGCTGTATGTTCTATAAAGAGTTTCCTGTTTGTCTAAGCACAATTGACTTTTAAAATCAGCTCACCTCGATAATGAACTACCACCATTTCGAACTGTCCACCACAATTAGCATATTCCTTTGTTTGAGAAACGTTCGGTAATAAATTTAAATTAAGTCGTCAGTGATTTTCCCAAAAAAATTCTATTCAATGATTTTCTATCAAAACAATTCCAGTTAATAGAGTGATAACTAAGATATGATTAACATATTTAAATGAATTACATCATTATTCATACAGACTATGTTTATCATGTTGGTGCTTAAATCCTATCAATATTGTTTAATAATTATGATTGTTTCCTTGTATGACGTATTTCCTTTAAAATTTCCATTGAATTCCTAGATATCGGAGTTTTGTAAATACCAGAGACGTTCACTGGAAATTACCAGAGATAACTGGACTAATGATGTGTACAATTAGTTATATCAGATGAAGTTGCTCTAATTGGTCGCAAAAATGTTTTTCATCAAATAGCTATCGATAGAATAGATATATTTTTTAATGTATAATTTTCCAATGACACTGGCTATTGCCTAATTTGATAATGCAATATTAGGCAACAATGTTATATATATTTATATTTCAAAACACCAAAATCAGTTTGCTAATTTATTATATCAATGCCAATTATGACTATTTGCCAGTATGGCCCTCTATAGGTAACTGCGTAGGCGCATCCTAATCTCTGACGTAACGTGGTTCACGGTCAACTGCAGGAAATGACGTATAAGAGTTCAGTGTCATCTCGGCATAGAATAAGTTCATGTAATGAATATCGGAAAAGTTAAACATAAATTATCTTCATTTAAATTCATAGGACTATCTTGAATTATTGCACAAAATTATCCACTTCAGTTTGATTACTGCAGATTAAAATATAGCCGATATACATCCATAATTGCAGTTTTGCTAACAAAATCGTACCTCTATAACCTAGCAACCGGTTTGCATCCAGACTAGTTTTACGGCCCAGCAATATTTTCATCTGTCCAATAAACATTTTGTATATGATTTTAAACCTTAAACTAAACTACACTAAGTTTAAAATTCTGCATTACTTAAGTTTAGCAATGAACGCAGCTCTAATTAGCAAGTGAAGGCTCTAGGTTCCTTTGAATTACTGACTCAAAGAATTGTAATAAGTAAAAATTAAATATTAATTTAGCAGTTGAACATACAAAAGATAGGGCGACAGGCCGCTAACAAAAACCGCGAATCAATCAGTCGCAATGACATTGAAATTCGTTCGGTTGCGAAATATTCTTTTCGTGGTTTCGGCCTCGCGTTCGAGATTGAAGAATACGTATAATAAATATGAGAACGCAAGCGACCTCCCTTGGCGGTCACGCGTTGTGTAATCGACCGCGACAAACAATACAATTTCTACATGATCTCAACGTTTTAATTACATTATCAAATTAGTTTGGCCTCCTTCAATATTTCCAAAATGATTAGCTTATTAATTGAAAAATCAGCTGGCTTCAATAATGAATTTGAAATGCAAAACCTGTAATGAATGTCGAAGTTTCGGCAAAAACGAAAGTTCAATTCGGTGATAAAGGCAATCTAAGTATAGTGTTAATTTAATTTCAACCTTAATGTACTGTGTTAAGGTGAAAATTAGTTTACGTGTCCGTGATGCGGTCGTGTCATTGCCGATGTTGATGATCTCTTGATGAAGTCACCGTCGCTTGCGCACGAAACAATACAAGATCATCACATCTATTCGAACATTCCTCTTTTGTTTTTCTTGTAAGAATCGGTTGTGTTTACACATATTTTTACAATTTGCGCAGTTGTTCTGATGATATCATTTCGGTTAACATATTAAAAGTAAATACAGTTTTATATTTGATCTAACCAATGTTAAACTAAATTTACTAGTATATAATGTTACTAGTATCGAGTTTTTCTATATAGCATTTCATATGTCATTCTTATTTCAATCATTTAATTAAAAATCCATAAACGATGTTATCACGTCACAAAACGATAATTTCTTATAAAAGTTTTATGTTATTGTAACATTGACGTAGACTCTGCCTACGCAGTCGTCAAAGTCCACGTTTTATATTCAGGAAATGACGTCAGGACTTAAAGGGAAACAGTCTTGTAAATGTCGAAATTATAAAAGGATTGCGAGGACGCCCACTCAACACAATTTTACGCAACCACCCACTCGAATCGTCTTACCGTTACGATATCCCGATGACGTCAAAAATCACCCTCGTACCTTTATATAAATCCATCGTTTAATGAAGGGGCGGCTATTTTCAGATATACTTTTCAAAGTTTATTTCCAGCCTTTTGCGTAAAAATCTACTTTTGACATGATGACGTAGTTCATAAAAGTAATAAATAACCTTTTCATATTCGTTCTTCTATCGCTATAAATATAGAACGATATAGTTATATCAAATATAATTCAACTCGATTGATTAACTTTTAAAGAAAAAACGTGTTCACAACTAAATTACAAAGTAGGTAAGGTTGTAAGTAATAATAGATATTGACGTAAGTGGGAAGTGTGTTCGTCAGACAGACCGTGAAAGTCTTTGCCAAGGGCAAACTGCAAGTTGCATCGACATTATGATCATATACTGATAATACTATCTCCTTATAAATGCAATAAAAATAATATAATTTTTCATAGATCGTGTTGTTTTCATTACAAGCAGACTAAAACCCTAAGTAAACATCATTCGTGCACAAGATATAATTTACGCAAGTATGAACAGTGTTAGCGTAATGTTGCCAAGTTAGACATTTATAATACGATCTCGTTATGTAGAGGGTAAATTGGATTCTATTCACATTAACATAAACATTTATATAATTTACTACGCAATAAATTTTTTTTTAAATAATTGATGTAGTGTAAACATAGGTATCTTTTTAATTTTTATTTAAATTTGCAATATGTGGAAATGGATTCTTAATTATATCACATACCTTGCCAGTGGCTTTGATATATAGACGACTTTCAAGGTTTTTGATTTTATACCGTTCATGATGTAAATGACTTCATTCTTCCGTAATCTTGGAAATATATTTGGTGTCTTACATCAGCCTTCGAAACTGTGATATATTTATATTTTAAAACCGTTTTACAGATTTTCTGTGTATGTGTGAAAAATTTAAAGCGAGTTTTCCTGTTATAATGTAAAAACACATTAACCTGTTGTTGTATGTATGTATTCAAAATGAATGTGATAAAACGTAATTAGAGAATTATTAAAACTTTAATTAACTCGCAAAATTGCAAATTGTTAAACAATGTTTTTTCCAACCTTGATATTATTTTATTGATCGTAAAATGAAAATTTACAGAGATTACCTGGTTTCATTCCAAACTATTTATATAAAACTACATTTACTGAACGGTCTACTAGGAAGTAATTAAATTATTTTAGTTTTATGGTTTTGATATATAAAATTGTTCCTGGTTATCTAGATTAAATAACATCCCTAACTTATAAAGGACTGTGGGGCCTACAGTGAAATATATCTGTAACAATAGAAAAAAAACGACGATTATTTTAATTCTTATTAAATGGTTATGTATTAAGAATCCGGCTGGTGGCCTTCGCTTGAAGACCACTGGTTCAATGTCAGTTGCGCAAGCACACCTCTTCCGCCTTCATCGTGTGTTTCGACCAGGAACCATCTATTGACTTACTTATTATAATTTAACAGTCGTATAAGACTTTGAAACGGATATACGTTTTCTATAGATTGATCCTACTCCGTTTTTCCAACTTAGACTATATTTTCGACATACATTGGCAGTGTGTCAAAAATTGTTTTACCTACCTGTTTTACAACAATATAATTGTGTAAAACCACTAACAACTAAGTCTGCGTCGTTAAATTGAATTTACATGTTGACAGAGAAATTGTGATTGATATCAATTATTATTTGTAGAAATTAATGAACTACTTTATAAATAATTTCATTAGTAATGGTAACCTTTTGTAATTATTGGATAATTTGTTTAAATACTTAAGTAGAGGAATTTAGAACGGAAAGACTATTACGCTAATGCGTAAGAAAACAATTTAACGTTGTATTTTGTTCAAACTTCAGTGTGACTTCCTCAGATGCCACCTCGTAACTCTTCACTAATTTGGTGATAATTGGATGTTATGGAAGTGCTTTAAAACCTTAAATATACTTTACTCTTAGGCGAGCGCTCCTCTATCGTTCTTACGTACATAGCTCTAAATTGCTTTATGTAATTCAGTAGGTATGTTCAACATCTGCCATACAATTATATGGATTCATTAAATCCGGTTGTTGGTCCCGTTGCTTCCGGCGTTCAAGAGTACTTGATGTTTATTTCCCCCGAAACTAAAATTCGAGAGGCCTGGGAACGGAACAAATGAAACAAATATTTATAATTCAATTGTTCAAAGTCTAAAGAAATATTCATTAATGTTACAAAGAAAATCGATTTAGTTTAAATGTCTGTACACGGTCATTGGACTTGGTTATCAGTGTATTGTGAAGACACCTAGTCAACATTTAAAGGTCACATAATCTTTCTTATCTAGAAGATAACGTTCGTAAGGTCGTGTGCTATGCTGCAATATACAGCGTATATGACATCGCTCACATTATGAAACCTTAAATCGAGCCATTCATACTGAGGCTGCGACAAAAAAAGTCAAGGTGTTCTAATTGTATTGTTGGAACCCGTATCGGGTTAATCTTTCAACAATTACCTGAGTGAGGTGACAATACGTTAGTTTTTGTAACGAACTTGCCAATTCTGTTGAAAATTTCGAACAGATGGCCGAATAAACAAACAGCTTTGCGATCTCCTACGCATGATTTATCATCCGTTTTCTTTGCTGTGATGATGGGCTGAGATGCGGCCATTGTGCAAGGAGATTCTATTCATAAATGTGAATACGTGCTTTTTATAAAAGACAATATGCACATGCAATTTCTACCTGCAAAACGCACGTGTTCATATTCGCATTCTAAACTTGACATTATTCATAGCCTTCCTAAACTGTAATGGATAGTGTCTCAATATACACAGAGTGCCTTTTGCTTTGACGATGCAACAAGTTCATCAGTCCATAAATTTAATACCTCAAAGCTTTATAAACTCTGCTCAGGTTTATAAAGTCTGTGGAAATGTATATCTACGCTGCTTTAAAGTAATGAACTCTTGGCTCTAAGGGTCGATTTTTCAATAATTTTGGAACGGTCCTTTCGAAAGTTAAGGACAATGGTATTGTTTGTACACCTGATGACAGATCTATCTCTGTGCATACAGTTCGACATTCGATACAACTTAAGGTCAACACAGTTTCGTTACTATCTCAAAACGAATGTTTATTCAAATGCATTTATAACCAGGCTTTAGGTTTGACTTTCGACATATGCTCCGAGGTCAATATTTGTTCTTTGTGCGACCGTTTTTTCATATACACAGAATACTTGTCTTCATTGTTTTTATCGATTCTTAATTACATGTCTCTTATACGCTAAGTAGGAATATAAAAAGCAAATACTTGTTTCCCTCATTTGTTCGGAAAACAATTGAAAACTCAGCTCAATAAATACACAAGCAGGATATTACGCGATCAAAGTAAATTGCTTTTGCTGTTATTAATTTTGATAACTGGGATTCGATTCGTTTCTCTCTTTTGTAACAAAGGGAAACCATTGTATTTAATTTACTGTAGTTTCGCAGTCGGACACAAAGCGTTTTAGTTGGCGTGAAAATTTAATTTACATTTGATACCAATCGGACATGTGCTTAATCTCGTCTATTTTTTGTATGGACATGTGCTTGGCCATCTGTTCGGTCAGATTAGGATAGTTTTTTGAATTCTTACCTAAAACATGTTATCGATATGAAAAAATGACATGCAGCACATGTCGGGTCGAGGACTCGAAGCCTACCTACCTTTGTTCCTCTTACAATGCTTCGCAAACATCTGCCGCCGCCTGCACTCGCGGTATGTGCTTCTGAATACCGCATGCTGATTATTTTTACCTCTATCGCGTCATCAATCATCTGTACCATTTAAAATTAAAATATTTCCAATTTTGAATAGGATTCCTCCAACGCTTTTTATTCTCTGACAATTGGCATTTACTTATTTGAAAACACTAATGTGGTAATATAACATTACCAATCGTTGTAATGAAGCAACCGAAAACCGAGTTATCCATTTAAAATGCGGTCTATTTATTACATAAGTCGTTCGAGGTCGCGGATTGCGCTGCAAATACACAAACTTGTCCACCTTTGTATTGTATTTTAATAGCCATCATAAATGTTCAATTATCGACTGATGTAAGTAAATATTAAAGACAATGGGAACGACAAAGGAAAGTTTATTTAAGCATTCTCAGTATTAAGCCATAACAACTACAACTCTCGAGTAGAACAGTTGTATTTAAAGCTAAACAATCGAATTGTTCAATATTGTGCGATAGGAACAATTAATTTTGTGGTCCGGACGCTGCGATGCGAGTTGCGAAACAATCGACCGTATAGTTGCCAAACAGTTGTGTGCTACCGCTTTTGTAATACATCTGGATCGTTTTGAAACTTATTAACCTGTTTGTTTAACGCTCTATTTTAGGTACTTACGAGTTTCAAAACACTCTTAAAGGACCACTCGCCTCTCTTTTGTGCTTCGTTACAATTTACAAGTACTTGGACAAAGGGACACACTAACGATCGAGTTACTTTTGTTTGTCGGGCATTAATTAAACAAAAACGCTTGCTTCATCCTTTGTTACAAGTTTTCGAAATTGTCATCGGCAGGTGAATGAAATACGACATTTCTAAACGGTTATAAATGTGCTCTTAAAGAGAAATTGGGGCTTATTCATCAATGACATTGGCAGACATGACGTCGCCTTCTTCTTCGTTACAAAAAGTTACAAAAGGTAATGAACAAATGGGTCGGTCTCGGTGTGCAGTTAGCTCATAGTAACGAGTATTCGGTGTCGGAGCTGTGTTTTGCCGCAACAAATCCTTGATGAAACCTTAACCTACTTGGATTATTACACGCCGACACCGGACGGAGCGCTGCAACCACTTCGTTTTGTCACTTCTATTGCGGACTTATTTACGAATTTTGAAAAAAAATCACGCTTGGAATTTTTCAATAGTGATTAAGTGCCCCATTAACACGTATTAATTTCCTATACGGTCATATGATTTTAATTAAACCGTAATTATTAAACCATACAATCCTCTAACTAATGACATCATTCCTTAGGACATACTCCGCTTATGAATAATTTCTTGTCTGAAGTAATTTAACTGTGAGCTCGTGTGAATGCTCTTTTTACCGTGATAGATTTTATTGAACGCTTATTGCACTCAACGCCATCTTTAATTTTCCGAGGAAAATAATTTCGATGATTATCCTGTTCAAAGGCCAGTCAACGAAATATTAGTTATATATGTTCAACTCTTGCAACGTGACGAATGGCCAAATACTAGGTCAAGTACAACGGTGCTTCGCCATTCATTGTGAACGCAGATCTGTGCCCGTGCTGCAACGTGGCCTCGCGATGAACTTGACATATCACAAAACATGTTTTTTTTTTTGTTTTGTCTTCGCTATTTTATTGTATTCAACGCTTACATCAACAACAGTTGCAGGGAATGTGACAACACAAGTTACCTAACAGATATTGCGATGCGGAGACTTGATGTAATTCAGGCGATAACACACCTCCCTAGATGACGATTCCATCACGTAATTTTCCGTGCGAATCTATTATATCATGGAGTGCGAAATGTACTCCCGACCGATGCGAGGTCGTCGTCCGCTGGAACAGAGGCTTCGCGGACGCGATGATATACGACGAATATTTGAGTACATTCACCGCGCTAGAAAACCTACTTCGGTTCCGTACTTTCTTTATTGCATCACTCCAACGTGCCAATTTTACCGTGCTCGCTTTCCTCTACTTCAGGCCGTAACTACTATACTCTTATGATCCCATTAAAAAGTTAATAAAACCACATAAGTTTGAATTGTACTGGATAGTAGATACTTCGAATGGCAATAAAAACTGAATAACTGCTTTCATTATTTCATTATGCCGCACTACCCTATGACAAGTGTAGTTTTGCAAGTTCACTGACCTTTCTTCGTCTTGCATCCGAGAGATGCCCGGCATTGTTACGCAATGATTCACGATTCCGTTTTATTTCACTTAGAAATTACTATTTCCGCACTTTCCAAATTACATCATGTTATTTAGAAAAAGTAAACGCAAGTTCATTGACCGGGTTCGTTAACCACCTAACCATTACGCTATAGGTATATTTGCAAGGATCATTGATCTTGTATGATCTCATCTTGGCCGAATTGGAACGACAAAAACGATGTGCGTAGTTATGAAGATTGACAGTAACATGTTTTATCCTTGCGATGTTTTATTAATCTAAACTTTCATCGGCCTGGTATAACTTCTCTCGGTCGAACGGTATCGAGAAAGTACCGCTTATGTGCTACATTGGTCTTTTGCAATCGATTGTTGCTTGCTTCCTGGTTCCTGACAATCCCAGTGTTACAGTCAGTATTTGTTTACGAGGCGCGGTCAAATTATATGCGACACACGTTTACGATTCACACAATCGTACGGTATTTAAAATTCCCCATCGTGAGGCCTATGAACTTTTATGTTTTGATCCATAAATTTTCAATAGCGTCGATTATAAACGCATCAATAGTAATACTGATACGCTATCAGATAGAAATGTTGTTTGGTTGTTGCGAGTTTGTGGTTATATTTTGTAAAAAATAATGGCATAGGAACTTGTTAAACCAGTCCTATTTATGCTTACGTATATTTTTCAGTACGTAACGGTAGAAACAAGTTATATGAGCATCGCTTTTATTTCGCTTATTATTGGCGATCCTATGTGGGTTTATTTATTTACAAACTGCCTCATTTGGCGTGATGACTAAAATCCCATAAGTATTAGTTTCCTAGCATTGTTTCTTGTATGCTTATTTCTTATATCGTTTCAGAGTTGTAAATGCAGTAAATAATACGTTCATAGTCGTATGCATATTTGATGCATACAACTTTGTCGAATAAACGTGGCAAGAGTTCATATAATTTAACTGCATATTCATAATTTAATCTGATAAATAACAATATAGGTTTCTGCGTGTCTTATCGCGTTGACCTGACTGTTTTACGCACTACGTCATTAAATTATGCGTACCCTATGTTAGTAAAACCATTGTACCGATTCGACGCGATTTAAGATAACGATCAAGTGTATAGAACAATATTGGAATTTATTGGGGTTACTTGTTAGTAAATATAAAATGGCATTTTGTTTTACATTTATCGCTTTAATCTTAGCAGTTACTTACGTCGTATGAAAATATATGGTAGAATTTATTGATAAATATTGATTGTTTAATGAGTGGAATTTATGCAGGTTTTTAAGCATTGTTTTTATCGTGTTGAAAACGCGTTTACGATGCAAACGTTGCATTATTTTATACCGTTCTTATGACAGCTATAACGCAATGCCTTATGCGAAACGAAGAATTATCCTAGTAAGTATATTAAAAATAAAGTATTCTCGTCTCGGATTATAAATGAATTTATTCATCTTCGAAGCTCATGTGTAATAAATTCCGTACCAACAATGAAACATGTTGCATTCAAACACGTATCAGTTACATTTTCGCAATAACAACCTATGATAAGTGACCTCAAGCTCAAACATGGGCAGATTACATTTTGGTTACTCTATATGAAACTCAATATACATCTACCTACTCTTTTAATCTACAAGGATAACACTGAAGATAAATATACAAATTGGGGAAATTTGGAAATGGCTTGATAAGATAAGGAACGTTCAACTAAGATCGAAATGTTTGCGCTTGTACTATATTATATTTTAAACATGTTTTATTTATTTTAACATTACGATATACAGATGTACTATCCGAAAGATTGAGCCTATTTGTCGACCCACGCGTTACTGCAACCACGCGGTAAATATTATTTCGTAAGACAAAATCGCAACAGCGCTTATTTCGCGTTGTCGAAACTACTTCGTCATCCGTAGTCCGTGCCTACGGTTTTTGTGCTTACATATTAAAAATGGATTGTGACATAAATATGCGTAGTATTAGTCGTATGTACCAAATGAATGAAATATGTTCAATTTCTGGGTAACCGGAATGTTAGTCATGTAATTATATAAATAATTTGTGAATACATAATTTTACTTTTGCATAAAATAAGTTATATGTTCTATGATAAACACAGCGTTTAAACTAAATTGAGAAAGATTATGAAATAAGCATGAAGTGCGTAAATACACCTCTCTTTGGAAATCTGTCGACTGTTACAAAAGCAAGGATTACTCAAAACCCGCCAGGACGACACCTTGGCTTGTCGCATGCGCATATTAATCACCTACCGATCCTTCGTATTGTGTATTATTTTAACATTTAACATCGTTCTCGCAACTCAGTATTAACACACCGTTTGTAATCCCGATTATTGCGATCTGCGGCCGCCACGCTCGAAACATATTGCAAGCTCTTGCATCGACCGCTGCGAGACCTTTTTTAATCATTATTTCTGCATATAGCCATTTCATGTTGCTAAAAAAGGCCATCGCGACCATGTGTCACATTTCCGATTCACAATAATGAGAAGGAAACGATTGCAGAGCGAGACAATAGTTGATTCCGGCTGCGTATGCACGGCGGCGGAAACTGGGTAGGCGCTTGCGGATGTGGATTTACTCTTTTATTTATCGGGCGATCTAGATTGCATCTGTCGGAGGACAAACATGCAGCTGCCCTTTATGGTGTTCTCGCTTAGACCTCCGTATAAGGAGAGCAGCCCACCTGTCGCCAGATGCTAACTCATTGTAATTACTCTCCGTGTATAAATAACTATATGCACATCGCAATATTGCGTGCGTGAAAGTTATATTTCACACGATATTCCTCTAAATGTTTTCACTCGTGTCTATAATTGGCTTTAAATGAGACCATCGTACCATTTTCTCAGCGTACGGAAAACTCGTCACAAACGTAATACTGTTATGAAAGTAAATACGTAAACTTATTACTGAGTACATTAGCCTAAGTGTAACATAAGTATATAACATAAGAATAGTTACGAGGTTTACGCCACTAATTACATTCTGCGTACATATAAGTAGATCTTATTTGGCGACCTCATTTCCGCCTTACGCGATGCGTAGGCATTTAATAGAATACATTTTCTAGTCAACCCTTGTAGCATATATTTTTAGTTTCGTAGAATGGGTTTCGAAATAGCGTAGATAAAGACGTAATGCATACAGCCATACATTGGGTAGGAGTCAATGAACGGAAGTATTTTCACGTGCAGTGACATACCGCTGATCGTTTATCAAACTTGCGTAAGTGAACCGACTTGCCCAATCTATGAAAATTCAGTTATATGTTAAACGATTTGTATCACTGTGAATCGTTGTCAGACATCCACGATTGTGTTGTTAATTACCTGTGGCAAGCGGCAAGTAGCGGTTACCTCAACTGCTTTCTATGGCAACACTCTTTCTCCGTTACGATGCTCGATTGCAAAACGCGGAGGTTGCGCTTTCTTCGTTCGCGATGTCGGAGAAATTGTTGCGACACCGCCGCCTCGTACACCGACCCCGCGTTAGAAAGTCGAACGTTCACCGGATTTAACAGGCCCGGGCCACGTAACGGTGTAATTGTTGCGATTCGAGATGTAAGATCGATGGGGATTTGGACACTTTTAGCGTAGACGCTTTCTTCTCTTGCGTAAGCGCGGCCGTAAATTTGGAGTATTGGTCGGGGTCAGTGAACACCTACGTCACCACGTGCGTAAGGAATACTTGGGCAATTAGCTAATTACAAAGGAGATTTGCGCAACGGGTTCTAGCGGCGCCCGTTCCGCAGTCCGACAATTGCATCACGGGATATTTCGGAGGCGCCTTGGACTCTCGCCCAGACTTGCAACATGCCATATCGCAACAGCTCATAATCCGCTGTAAGTTGTGACACATTGTGTTGAGGCCCATATAGAAGGGTTGCAATTGCTATATCCGATCTGCTCGCTACGAAAAATGTCAAGATACGTTGCGGGACATCGCGGCTGCGTTCGTTTTTAAAACTAAAACAATTTTGCAACCGATGTTCACATTAGTGTTTTCGCAAGCAGGCCCAGTGCTCGGTTTCAAAACGTTCGCCTTGCGTTATCGCTACTCCGATAATGCAAGCTCCACTCGTGTTTATGCGGTTTTGAGACCTAAATTCAATTTTGATAGTAAATAGGAGTGAGCAACGAAATCGGAGGTACTGTTTCACAATATTTAGTCACTAAGCTTAGGCACGCGTGTATAAAGTACTTTAGATAGATGGCGTTATCAATACTTGAACACCCGCAGTACAGTGATTGCGCCACGAACGACTGTATAATTGGGTACAGTCGGGATGGTTTCCCAATGTATCCCGACATCTCGCGGGCGTGTGGTAACGCGTTACGACATGACCTGTCCCTACAATGCGGGTTACGACAACCTATGACTAACAGACGCTGGGCTGTGTTTGCTTCGGGCTGTTACAAGTATTGCTTTTAGTTCTATGAGCAAATGAAAACTGTATAATATCAGAGTGAATTGCGTAAGTTCGGCAGCGATATAACTGCGAGCAGGAAGTGCATGCATGTGTGCTGCATCTGTGAGCTGCCATTGTTTGTTACGAAACTGTCAGGGTTGAGTTGAGCAATGGCGGCATTGCGAAACGCCGGAGCATCCCGCTAATTGTGGGCGATCTCCTCTATTTGCACACATTAACTCGATAAGAAATCAAGTTGCTATTCCTATTATGTGTGGCAAAAATCGCTACAAAATTCACCTAATTAGACTTTTTCATCATTACTAAGAAATCAAATTAGTAACTAAAACATCCACAACATTTCAACTCACGCTCCGAGTTTTCTAATACTGTTTAGTGACAATATATGGTAAATTAAGAATAGCTGCAAGCGGGTCGGTAACACGCGTGAGCGTGCAGCATAGAACGGTCTGTCCTTTCGTGGTCTCGCCGACCGCGACCACCGAGAATCCTTCGAGGCCACAGCACCGCTCGGAACACGCTCGGAAATCCGGCCAACCTTCCGACTGCGTTACGACATACTTATTTACACGTTGCGAAATACGAATCGATTGCAACTGCAGACATCGCACTTTAGCCTTGCCGCTGTAAGGGATTTAATTAGGATCAATTGCGCAGTCGACGCCTAAAACTGATACGAGGACTCCTGCTCCGTTCACTGCTGTATTTAAAAGGGCTCCACGGTGACGTCACTCTTGAACTATTTCCACACTTGCTGTCTAATGCTACAATCATGACTTAAACTACTTAATAAGTTATAAAATTCTAATTACAGATTCAAACATCTGAGTTCCGTAGCTGTTAGCATATTTCACGATATTGCGACAATTTAACGAGGCTAACCTTTAGATAGAGCGGCGATTCATAGTGTCACGATCACCATTAGGGTATAAATCATTAAAGCTTTATCTACGTTGAAACTAGAACGTATAATAATTGTCGCTTCGCTTTTAAAAAGGCGATTGAATTCTCATATGCTATTTATCAAACTGAAGTAACGATTTTGTAAAGTTTCGAGCAAACGATACTCATTGCCACCAGCTTTCGAAGTACGCAAGCTTGTAATCGTAAGTTAGACTTCGCAATCTTCGCCTCGAGCCGAAACCGAATTTAAGATTCAATTCAAGAATAGAACGGGACCCTCTTAACATTCTTTTAACGCTTTCCCCTCGAAGCATTATCACGGGCTAAAAATATAAATATATACACATTAAAGCACATCGATTTAAATGCATCGGAACGCCTCCCAGCACCTGTCTTTAAATATATTTTCATACTATAGTTATATCTATCAACTATACTTTTTATACGTGTAATGTAGCTAAGTAAGCTGTTTGCCATTAGTTCATCTGAACCAACATTCGGAGGTTGACAGCACTCCTTTGGCAGGAAGTTTACTTTGGAGCGTGTCGTCGTTCCTTATTGGAAATATTCATATAGAAGTGTATATGTTTCGAATTGTGCATTAAATGCATTTCGAAATGATGCGGCAACATGAAATACGAGGTCGCAGTGCGCCTAAAGCCCGTGATGTGACGAAACAAAACCCATTGCGTCACTGAACGGCTTTATAGTTCGCCATGTAATTATTTACATGACATTATTGTTACATACAAAATGTGAAAACATGTTGCAACGTTCCGCCATTCATTAATGTGATGCTTTACTAATTATTAGTAGATAATATACGAGTGGTTAACAGTGGCCGGTCCTTTAAGCACAAAGGGCCCATTACTGCGCAAACGAACGCATCTGATGAATATTATATGGGTCATCGGCCACGGTATCAAATAAAATCGATAGCTTCAATGCACGTTTATATAATTTGGAATGCAAATCTAATGAAATTCTCTCGTTGTTTCAGAACGACGCTAAAATTGGAATCATTAGAAGACGCGGTCGTACTCGACGATCCTCAAGAAGATCTCCTTCAAGACAAGAGAGGGTGTCCCGCTTACGTCTCCCCCGAGATCCTTAGAGCTCACAGGACGTACTCTGGGAAGGCGGCAGATATGTGGTCGCTCGGCGTAATTCTCTACACGATGCTCGTAGGAAGGTATGTAGCTCCCGCATATACTAACTAGATCACTAGACTTGATTATTTAAATTTCAAATAGCTTAATTATCCTTCGCATTCACTAGAAAATATTTGGGTCAGTGCAATAAAACGTGCATAATTTAGAAGGGCAGTGGGGTGGGCGTCTTCACCTGCTACTAGCGTGGGACTTACCGTTTTTCGAGATCGCAAGGGTCGAGGCGACCGTTGGCGACACAGGGATGATCACCTGTCGGCCGTTACGCGCCAACGGCTAGCAATTATATCACCTACATATAAGTTTATACGTCTCGTGAAATCTTCGCTGCACCTGCCGCGCCGTAGTCATGTGGCGAAGACGTTGCTCCGCCCCAAAACGAGCCTCCCTCGCCGCCACCTGCCCTTTGCGATCCTTTGTTTTCTACTTTGAAGGCCCTCGCACCCGTAATTTAAATTCAAAACGAAGGATTTCGCCGCAATCGCCGGTTTCACCTGTCGCCGGAAGGGTTCCATCGTTTACCTGAGTTTTTGTTTCGCGCATCTGCCCAAATGACAATCACTACGGTATCATTATCTCTGTCCGTTTATAAAAAAGCCTTCAGACGGTCTCGTCCTAACGTCGACGTCAATTAGTGTTATCTTACAACGATAAGGAACCGCGGGGTTCCTTCAGGGCAGAGCTTATCTGATTGCGAGATTGACATTTTAATTGGCTCCAAAACGTCACACGGAATTCATAGGGCTCTCCTTTTGTTGCAGGTATCCGTTTAACGACTCGGAGCACGCGTCTCTGTTCGCCAAGATCTCGCGGGGCTACTTCGTGGTGCCGGAATGTTTGTCGTCGCGCGGCAAGTGCCTGATCCGCTCTCTGCTGCGGCGGGAGGCGTGCGAGCGGCTGAGCGCGCGCGACGTGCTGCGCCACCCGTGGCTGGCGCGCGACCCTCGCAACGAGCTGCCTCCGCGCGCCGCGGCCTCGCAGGACCGCCTCGTGCCCGACGTCGAGATGGAGGACTGCGTCTAACCCTGGCCCGGTGCTCAGCAACAGCTCGCAGGTTCTCAGTAAGTTGTATCCGAAGCCAAATATCTCTGTCGAGATTTAATGTAGTGATCGTATCGGACGGCGGAGGCGGCTGGTCCGCGTGGCCGTCCATTAATTTATCTAGTGAAGGCTGGAACTGCAGTAATCGAACAGCTTTCACGCTGTGGTATAGTCTTAATGTTCGTAATGACAGAATAAGTGAGACTGACAGTCCGGCGACCAGCTCGTGTCGGGGACCATAGATCCATCTTATCGCTTGAGAACGCAAGCTCCCGGTTTAACTTCATAGTGCGCGGATGCAACCTTTAAAACATAACCCATAACTCTCGAAGTCTTTATATAAATTTATAGAGTTATTCTTGGGGCTTTCCTACCGTTTTAAAAGTTGGTTCCGCGCTCGATTCGCATTGCAATGTTGTCCGGCTTAGAGTATGATTGACGAAGCGTTGTTACGTTAATTCCTGTAAAGCCTATAATCATATCAATTTCACATGAATATAAATGGATATATTGCATTGAAGTTGCGTATTTAGGGTTAGTTGTATATTTTGTATTTATATGAAATGTTATATCGTGTAATTGTGATCTCCACCGATGTTAATTAGCGATTACTTGATTGCCATTTATGTTACGCAGAATCGATTATTTTGCATAACGATCAGTTGCTTCCATCAGAGATATATTGTATGAAACTTTCGGCTTATGTATTCCGCAGATCAATGTGATGTTATTTATGTCGATCGAAGTTATTCGCGCACCTTGTACCGGATATGTTCGTTGGATTTGGTTTGTGCCATTTACTTAATTTAAATCTAATTTATTGTTGTTGTAATGACGACGGCACTTCTTCCTATTAAATTATTCGTTTGGTACTCGGTGTTGGTTTATTGATTTCATCGTATTTTTGTTTTATGAAGTCAATTTTTGTTTGTTGAAATCAATAGTTTTCATTTTTTGTTAAATTGTTTGGTCTTTGGAATTCCTGTGAACTTTCATATTGTTGAAAGTGTAGCTTCGAAGTAGTCAAGTCTTTCATTTGTGAAAGCGCATTGTACAATAATAGTCTACTGTAAATTAAACTATTTTAACATTAATTTATACAAACTGTAAATAGAGCTAAGATATTATAAGATTATTAAAAAAGGAAGAATGATAGAGGGAATAAATCATTTAAAATATATTAAAGAATTTTTATTTATATACACTTCATTTTCAATGTGGATACAGCAGATTTAAATTATAAAAAATTCACAGTCCAAAACTACACCTGAACCTTTTTTCTATGTAAAATACTTACTAGTTAAAATAAAAGAGCTTTAACATTAAATATACCTATTTTTGTCATAATGGGAGGATTTAATATTAGAGTTTATAAAAAAAACCTTTATTAAAGCACTTTTGCTTGACTTGAAATTTGTACATGATGTATTGACAATTACCGCCATTACAAAATTTTCTTAAAAGCATTACGAACAAAAACACCTGCTGAACTGTGTTAAAAATATTTTTTACAAATAATATGTTTAAGCTGTGTTTAGTTGGAAAATCCGACTCCGGTTATTTTTCCAGTAAAAGAATTACTGATAATATTAAGATAAGACTGATAATATTAGTGAGGAAAAATAAAAATCACCTGTACTAAACAACTTTTAATATCACAATACGTGGGAAATAAAGTCGGCATGAATATTTTATTTATTTACAGATTTTCCATAATTTTTGAAGCATCGGCATGATTTAAATAAAGTTTCGAGATGTTACAATTATTTATTTAACTACATGGAGGTGTAAAACTTGACCTCTAAACGCATATTTATATTCGGGCCCTCTAGTGGTGGCTTCCCTTGAATATGAGCGCCATCTAGTAAAGACGTTCGGCTTTGCTTGGTCCGTGAGTCATGGCGTATGTCTGCATGCGTCTTTCCAATTCTGGCCTAAAATGTCTAATCAGACCTTGCACGGGCCAAGCGGCACCGTCTCCAAGCGCACAAATTGTGTGACCTGAAAATGTAATTATTTTAAAGATAGGATTTTTTTTTTAATATTTCAGTAGATTGTGTCAATAATTTTATAGATTTCAATATGTGTTTAAGATAAGTGGCGCTGCACTAAAACAAGAACTGCCAAGCTTAAGTATGAACAAAATAAATATATAATTAGGAACTTACCTTCAATTTGTTTGGAGATCTCCCACAGCATATCAATCTCTTTAGGTGAAGCATTGCCTTCAACAAATCTGCAAGAAAATTGTGTATGGAATAAAAGCATTTTTGAGTAGATTCATATTTCTAAACATTATGAAATAATAATAAATACACCACTATGATTATATTAGGTATGATAGGTTTATTTCTGAAATGTCCACGAACTATTGATGGACTTCTAATACCTATGTGAAGGATATAGTAATGTATAGGTTTTTGATTCTCCGCAAATGGCTTAATAATATGCTTAGAGACCGAGCAGCTATAGGTTTTCATATGCAGTGTAGTTTGGAATTATTTACTGTTGTCTACATAAAAAAAATATTTTACAAAGAATTCATCAAATAACTTAATCATATAAATTTTTAAATACCTAGATGGTGCACCCTATCTGTATACGCCATTACATATATATATAATAAAATATAAATTTACAATGCATTATGCAATATGCATTTGAAACAAAATATGATTTTTTATTTAAGTTAAGTTCATTATTTTGGCTACAATGGTTTATTTATACATATGATATAGATATATGTATATATAAACATTTCCATCATACATTACATAATTGTTGTTTTTTTATTCTGATGTATAAACATATTAGCTATATTATTGTAGTTTCATTAAAATCCATTTAGTAGGTTATACTTGAATGAGTTACCAACATACACCCATCCATACTATCAAATCATTTATAATATTAGTAGGATGGATGAGACTATTGGCCCACAACACAGTGTGTCACTCTTTGCCAAATAAATTCTTTCTTTAATATAATATTTATGTTAAATAATCAATATACCAGAATAATATATAAAAGTAAAAACATCTAATTTGTTGCTCTCACTAGTAAAAATAAAACTAGCTTATCACATACCTGTATATAATCTTGTTCATCCAAGAGACACCTTCACGACAAGGAGTACACTGACCACAGGACTCATGTTTATAGAACATAATCAGACGAGCAATGGCCTTCACTATGTCAGTAGATTTATCCATCACAATGATAGCAGCTGTACCAAGCGAGGTTTGAGCAGCCACCAAACCATCAAAGTCCATTAAGACCGTCTCACAGACACTGAAGTTCAAAGTTAAAATTTATAAAATATAATACATATGAACACATAGTATGTTGGAATCAAGTATTTTTTTATATTTGTGTTATCTATGTCTCAGTTTTATAATATTTAACTTTGTTAATTTCTAAATTTGAACTTAATTATTTAGCATTTGTATAGATGGGTACCTCCTTCCACTATTTTTTATATCAAGTATTCTTTTCAGAGAATTATAACTCTCTTAGCTACTTAATATCAAATATATAAAACAATCTTACTGTTTGGGTATAAGTGGAGTTGAAGAACCTCCTGGAATTATTGCAAGAAGATTATCCCATCCACCACAAACACCACCAGCATGGCGTTCAATCAGCTCCTTCAAGGGGATACTCATCTCTTCTTCAACAGTACAGGGAGTGTTGACATGGCCAGAAATGTTAAACAATTTGGTTCCTGAGTTACGAGTCCGACCAAAGGAGGCAAACCATTTGCCACCACGACGACAAATTGTCTGCAAGTCGTTGATTATTATTGAGCCACTTTTTCAACAATAATTACTTGTTGAAAATTAGGGTTTATGTATATTAGTTTCCCGTCGACCGTAAATTTCACTCAGTTACATTTTATTAGGTTTTTATTTTCAATTTATTGTCATCAACATTATGTTGGGACAGTTCAATAAATGGAATAGGTTATGGTATAGGTATGAAATGGGTGAAATGGATTGAAGGTGATGGAGAAAATTTTATATACTATTTTACTTTCCATTTAAGACTGACTTGGCACAATCGATTTTCAGCAATCAAAAATTTGTGTTAAGAGCATAGATGTGAGAGGTCCTTGGTGGTTCTAATGAGTATGGTGCCATTGCATATATTAATACTATAACTAATATTATATATAATATTAGGTCATAATAATATATATAATATTATGTCATGGTCATGGTCACAATAATTACTATGTAAGCACTTGATCCCCAATAAAGGCATGTGTCAGAAGAGATATGTTTAAAACTTAAGTTTCCACAATATAAATAGCTAACCTTGGAGCTAATTGACCAGGTCACTTGTTAACAATCTACCCCAAAATTATTATATAAACAATCATAATATGATAATAGAATGGTGACAATAAATATGATTGCAACAAACATACAAACAGAAAACCTATAAAATTATGGAAATTAAAAATGTTTCATATAAATTCTATAAACTCACTGGGGAGACAGCAATTGTTTCCACATTATTAACTGTGGTAGGACAACCAAACAGTCCAACATCAGCTGGGAAAGGAGGCTTCAATCTCGGTTTGCCTTGTTTTCCTTCAATAGATTCAATGAGAGCTGTTTCTTCACCACAAATATAGGCTCCAGCACCTCGGTGAACAAATACATCAAAGTCATAGCCAGAGCCACAAGCATTCTTGCCAATCAATCCAGCTTGGTAAGCCTGAAATTGATATACATTTATAGTTAATAGAAAGTTGGCTCAAAAGCTTAGAAGATTACAGATTAATAATCTACATCTAATACCTAAGGCCCCACTTGCTGTTGCTGCAATTGTTTTTGTATGTTTCATCCATTGCTTCAAGATTATAATTACTTACATAGACATCTTCTTAATATATATAAATCTCCTGTCACAATGTTTGTCCGCGATGGACTCCTAAACTACTTAACCGATTTTAAATTAAATTGGCACACCATGAGCAGTCTGGTCCAACTTAAGAGATATGATAGCTTAAATCTTTAATTATATTTGCAATTTTATTTTATTGCAAATTATTTGTCTTTAATTAATGGACAGTCACAATTATCTGTTAACTCCAAAAGATTCTAACAGATGTCAATATTTTTTGACTGGATTGAGTAAGTAATGAAAAGGAAAAACCAGGGGAAATAAAAAAAAAAAAAATAAAAAAAAAAAATTAAAAGCTTAATTATTTTTATTGAACTAAAAAAATGATTGCTAGAAATCACATTTATGTCAAAACAATGTTTGCCGGATCAGCTAGTCTTAATATATATAAATCTCTTGTCACAATGTTTGTCTGCGATGGACTCCTAAACTACTTTACCGATTTTAAATTAAATTAGCACACCATGAGCAGTCTGGTCGGAATTAAGAGATAGGATAGCTAAGATATTTATAGTCGCAATTTTATTTTATTGCAATTTATTTGTTTATAACAATTGACAGTCAGAATTATCTGATAACTCCTAAAGATTCTAACAGATGTTGATACTTTTCGACTGGATTGAGTAAGTAATCAATAGATGGAACTGCTACGGTAATCTGACAAACATGTCACATAAGATTAATTTATTAACCTAAATAGAGCATACATTTGTTTAAAACGCTTTCGATTATAGATCTCCGCACACTTAAAGCTGATAGTTATTTTTATTGAACTAAAATGATTGCTAGAAATCACATTTATAGCAAAACAACGGTTGCCGGACCATCTAGTAGTTACATACTTATACTTGTATCGCAAGGATCCTATTATTAACTTCACATAATAAAATGCATACCTCAGCAATAGCCACTTGTAAGTTACTGGCCTCATTATAAAACTCTCCTCTAATATAAATATATGCAGCCTGAGCTCCCATTGCCCGCCCGGCAATCAAACATCCTTCAATTAACTTATGAGGATCATGACGCATAATTTCTCTATCTTTGCAAGTACCAGGTTCTCCTTCATCAGCATTTACAACAAGATATTTAGGTCGGCCATCAGAAGGCTTGTTCATAAAAGACCATTTCATACCAGTGGGAAATCCAGCACCTCCTCGTCCACGAAGGCCTGATGTTTTAAGTTCATCTGAAAGTTTCCTTTCTTTATAACAATGTACTTAATATGCTTGAATATTAATTATGAAAAAACTGGTTTCCATTAAGAAACTTTTACAATACAATGGAATTGAAACAACTTACACAATATAATGCAATTGAATAATGCAATTAAATTATACAATATATGGTCAAGTTTAACTCATATTTTATTATATAGTTGATATCTATGTATCTCTTAGTATTAAATATATATCTGTTGTCTTAATTTCCTGATAGACTTAAAGAATATTCAACATGGCCCAGATAATATTTTTAATGAACTTATATGAAATTGTAAATGAATGTGACCAATAATTAAATAAGCACTACTTACTAACAATCCAGTCAGTTCCTTTTTCTAATATGTTCTTTGTCATATACCAATCTCCCCGAGCCATAGCTCCCTTCAACCTCCAATCATGTCTTCCATAAAGGTTCGTGAATACCCTATCTGCATCGGCCAAGGGTCCATATTTCGTTTTTCCCTGACTCTCGGTCTGCTGGAAACGGACTGAACCAGTTGTGATACTCACCAGAGGCCCCGCAATACCTGAATACGTCAAAATTATATAAGTCACAAATGCGCATCAACAAGACACAACTCTATTTTATTAGCACATTTTCTACTGAAACATAATTTGGACACTTTTAAATAATCTGATTCAAATCATATCACCTAGGTGCGATTTTGTTCCTTGAACAATCCTGGCCAATGTTCCAGCCATTTTTCAATTTTCTTGGTTTCAGAAACTGATATTTGTCACATAAAATGACAGATTGCTCATTTAATTAAGATTACAATTTACAAGTTTTTTTTTTTATTTTATTAAGGCACTGGATATCAGATCCTTTAGCCTGCCAATTTACAAGTGTATGGCAGTGTTACCTAACTTATATACGACTTCGGAGAAAACTATAAGAACGCAATTTTTTGCCGCTACTTAAAGCGAATTAATCAAAAATGAAGTATTTATCATTTATTAATATATAAAAAATAAATAATCGTAATAAACATCGCAATTTTCGAAAATATTATTAAAATTGTAATAACAATACAGAGATTTATAAAGTTTTCGAACCAATAGGTAGAATTAGTAAACGTCCGAGAAATGTGATGAAAACAAGAAAAACCCCATAGATTGGAACGCTAACCTAAACACTGTTGAGCGTTTATTTAGTGTTCCTTCAATCACTGTCCTTTTTATTTTAATGACTGATATTTATTTATGAACAAATTTTATATAAAATAAAGCAGACGAGCTCGCGGGTGCCTTAAATGGGAAGAGTGGCAGCTCATAAGTCATAACATCTACTCTATTGTTTGTGTTGTCGGCCCTTAATGGAGAAGTAGGCTCTCTTTTTAAAGAATTTCAGGAGATATTCGGTTGGGAAGACCTGCGCTGAGAGCCGATTACATACTTCACTTGTTCACAAAAGAAATGTCTGTGGAAAATTTTCGTCCATCGAGATGGTTTGACCGGAATCCAGACTTAGTTAGTTACTTAGCGGCTCGTGCGATGATGGACGGAGGCATCAACTCAAATACTTCAGAAGAACACTCTCCATAGTAGATTTTGTAGAAAATTTTTGTAGAACGAGGGGGTCGTCACTTCCTTACGCCCTTAAAACTTTTTAGACGACTTATACAACACTCACTTTAATGTTTCCCGTACATCGCATCATTTATAAATCTTGTACCGATAAAGAAATATCTTAAATAACATTTTAAACGTTTTTTGTCAGGCTTTTTGGAAATACTTTTTCCAGATCACTCATTGCATAATCTGTGGGCAACGTGGGGCAAAATCCGATATTTGTAGGATGGTATTTTCGAAGACTGCAATCCGAGCTCGGTCATACGAATTCCGAATCCATCACTAAAACCATCAATTTTGAAATGAAAACAAATATCAAAACCGTTTGACTATATTTTTTAATTATTATCATGTGATAAAACGACAAATAGATAGTACGTTACGGATAGTTTAATAAAGTACAGGTTCAAAGGTTAATTTGAAATCCTAATAAAACAAAAAAATCATACACTTCATTATTTGATCTAATATAAATTATAATGGCCACAGTTATACCAACAGTAACTAAATTATCAAATAGAATCATAAGAATTCTGGGTTGCAATCCAGGGCCAATGACGCTACAAGGAACAAATACATATTTAATCGGTACTGGAAAAAAGTAAGTTTATGATTTTGACTAACATAGTAAGCTATGTGTTAAATATTAAGTTAATACAGGCAAATGTTTCTAGCCGTATCCTTTTGGACACTGGTGACAACGGCATTACTGAATATCAGAAACATTTATCAGACGTAGTAAGTTCAGAACAAATAAATATTGAGCACATAGTTGTTACACATTGGCATCATGACCACATAGGAGGAGTTCAAAATATTTATGGAACGATTGCAAGCAAGTATAAACAAATAAATATATAATATTATTATAAGTGAATAGTTAAAACGAGAATTTAAATATATTTTTGATAAAAAAATAAAATTTTGTTAATCATTTTCCAGAACAACCTAAAGTTTGGAAACACAAAAGAGATTCAGCTGATGCGTCTGACTCTGATTTGTCATCAATTCCTTTGAATTGGCTTTGTGATGGGCAAGAGCTGACAGTAGAAGGAGCAACTTTAAAGGTTCATCATACACCTGGTCACACAACTGACCATGTAGTGTTGACTTTGCAAGAGGAGAACATTTTATTCAGTGGGGACTGTATACTTGGAGAGGGCACTGCTGTTTTTGAAGACCTTTATACCTATATGAAAAGTTTGAATAGAATATTAGAATTAAATCCCAGTGTTATTTATCCAGGTCATGGAAATATTGTTGAAGTAAGATTTTATAGATAAAGTATTAATAAGTAAAATAGCTGAATTCATGGCTTAGATGCAACAACACAATAGTAATTGCTTTAGCTACAATTCAAAGATCATCTGATCAGGAGGCTTGTCTGATGTTAAGTGATACTAAGACCCCTGGACACTAACAATGCCTCAGAGTTGGCATTTCAGATGGCAATGCATCTTTACTTGAAGGTACTTAAGTTGTCTTGGTTTGTAAGTTCATAAATGACTTGTGCAATAGAAATAATTCATTATTATACACTTTCATTGCTTGAAACAATTTTGATGAAATAATTTATGCTATTAATTTTTTCATTGGTGTACTTTATTTCCAGGATCCAATTGAAAAGATTAAATATTATATAGCTCATCGAAATCATAGGGAAGAACAAATTTTAGAAGCACTTAAGAACAACTCTGATAAACAACTTAATGAAATGGATTTAGTCAGGATAATCTACAAAGAAACCCCTGAGCATTTATGGCCAGCAGCTGCATATAATGTTAATCATCATTTGTCAAAATTAGCTAAAGAAAACAAAATCAAATGCCTTGTTATAGATGGGGAAAACAAATGGCAGATAGCTGTAACACAAAGCAGTTTATAGAAGCCTAATATATATTCTTGATATTTTGTTTATAATTCAAGGAAGAAAAGGATTTTCTACTTTTGGTTGAGAAATGGTATAATTAGCTCTTTAGGATATTTATATTATATTAGAAGAAGTATTTTAGTAACTGAATTCTGGGTTTACTATGTTAATTAGATTGTTTTGTGAATAGATTTATTAATAAAGGAATAAAAAATCGACTTTGTGAACATTTATTTCACAGTTTGATCAATCTAATACTATAACAAATCCAGTAATATACTACATATAAAGGTAACCCTGCCAACAAACAGTACCAATGTAAAAATAATAATATCAATATATGTATATAAAAATATATAAGAAAATAAATGATACACCTAAATTATAAACTTCAGCTGGCCTTTGCTAGGATAATATTTCTTTGCTTTTAGTTATTCTTCTAAAGTAAAAATTCAAATTTTTTGTAAGTTATTTTATTAAGTCAAAGTTAAGTATCATTTTCAATATGTAATGCTGAATATTACTCCTGTATGATAAAACATACATAGATTTCACAAACCTGACTTACTTTGCACTAAAAGTCAACCTTAAATATCATCCGTAGTACACAGAATTTTTATTATACATTTAATGTCTTAAATCATCTCCTAATCTCAGATCTTCATGCAATGTTTGAATAGAAAAATGTATCTGCCTATCATAAATTTACAACAATAGAAATTACACCTGTTAAAGAAAGCAGACAATATTCTCTTAAATTTATAACATCCCTAATAGTTATATTCAATATGGTCAATGGTCATATCGTTGGCAAAGGCATGAAGGTTTATGTATGTATTGACTACATATTAAAGGAACCACTTCTACACTTATAACAAAAATATTTTTATGTATACCTTTGAAATGTATATTCTTAAGCTATTAAGACTTAATATTTTTTATGTAGACATGTACATAAAAAAACTGAATAATTTCATAATTTATACTAATAAATTAAATTATGAAAACATTTTTGAATGAGATAATCTTCTGATATCTATAATATTATTATCATTTTATCGTTTCATAGGTGGATGCATGCCTTCTGTTTTATCTTTGTATCTCCTAGTTGCTATGTAATTTAGTAATAAATGCTTTGTTACAGGATGATTAATACTTTCCCAGACAGCTGAAACAAAAATACATATATTGAATTTAATTATACACTAAGTATTATTTTGTATGTAAAGCATCTTTCTCGGATTTAAACTTGCTCTCTTTGCAATCATATACAGTTCCTCAATGATTGTCTAGAAATTTGTTAATCTTGTTTTAACACAATATAAAAAAGGTTAACAAAGCTCATTACCTATGGCTATAAAAATTAGTGTTTTTTTTATTCCTGACATAGTTTCAAGTACTAATTAAATTATAATTTCTTTATATGTACTACAATGACTAATCTTTACTAACACATAGCGTTGAATTGGAATTGAAATTAGTTAGTCAGAGGCAAATCCTTTTGATTTTATTTGCAAAATATAAAAATTTGGTTACATATAGTAAATAATAATACTAACCCATTGAAGTTTTGAAGCTATTAGGAAAGCTTTTATCCGTTCGCTCGCGCATAAACACCCACTGATCGTTTTCAAAGCGACATTCGATGATTTTATTGTTAAGGTGTTTTATCGCCTTCGTCACTTTTATTTTACCCATTGGTTCATCGTTTTGGCCAACATATAACTGCCCCACTGTCTGTTTCAGCATTCTGTTATATGTTAATTATATTTAATCATCATAATGATCGTCCATGAGCGGCGGTATCAGTTAAGATCAGGCGAGTATCCGATTTTATATTTTAAAAAAAACCTTTGTGTAGTTTTAGAACAAAATTCCGATGGTCATAGTGTATATCATTGGAGAGTAGCAAATATATATTTTAATATGGGATGAGAAGTTGCAAATTGATTACTTAAAAAATAATTATAATAGATTACTAATTTTGTTATTCTCAAGGCCCCTTTTTAATTAACCCAATAGAAGAAACTATTATTATGAGTCTTACCCTGGTTTATCTTCAGTAACAATTTTGAGCCTAAAGTCTATACTGTTCAATTCACTTGGCTTCCATTTTAGGACGTCTTCACACGCTCCAGGCATGTATGGCTGCAATAACATCCAATATTAAATCTACAACGGACCTAATTCAATACAATTTTAATTTTTATTATAGTCAAAGAGATTTGTTGTCTCACTCATATATTTATTTTATTACTAGCTGTACCCGAGACTTCGTCCGCATGGATTAGGTATAACAACTTAAAAATACTTATTTTAGAAAACAGCAAAAATTAATCACAATATTTTGAATTAGACTACAGAAAATTATACGTTTTTATTACGTTATTTTGACATGACGAAGGGTTTCTTTACGTAGACTGCGGAACCCTAATAAAATCCATCAGCTACCAATCAAAAAAAAGTCCCGTCAAAATCGGTCCAGCCATTCCAGAGATTAGCCGGAACAAACAGACAGACAGACAAAAATTAAAAAAAAAAAGGCATTTTGGTGTATGTATCGTATATATATTTATATGCATGTAGTAAACAACGATTATTTCAGTATTAAAAACAGACATTCCAATTTTATATATTAGTATAGATTTACTGTCTTAGGGTTTTTAACCCTTTTGGCATTGTCTAATATAACTTGTGTACAAAGAAAACCGTGCGCTTTGGCTAAAGGGAGGATTCCTTAAAACCCCAAGCTGAAACCCTGACTAGAAGATCCCGGAGGCTGATGGCGAGAAGTATACAAGATATTTTATACATAATTAATACAAACTATATTGTGAGTTGGTCAGAATGTGCCATGAGTTCAAATATATGTTCTGACAGCAGCTGCTGCAAAAACAATAATTTGCAGGACTTTAAAACCAAAGCAGGGCCACGAAACTTACGGCCAACGATGGTTGGAAGATGAGACCATCGGGCTCATGATGCAAGGTGCTGGCGAATTTGTCTGTCAGCAGCCTCTCAGCCAACGACACGTCCCAAAAATCCTTATTCACGACCCGGAACGGCTCCGCGTTCTTATTAATAAGACCGTCGCTGATTGCACGGTTTCTAAAATATAATCAAAATATATTATAAATTCAACAAACACTTTCTATTGGGTGCTTAGATCTTACTCAAATTATCCCTTGAAGACGCTACGTGCCTAAGGGGGAGTAAACCCGCCGCTAATATATGCCACAAAATAGTAGGTGAAAAAATAGGGTCGCTAAAAATGTGTTCGTGAGTGTAGACCAAATGTTTGGGAACCACTGACCTAAATGGAACTACTGCTACGCAAATACCGATCTAAATGATATATTACGAAGAACAAATAACAGATACCATCAAAGGTCAAGATTCTTAAATAGGTGTAGATTCACAGGATTCTTATTAAACTGTAGAAAAAGGAAAAACGGATTAACCCATTTTAAGTGTAAATGCGTTGTCGGCCTTTACGTACCCTCTGAAGTTTTAAATAACAACAAAGTACATTTTTTACCACTCGTGAAAACTTACCTGGGATTTATAATTTCGTTTGTGATGCAGTGCAATCTGACTGGAAAGAATGGTTCTTTTCCAACATTTTGATTCTCAAACCTGATTATATCATAGCAAAGGTATCTAAAGATCGTTGAGTCATTCACTTTGTCAATTACCATTTCCTAAAAAACAATTTAAATGTGCTTTTTAATAACAATTAATGGCATACAAAAGAGTGTTGAAACATCAGAGAATTTTTTTAAACAACATTGGTGTCAAGAAGTGAAAAGGCTAAATAATTTTTAACAACATTTTTTGTTTATACTAACATAGTTTATATCTCTAAGTTCTAAATAAATGGACTAACCAATGCAAAAATATTTTTTTATTACTAGTTCTTGAGATAAACTCAGCTTAATAGTAAATATATAAATACATATTAGAGTAGAATCGTTTTGATTGTCTATTTATAACAAAATCACTCACCCCATCAAGTAAAGTGTCTCGTAGATGTCTGTTAGCTTTGTTGTGAGGAAACCTTAGACCATGAACTTGAAACACACAATTATCTCTATCTATCATATATACTTGATTTTCATCTTCTATTAACATCATGTACCTGGAAATTTTATTCAAATCATATGGATAAATTGGATTCATTAACCAGACATCCCAAAAGAATAAACATAGGCGGCCAGTGCACTTGGCAGAGATACAATTGTGTTATTAGACAAAAGCAGTATCTTTAGTCCAAATCAAACAATTATTGTTTCATTGTTTTATTTCATTGATGGCAATAATTTAAACTTTACTCTTCAAAGGGAGACACATTTCTGCAATTTGTAATCATTACAAAACTTTTAAAATATTAGGATAGGAAATTGAACTAAAACACCCACCCTACTATATCACTCAGGGTTGTATTATATTATATACTAGCGATTTATAGGCTTCGCACGCGTGCAATGCTGATACTAAATACACTGCAGAAAAATAAACGCGTTGTCGTAAAAAGGAAATGCCAAAAAAAAGTTATTGTGGGTTATCCATAAGAGATAGACATATACCATCACGGACTTTTCTGTAGACCTTTTCAATATGTACAATACTCAGTACATTATTTTGATAAAACTCGTAGGGTTCAGCCTGTGTTTGCAATGTAAGCGGAAAAAATGTAATTATTTACGACATCACATTAGAAACCTCAAAAATACAACAGTACTTCTCTACTATTTAATGGATGTTATTATACTTATAAAGCTTCCTTTTGAATCACTCTATCTATTAAAAAAAACCGTATCAAAATCCGTTGCGTAGTTTCAAAGATTTAAGCATACAAAGGGACAGAGAAAGCGACCTTGTTTTATACTATGTAGTGATATTTAACCAGTGTATGGTTTACATAGTATATACAATTTTTTGTAGTGTCGCACTTCTTATCTTTACCAATAACCAATTTTTTTTAAGAGAATGGAAGATATCTCTCTTGTAATTGAGCGTTTCTAAATTTTAATATAGAATGTATCAACTTAACAACTTACCGAACACCATCTGCCTTCCACGACACCCGGTAAGGTTTTTTGCTCAACTTTACAATATTCTTTAAATCCATTGAAACAGGCTGCGAGCCTGGGAACCCAGAGCCATTCCACTTGCAGAATGATTGCGCCTTTTTCTGTATTTCACTTAGACGAGGTTGGCTGTCGAACGGGTCCACTCCGTGTACACCCGGCATGAATTCAGTCTTTTTTATATTTGCCTCTTTTCGACGTCGTTTTGCTCTGAAAATAACCATTTATTACTTTTTGTACTTTATCATAAATATATATGCTACTGATAGCATAGGCACTAATGTCAACTCTGGAGTGTAAAACAATTTCTTAAAGAAATTGTTTTACACTTACTCTTTTGTGTATGAAGTTTGACATATTTGACATTCATTAAAACACGGAGCTGTTTTCTAAACACCAACTACGCGTGTCATGCACACAAGGCTGATCACCTCCACAAATAAAAAATTAACAAGGAAACAGATAAGACATCTGCATTTCATTTATGTAAAAAGCTTTTACATAAATGACATGCATAATGCATATGCATGCATAAAAACTCACTTTGGTGGACGACAATGCTTTGATTCTGTTACATATGAAGAACTGGGAGTGTTGCGAGCATCATCATCATCATCGTCATAATCTATTTCTTCTTCTGTAATTTAACAGAAAATAAATGTTTATGCATACTTGTAAACCACTAAATAAGCAATATGGCTTTATCCTGTCTTACTATAAATAATGCATTTGCTTTGGTGCATAAATTATATTTCTTATGTGGTATATAAGCTTATGACATCCAACCTTACATTTGATTCCCTCCTGATGACACCAATATCAATCTTGCATACCCAGAATTATTTACTAGCAAATATTATAACTACTAAATTTAACTAACCAATGCACCAATAGGGTCTTTCTGGAGCTTCCAGAGGCTCACTTTCGCTATCATATCGTCTAAATAACTCATTCAGATAATCTTGTTTATATATTCCTGGTTTTCTGTAAAACACATATAATTTTAAAACATTTTCATAAGAAAAAACTGTATTTAGTAAGTAGTAAGTATTGATTGTTAAACTCATTAGTAAATCTGTGCAATTGTACTGTTTTAACTTAAACACAGAGACTAATTAGGAATGCAAAAAGCTATATTTAGGTCTTCAATTTATAAAATCATTACATTTTTTATTATTCAAGTTTTAAAAAAATAATGACTGACCTTTTACTACTAAATTCTTTAATTGCTGCATCAACACTACAATCAAATTGTTCTACCATATAAGAAACTAACAGAAACCCAGTTCTGTTAAATCCATGAGTACAGTGTACACCAATAACAGCTAGTGGATTTTGAGAAATGAATTCTGAAACAATGTCTATAAATTCCCTGGAAAAAAAGTTTATGTAAAAAAATTATATTCACTAACAAAACAGGTTTTAGATTATATCTATAATAAATGTAAGTATTGTACATTTATTACAGATAGAAAAGAATATTGCTCAAAATAGTTTTTAAATTTAAACTGGTACATCCTCTGACTTGTGTGTTCAAAGTGTCAGTTTTATAATATTACAAGAAGTATCAGCATGGAATCCATTTTTAAGGGTGTAATAGAATTTAATAAACTTTTATAAGATGTTTGAATATAACCTAAAAAAATAATATATTTACAGGTATAATAAAATGATCAATAACCTTGTTTGCTTCTCTGATGGTGTTTCACCATGACCACGACAAGCCATTTTAACATACTTACAGTCCATTTTTTCAATTTCTCTTTTGTCATAAAATCTAGAGGTGTTGGTGAGGTCAATCCAAAGGCCTAATTTCATCTGAAATTTAAAAAAATAAACATATAATATAATAAATAAATAAATGTTTATATAAAAGCTGAAATTAAGCCAAGTTAAATTAAACTCTAGATTTACATACAATAAATTGAATTACAAGCACTTTTGTGATTATAATTTTTTAAAGAGTTTGGCAAGAACAGAGAATATTCCTAACTTTTTCTGATGTTATAATTGCAATATAATATTGGAATATATTGTAGATATATGTATTTTTATATAAACTTAAGTGGAAAAAATCTGGGAGAAATGTAATAAGGTCAAAAGTTAGAAGCTTACAAAGGAATTTCACTTGGCATACCCTTAAACCTTTCATGTAGTCAAAAAGCATTGATGGAGTGAAACGATTGTTTTCGGGAACTTTATCGTTGAACTGGGCACCCAAAGGCGTTTTGAAAGCAAGAAATTTTTCAGCGATTAGTTCGGATGATTTGCGTGGACAATCCAACCATCTATTTGGCAAAGGACCCGGATCCCTATTTGTCATTTTTACTTGGTGGATTTCACTTGTTCACTTTTTTTGACCTCGCGAGAAACTGCTAGTTCGTGGCGAAAAAATTAACACAAAAATATTAAACAGATTTTACGGAATAATGAATTATGATAAATTTTACAACGTTTGAGAAAAACCATAAAAATATAATAATAATATTTAGATTGATAAGGAAAACAAATCAATTCCTTCCTACTATGTACGACTTTAAGTTTTCAATTTCTTTTTTTACAATTGTTCGTAGATCACTTATATGTATTAATTTGACTTTTCGAGGTTCCAATCATTCAAAGAGCAGAAAGCTATCAATTTCTTTTTATAGATATTACAGAACCCACAGACTAAGAACTCGAATTGAATAATTTTTGTTTTTCACATCAATATAACATAATATTATTACCCTTAAAAATTAAAATAAAGTCTTAAGATTTTTTGTGCTTAAAAAGACGTCGTTATGTAGAGTGAAGGAGAAGTGATAAGATACCAGTCACAGTGTAAGAGGCAATAATGTGAAATACAAAATAAGCTTTTTCAATTATATTTTTTCTCAATATAAAATCTAATTATTAATAATAATAATTGATAATAATTTATTGATTTGTCAAGTGGTACCTACTCAAGACTATACTTCATACAATACCGTATAATTAGCCAAGTCAAATTAACATGCAAATGCCAAAATATAAATAAATTAAAGTTACTTAATACAAATAATTTTAAAATGTATATAAAAACTCTAGGAATTCTCACAACCTCTAAAAACCTTTTCTTTAAAAGCATTGGATGCTAGTGCTTCCCAGAGGAAGACGATAAAAAAGTTGTATATACACGGCGTAGCAACTTTTCCTGTAAAGCCTTTATGTATGTTAAATAGTATACACGAAGTAAATAAAAAGAGGATATATTCTAAACTCTAGAATAAATTTTATCAAAATCAGTTCTTTAGGCTTGCTCGCATTAATATTACACAAAGTGATGATAAAAAGTGTGAATATTAAGTCGAAAAGTACATGTATATGAAGATTAAATCTTTGGATTATTATAATATTATTTAGTAGTAGTGGAATTGCTATTAATATATCTTCTAGGCAATATCCTCAAAATAACACTTTGGTACTTGTTGTTATAATATATACTTTGTGTGAGTATAAATCAATTTGCTTTATTAATTAACGGACATAATTTCGAGTGATTCGAGTGACGATGCAACGGCAACGATTGTAGTAGCTTTGTTATAAAGAAAAGTCAAAATGATGACCAATAAAATTATTTTGTGTGTTTAGTTGAGTATTTCCTTATGTAATACGGTAATTTGCAATAACGTGAGTACGTTTTTTATTTTATATTATAAATTGAAAATATTATTTGTCGCCCTTTTCGAGACGCGACGTGAAAGCAACGGCTGCCACTCGTTTATTCTCCACTAAAGTCGCCTGGGCGTCGCAAAATGGATAAAAGATCTGAGCCTAGAAACATTATCATAAATATTTTGCGGACGAAATTAACTAATAAATATCTATTAATAGTATCTGTTATCTTTGTTATTTTTTTAAACTGACAACACTAAAAATATTTTTTTGTTTTGATAGTTCTAAAAACGAATCCGTGAATATTGTCTTCTTGTTCTAGCACTTGAAAAATGTGCAGTTGGGAACGGGATGCTAAATATTTTATCATTACGTTGGCTATACTAAAAGTTCGTATTTGACCAGACTCTGCCTGCCATTTTGTAAGATAGAAGGGTGATAATAAAAAGTTTTATGGTTTTAACATTTTTAAAAAGCTTCTTTGCCTATATTATTAGAGCCCATAACAAATGTTTAAATGGACGCTTCGTCCATAATAACTCAGGTGTCACGGGATGACGAACAGTTAAACAACTATGGATCTGATAGAGGTAAATCTGAAGTTACACCTGTTACCCACTGCCATCAATTTGGAGAGTATAATGTTACCTCTTCGCGTGTGTTTGAGCGTAGATTAATGTATCTTGATTGTTAACTGAGAATTATGTCTCTTAAAGACTGTAACGGATATAATTTGTGAGTGGAATCGTATGTAAACAACAGGGCTGTTTCGACAACACTTAGTGCAACCTTGAGGACTTGTCGTATATTAATCCTACACGAATATTGTACTTCCGCGTGTGTTGTGATTGTAGTGCTAACTAATAATGTTTTTTTAGGAGCTACTACAGGCGGGCAGCATGATGGAGATGGAACACCAGTATCAGGTTCCACTCCTATTGGGACTAAGAAGTCCAGTGGTACGGGTGGATTCCTCCGATCTTTGTTGTGTTGTTGGAGAGGAGGGCGAGGGAAGGGCCCACCTAGTGGAAATGGCACAAATAGTGTTGATGGCAGGGCTTCACCTCCACTCCTTGTTATGTCAGACCATGCACCAAGACCCTTACTACCGCCAGTGAGACATCAGGACATGCACAAAAAATGCATGGTGATAGATCTTGATGAAACATTAGTGCACAGTTCTTTCAAGGTAAGATGGCAATTATAATAATTGTATCTGACAGTATAGATAGCTTTTTTAAACAAATGCAAAATGTTTTTGGTTTGTCTTATCTTTACTTGTTTAACAATTTATCATAAATCAGTTAATGTCATAAGCTACTTTAAGATATACATTTTTCTGTGTTTTGCACAGAACATACTGAATAAACTGAAAAATAAAATATACTGAAGATGGGTAAGATAAGATTTGTTTATAGAAAATATTTACATATTTATGAAATAAATTATGTGAATACAAGAATATATAATGAATATGTTTATATATTTGAGAACTGAACCAAATAAAATCATTATTTGTCATCAGGTGTATGACCCGCCTTTAATCATATGTTTATTGTGACTAGAGAATGAAACTGACAGTAGGCGTGTATATGTACTTATTATTTCCTATTGCACAGATGTTTATCTCTGCAATAGGTAAACACAGCTATTAGAATCAGAAATCCCAAAATGCTCTTCTTTCGATTTGGTGATCTCATGCTGATTTCCTTTTAGTTATAGTATTTACAGAATTACAACATACATAATTTCTAGACACAAATATTGTGTTGTTTTAAAACTTTGCCTTTAAGCCTTCTTGTAAGTGTTACAAAATTTTCTATTTGATTTAAGAATATTAATATTTGATGTATTAGGATAACCTGTTGAATTGAGAAATGTGTGCAAGGCTGCAATTAAATGATTTCATGCTGTTGCATGCACACATTTGACAAATAGCACTGTTCAATGATACTGATGATTTAGAATTATTAATTTTATTTAACTTTGAATGTGTTTCTATCAAGAAGAGTCTTTTAAATTGCATATGTCTTTGCAAAATGAGACAGGCTAAATATTTTTGAAACACAAGGTTTCGGTGTTTGATATGTTTATATGGATTGTCAATTGATACTAAATCTAACACTTTGGATAATCAAGTCCGTTATTAAATATCTCCAATCGGAAGCGATTGTGATAGACATAATCTACACTGATTAAGCTTCCGTTCTAGTTCATAAAGGTGAACTAATTGCTATTTATAACGTAAGTAGGGGTGTGCGCTGAACTCTGACACTCACGGAATTAGACGAGCTTTGTTAGGTACATGAAAATTTACGATTATATAGATCCAAATTGGCTTCATCAGGCTTTCTTCTAAATGGTCGCTACAGGTTAACTCTTTAAATCGGATATCTTAAGAATGATTTACTTGGTACATTCATGTACGTTGTACACCTACTAACCTCAATTTCGATGAACATAGATTGTACTAACAATGAAATAACTTGGAATTTGGCTTGAAAACCCTAAATATATTTAAATCAGGATCGGTGGTCAAAAAGCCGAAACCAATTTTTAGCATAATATTTTATTTTAATACAATTTGGTTTTGTGTTTTACTTTTGGATTGTGAGTAATTGCGATAGAAAAAATTCAACGCCCCGTTGTAATTATTTTGAATTTAGAATCTTTAAAAATACAACGGCAAATTCTTCTGGGGGCTGTTACAACACGGATTAAATTTTCCTTAATTGGTCGTACCAATTAGCATACTATAATATATTACACAATAGCGGACCTTTTTTGAATATTTGTTTCTTATTAAAATTGAATTCAGTAAGCGGATTTTTTACACTTTACTACTGGACGGTTGTGATTGATGATTTTATCTAATAGGCCAAATAGTAATAATTTCGTTAGCAATAGCAATAATAAAACTTAGTTAGCAGATTGAAATAATGTTCTTTTATTAAATTGATCATGGGTCGAAGAAGAGCTAACTGTGATACAGGACCACAGAGTAAGCTTTGACAGGAATCTGAATCTCAGAAAGATTATGGATATATTTAAAAACATATCTCAATATATAAAAATAATAGGCAAAAAGTGTTGTTTGTTGTTCAAATTATAGGAATTAGTACCTTGCGTGTCAAGGTTTGCAGTGCAGTAGAACACGAATATGTAGCTTTAAAAAGTAAAGGACATTTGATTATCAAAAGGAATTTCTGAGGCATATACTTCAATAGAACCAAGTACTTGATGTAGGTCGTTGTTTAGATTTTTAAAAGCAAAAATAAAATCACACTTTTGCGCTCAATTGACAAGCTCCATAGGTCTACGATAAGCGATCAGTGAAACAAGCGAAGTGTCTGGACCCCGGCCATAGCCGTATTCAGTCCACAGTACACCTTACGAAAACGTATTGCATCTATTAATTTAATTTCTTTTGACCTCTGTGGTAATTGGACAAGCCTACCCTTTAATAGTATATATTAAACTCCCTAAATCATATTGAAATGCTTTTGTATTCTAAAGTGCTTGGGACGAGTTGAGCCACCTCAGTATTATACACGTTTGTTGTAAAAACTGAAATGGATACGAGCAAAAAGACAGTGTTATTACAGTTCTATGTACTCACTGAAAACTACCCCTTAATCACAAACTTCTGCATCTATTAAATATATATATATATAATATTTTCTTATCACTCCCGTAGTTTATAAGTGGTAAAACGTTCTGAACGACATTTATGAATTATCAATATTTCTGCGTTCTTTTGCTTATTCAGTTTAAATTAATGACTGTTGATTTTTTCAAGCAGGAAAGAATTCCGGCTGGTTTCGGTTCAATAATCGATTTGCAAAATTTAAAGTGCTTACTTGCTAGTGAACAAAGAATCAATTATTATCGAAGCATTAGGCCACGTATCACGGAACTGGCGGTTGCTTCATTAACCGACTATTTCGAGATGTAGGACGCTATTTTTGTAGCACTATTTAAATCGCAATATTTAAATACGGTAGAATAAGCAGCTAGCGGTCGGGCTTTACCGCCTATTTATTCTAATGAATTTATATACAATTATTGTATATGAAAGTAGCGGTAGCTTGAACGCTTCGGGTTTTCTATATTAGTCATATAATGTTTCGATAGACCAACATCTACGTCGTAGTCTAGTGGATGTAATAACGCGGGTAAATTTATTTAGAAAGCCGCTATATATTTCATGAATATTTTATGTTAATATAATTATATGGTTTAATTCATACAAATGAATCAAACAATTCAAATTAATCATTACGGTTAACAGGAAGTAAAAGGTGGAGTCATCGTAGAGACCAGATTAGATATTATTTACAGGTATATATTAAAAGCAGCAAAACATTTTATTAATAATAAAGTAATAGATATCAAGACACCATCACGATATGGGACTTATCCCAAAACATTTATAGAATATGTTATGGTTATTTCTAGTATAGATAAACAATATACTACATATTGTACTTACGTCTTTACGTTTAATAAATACACGTTACACATACCACAGCCAACAATTATGATCCTCACACAAATGTTTTACTGGGAATTGGACCAGGGGTGCAGTTCGGCATGGTGACTAATGCACCTACCTTTTTACTTCAAACCTATTTAACCAATATTAAAGGTTTTAGAGTAACATGATACATTAACGAAGAGTTAATTGCATAAATCAAATTCGTTTACAAAGTAATTAACCTTGAGTTTTTGTAATGATAGGCAAATATTTTTAATTAATTTGTACATGAACGCCTTTATTAGTATCTCAGAATATATTTTCTCATCCGGTTTTGTTGTATGACACTAACAAGCAAAATTAATATATTTATAAAGGATTTTCTGCCTTTTGAGAAGACTCAAATAGGCATGCTCATACCATGATTGACTGAAGTAATTAAAATTAATAATCTTATCACGATGGTTTCTACGGACAATCTGAGTATAAGGAAAACTGAGAATATTAATTGCTTCACAGTGACAATTGTTTTATTAGAATAACACAGATGCGTGTTATAGACCTATGAGGTTGCGTTGCATGCTGATATATTTGTTCCCTTGGTTAGCAGCACTATGTACCTATGCTATATAGAACTGGAACATACTAGTTTCAAATACCAAGAAAGTAGACAGAAATGCTTATTTCACTGTGCTACACCAGTTAGAAAATAGATGTAAAGGATAAGAGGTTCAGGCATGTGACTTGACTTACGGTCCTATATCCCCTATGTGGGGCATCGGCCGTGGTCTATTTTTGGCCACGCACTTCACCTCAGCCCATGGCAAACCAATTCCTCGAGCTTCAGCCAGAATTGAAAATCTCTAGGATTGTTAGCCTGCGCAGAGTGAGACTTAACCATCTCCATGTGCGACATAAAATCTGGCTACCGATACCCCCTGCACCGTTCATGGCTTACGCGGGTAACTTTAAAAACCAGCGTTTATATAATGAATACAAGTTATGGTCTGATGAGATTGTTATAATTATTAGAGTTCCTTGCATTCCATCTTGACATTCGATCTCGACCACACAAACCGTTGTTATCATACTGAGCTCTACTTGTAAAAACAATAAAATTCATTTCATACATGTCCAATGATATTACTACGTTATTATATAGTACGTAACGCTTACACAGATGGTGGTACATATTATTGTTTAAAAATGAAATTTTAATTACATTTATAGGGAAATTTAGACCCTTGTTGCGAAGATTCTTATAACTCTCTTTGTGTTGACATACAATTTATATTGTTTATAATGAATTTAAGATATATGATAAGATAAGATATCCGAGTGGCATTAAAAAATGAAGCATTTTCAAGCGCACAAAAATGTCGTGATAATAACAATATTCAGCATTAAATTCGCCCCAGAAGGCTAGTTACCCATTTAGCGAGAATTAAAAAAAAAACATACCTTTTAAATCTGCAATAACACGGAGGATGTTTGTATGTCCCATTGTTTCCCTTTTTGTATGGAAACGCGAAACGTGCCTAGAAATTCTAAAGGCCCTATGAATCGATGTTTCATTGTATCGCGGACATGTTTGTGAGAATTTTGAAAACCTTTATGCTATATAAAATGCATTTTCTATAACAAATAAATTTAAATGTACATTTTCTTCATTCAGAAATACAACTGTTAAACAGGAAGAGATATTATCTTGACACGATCTGTTGTTCTGCTGGACCAATCGCAGCTCAGAGAAACGCGTCATTGCCTAGAAAATTCATTTAAATTCCTGCTGAATCCTCAAGTGTACGATTTCATGGAACGAAGTACGCTAAAAAATAATAATAATTTTTCGGCTTTTCAGACGTTGCGTTTATTCAAACAGTTAGTTTCGACACGCCTTTCTATTTCTTTGCCCTTTTGTTCTGATTACATTAAGATTATTTCAGAATTTGAACGTTCTGTTTTCAAACACCAACACCATGTTTTTACATATATTCTAATAAAATGTACGTATGAGTAAGGGATTCTTAAAATTTTCATACAAATATTTATTATCATTGTTATTCGATTGTACGTATTACTAAGACCTTATCAGTTTGCTTAGCAAAGGCACGTTAATTCGAGCTAAGTTTTGAAACGGAGTCCCAGACATATGTATATCACAATTCAGTGTGCGTCTGGAATGGATTCTAGGTTCAAACGGCTGCTTCTCATTCTGATTGATCTAATCTCGACGGATGGCTTGACGCCAAGATAGCAAGCGTGATAGCCATTGTATGACTGAGGATGCCTTTAGTGGTATAATAATAATAATATTAAATAGTTTCAATATAATTGTACTACGAATTGTTATGACTAAAACAAATTGATGGATATTATCTATTCTTCAATAGTTGATAAGAGATCGTATGCGTCCCGTGATGTGATCTATTGTTTTTATTTACACCTTATTGAGCACGGTTATCAGGATGATACGACACTACTAAAGTTGTAAAATAGTTCTTAATAGTAATATACCCCATTACAAACTCCATTTATTTAAAATATTCATAATAATGGTCTGTAATGTCACGCAAGGAAATCGTTTCACCACCACGAATTCTTACTGATGTGTATTCACTATCAGTTTTATTAAAAAATTTCTACCTTACAAATGACTTTTCCATGTAAAAAGTATGATAAACCTCACGCGTCTTTATTAAGTTCATGTTCATGTTACGGCCTTTAATGTTTAACTGAAACCGTTTAAAAGAACATGTTTTTATTTTGTGGAGTTCTTTCAAGGTTTAACCTATGTATGTTTTACCTGTCAATGAAAATAGTAAATATCACGTGCCGATAAATATAGGTACTTAAGTTGTTATAGCGACATAAGCATTAAAATAAACAACCACGAATTATGATAAAATTGCCTTGTGGTCGAAATACAACGATAGGAGAGTTCTTTAATAATAATATGAAATTAAACCTACAATAAAACCCAACTTTGTAGGCGACGCTTTGCTCTAATTAAAGGATTTATTTGATCTATTTATGGTCTTAATATCGCACGAATGTATAGTCTAGATTAGGTGGGCAAGTTAAGTTACACGAAGAAACCGTTACCGAAAAGAAATATTAATATAATAATTTTCTGCTTAATAGTTGACTTTGTATTATCACCCAAACACCTGTATTAGATATTAAGCTGAATTTAATTAGTTTTTCCTAAAATTAATAATTAGATGTGACTACTGGGATTGGTGAGAAAATATTTATTGATTCAACTGATCGTCAACCCATGTGTTTGAATCTAATTGCATCTTTCAGTAAATTACTCATCATAAACGCAATTACGTGATGATGAGATTTTGTTTTTATGAATAAGGGTGGCACAGGTATGAAAAAAAGACATTTTGCCCTAAACATCATACAAAATTGGATAGGTTTTACTGAACAAGTTATGTATTCTAAACCTTATTAAAAATATATATTATTTCAGCCAATAAATAACGCAGATTTCGTGGTACCAGTGGAAATAGACGGGGCGGTCCATCAAGTATATGTACTGAAAAGGCCGCACGTCGACGAGTTTCTACGACGGTGCGGAGAGTTGTACGAGTGTGTGCTTTTCACGGCATCGCTGGCTAAATACGCGGACCCAGTTGCTGATCTTCTTGATAGGTAATTGGAACAAATATATGTATTAGACAAATCCTTAATATTTAGTGAACTATTAAAAGATAGACAGCTGTAGTAAGATATTTAAATCCTTACTTATTTCTGGTGTCAAAATTGTCCCTGAACATCGTTTGTGCTAGTGTAGTGTATTAAAAAGTCCGAATAATATTTTTATACCGACTTTATCACTCTCAGGAATTTAAATTGTTTGCGTAATTGACAGTAGTATACAGAAGTATATAATATTGTCATTTATTGACATAACTATTATTAATTTAAAGAAAAACACTTTGCTAAATTTTGCAAAAATATATAACTTAATCCGTTAATAGTGTTCTTTTTTTAAATACAGTAGTATATCTTATTTTTTCGTTGCGTTTAAAACAATCGTGTTCGAAAATGCAGAATGTTCATTTACTTGCAAGCGGAATGCACTTTCCGTTTCATTAAGCGAATTCTAAGGCTCAACCACCTGCGCCAGACAATAGCGAAACTTGAGAGGTGGAGGTTGCTCTCTTCAACGCATTTAAAGCAACAAACGCCGTTCGAATAATGTTGAGATACGCCGAGAGTCGCACAATGCGGGTTCAAGGGTTCTTAATGGTCGGACTTTGGCGTGAAATAGTCACTCCTCAATTTATTGCACTGGCAAATTGGTCAATTGTAGTTGGGGTGTCATAATTGGAACGTTTACTCGTAAGGTTTTTCGATTTTTATTGCAATAACATTATTGTGATAATTTTTTTTTTCGGAAAGTAATTACTTGTTTTGGTTCCTTTTCAACTTAAGGAAATTTTACTGTGTGTGCTTTCGGTTTTATTAAATTTATTAACTAATTCAAACTAATGATCGTTATCATAGCAATCAATAGCTATAATAGTAAAATATATCAAAATATAAATGTAATATTTTTTCAATTTTTGTCTTATACAATTAAGGTATATTCTAAACATTTCTGCATTTAGGTATTATTGATACGTTTTCCAGATGGGGTGTATTCCGGGCGCGTTTATTCCGCGACAGCTGCGTGTTCCACCGAGGCAACTACGTAAAGGACCTGAACAGTTTGGGTAGAGATCTACGACGCGTCGTTATCGTGGACAACTCACCAGCCTCATACATATTCCATCCTCATAACGCTGTAAGTATTTTTTTTTATTATTTCCATCACTTGAAAGTTACATACATCAACGACAATACCCATATTAACAGAATAGAAGTTTATTTATTTATATTTTAGGTATTCTTACAGCTTATCTATTAAACATTAAAAAAATATAACATATGAGCCAAGTTGGGAACACACACAAAACACAGTTAACAGTGCAAAATTACATTGATTTTTAAACAATGCAATTATGTGTCGATGACAAAGCCATCAATGACAAATGATACCACAATTTTTAATTTTGTTCTTAATTACCTTTTCTAGTCAAATTAAATTATTCGATTGTTTAGTAAAATCTTCTTTTGTTCATGTCGAATTATTAAAATAATATCATGTGCCTAACAATCAGTGACGATGAATGTTTGCGAAAATAAAAATATAATTAATTTCAGGTACCTGTCGCGTCATGGTTCGACGACATGACAGATTCGGAACTATTGGACTTAATACCGTTTTTCGAGAAATTGAGCAAGGTCGACAGTGTTTACACAGTGCTTCGCAATTCGAACCACCCGTACAATCCCACACAGAACGCCTCACCTTCCATGTAGCGGAGATTACGTGCGGGCCCGCAGTGCGTGCGCACGTATACGTTCGATTCTATGAACGACATTAAGTGCGATGACGCGTGTTTTCACAGTTACGAGAGCTTAAAGTGCGTATACGCGTACGATTCGCGCGTACCCGAACACGATACGCGTATCACCCGAGTATTGAAGGAAACACGTATCCATCAATCGCGCGTCTACCACCCGTGTCCCACCGATCGCGACATAGTAATACAGACGCACAGGCCGTTCAGGGCGTTCATACAGACACTCATAAACAAGGGAGCGAACTTCGTCTTAAGTGCCAATTTTGCCTTCTGGATAGTAAGGACTTTATTCTTACCTATTTTACAATTTAGGTATTTTATAGTACGTAAGTGGTCGGTGTGATGTCACGGCTTGCGACTTTGAATCCCCGCTGTAGGTATATCGATTTTATCATTTTATATCGTGCTTGGGATCAAATATCGGTAAGTTTTACGGTTATTGTGTATAGGCTGTCCGGGAAGCGTCATGCAACAGTTCTGCAGCGTGAGCATAAAATTAAAAAAGGACACCCTGTGCACTATAACGTTATGAATTTTCGCGATTCGACTGTTATTGTAAGGCATACATGTAAATAGGAATATTTAAAACCTTACGCTTACGGTACGGCGGTATTGTGTAAATAAGCAATAGAGCAAACGATTCAAATATCAATATTTTGATATTGCACAGGTAAGACCAACGTTACACTATCATAAAGTTTTTTCTTGTGAACGAATTTTCTCGTGGTATTACAAATATAATTGGTTAGTGAATCACGTTTTAATAATATTTTGCACAGAAATCAGATGTTTTAAATCACTTTCCGAGCTACGTAATCCATAGAACTTAAGATAGACATCATGATTGTGTAATTTTGGCCGAGTTTTGCACAAAAGCATTAATGTGATCGCAATATCTTTTTTTTTTTCATATTTTTCTTGACAATAATGTGAATATCGGTGTCATGTTTTATTGCTAATAAAATGGAACGGGTGTATTAACGTCTTACATTGTATGGCTGTCTCTCTCTATACCGTGATGTTAGAGTGAGATGGCAACTTATTAACATTTTTTTTTATCCAAATAGATTTTATAACTTTCAAAGCTTAACATTGTAACGTATTCATACAACGTAAAATATTAACTCAGTATTAACTAGCTAAGAATTCGATGCCATGATATATAGAACCGTACGGTTTAAATATATTTTTACACAATATGCTAAGTGAGAATAAACTTTGACTTTTCGCTTTTTACATAATATAAATTCAATTTTCTATAATTAATTACATTCTAAACGGTTGTCGTGAAACGCACGAATCGAATTCCCATGAGATTGGCGAAATTTTGATGATCCCTTAGTAAGATTTGATTAGTGAATTTGATGGTGCTTGCAGTATTATTAAGCAGCGTGCGTTTCGAACGTTAACAACGCACATTGGGCACTAAATCTAAAGAGGCAACAGTTTTATTTCATATCTATGGCGCGTAAATTATTTATTATATTTTTATTTTGCTAAGCAAATCATGATTTTATCGTTTAAGCAATATATTTCTGTAGATGTATATAAGATTTTTTATTCGACCTATACTAGAAAGGTTATGACGATTCATTTACTAATGTATGTAAATGTTTGTTATTTAGTGACTACGGTGTATGTATAAACCCTATATACTAGGCTCTATGTGTAGTTTTAACCTCGTCCTAACGTATACAGCGACCTGTAATCTACATTTTTATTTGGCTTAGTTTAGGCGCTTTCATGTCATGCGTATACTTATGCTTCAAAAGAAATCGTAGATCACGTACGTACAAAATATCACGCTCATGATTCAGTGCCTACGTACGCGTATACATTGCATACGCGTATAAGTTTGTATACGCGTATATTTGTACGCTTCTTTATCATGTTCGTACTTTTTGATAACACTACTATGACAATTATATCCGAACATTTTGTTTGCCCATCTGAAATACTATACGCTCAAACGCTTAATAAAATTATTTTTATTAGCAAAATAGTTCCATACGAGATACGGTAACGTCTGCACGTGTAGGGGGCTTGCTTAGCGCGCAGAGCCCAATAATTTAACGAAACCAACTCAAGATTTTGGCAAGCTCCTGTATGCATACCTTAGGTACAACGCTATTCAAGATTTAATTAGCATGGAGGTCTAATATTTTCTATCTCTTTGTATTGCGTTCATGTATCACATTATTTATTATTCTTTGAATTTATTTAACCGCTTTCACTGCGTCTTATAACGAATCGGCCGTCCTAATTCTCGATGTGTGATATATTGAGAGTATTCCGATATGGGAAAGCATTAAACACCAAAATATTTATTGCGACATTCGAAAACGATCTCCGTTTGGCTATATACCTCAGCACTATTACCAAGAGATGGCAGGGGAAAATTTGCGTATGTAATTTCTGTATACCGTATGCCACCGTTTGTGCTGGGAACCTGTTAAGTGCATCGCCAGTATCTGACCACCTTATTTTAAGTAAGCCTTTGGGCCACGTAATAAAGATTTCTTTATATGGATTACTTGCCGTCATCCATAGCCACGATAGAGCATTTAAGTGTAAGCATAACAGGTTAGTTTTAGGATGTTATAGTAATATATTCGTTGGTTTCACTAGTATTTAAGCGTTCTGTTAATGTTACAGATCTTCACTCCTCAAAATTTTTAATTATTTCTTTGGAAGCCGAAATCGTCCAACTATGTTATTTAGTCGTAATTTTATTGTTTTTTTTTTGTATAATGCATGCAATAAAATTTGATTGATATTTCGCTATGTGAACGAGATTGGGAATTCGTTATAATTTTTTTATAATGTATTTAATAAGGTGTAAGTGCGAGAGATTAACGTATTAAATTATATTTGAATGTTCTCTGCTTATTCGATTGCACAAAAGTGCCTTTCATTTAAACGATGCGCCATATGAAGTTCTATAGAAACTTACCATTTAATCATGCCAGTTTTTATCCTAATAATATGAGCAGATTTATTTGTAGAATGTTTAAGGTTGCATATTCAAAGCATCATAGTGTAAAAACTGGTTTCTGTTATTAGTTTGCAAAATGAAGTACAAATCAGTTAGTTAATGCGAACAAAACAGCAATTTAGTTTTGATGTATATTATAAGGTTGTGCTTATGCTGTACCACATATCATTTCCATGATTAGTTCCGAAATCTGTTCATTCATTCATTTTATATAGTTGAAATATATTTTAAAGCAATAATGGAAAACTGTAAATAGGATTGTGTCAGGATTAAAGTTATGTCTCTAGACGGGATTACTTTGCGATAAACGTTTTTTAAATAAAAATTTATGACTCATAAATGTAAAATGAATTTGTTTAAAAATATTCTAGTGCCAGAGTTTAATTTACCTTTATAATTGTATTTAGCAATAATCACACGCCTGTCGCGAACCACTTTTGGATTAATGTTTTCGATCGCATATGAATTTTGTTTCCTAAAATATAGATGTCAATTAATAATTTGGATTTTTTGTTTTGTGTATTTTATTGCAGTGAATTGAATATGTTTACAATTTTGTCATCATCTATGAATCTGTTTATAAAATTATTTGTTTAAATGAAATATTTCTATATTTTAATAAATTATATAACTCATTTTTTACAATACTAATGAAATTTCAGTGCAGTTTAAGCTCGGGACTGGAATGTATCAATATAGGTGTTGGCTTGTAGATATTATATAATACAGAAAAGAACGGTTTTATAAATGTACAGTCGCCTTCAATTATATGCGTCCTAATTTTCTCATTCTACTTCGGCTTCATCAAGAGTTATAAAAAATCCATTTTAAATCAAGCGAATCTTCATTTTAAACTAAAATGGCGACACGTTGGTTACTTGGTAATTTTTTGTTACCTATTTTATTATATATTATTACATTACATAAGATTCACCTTGGTGGTAAGTACGACTCGTAGTTCGGTAAATATTTGACCTAAAAGTATTTTTGGAAGCGACTGTAGCACACATTAAAAATGAGAGGATCTATGTAATAGCAATGAAGTATAGGGTATCTGGATAAGCTAGATGTCACGAAATTTATATTATGGTGTACATTTTTGATATGATGTTGTACAAAAGAGACATTTGGTATGTTATTTTATAGGATTGAAATAAATAGCCTTAATAACTGTTGTTTTTTTATCTCCCCCAAGAAACCCCAAGATTTGTATACTTATGATTAGTAGTTTTTGATTCGGTGAAGCATAGCACTGAGGATACGGATTGCGGGTTAGGCGATTCCTTATTTGTAACAGCTGACTAAAGCTGGATAAAGAAAACAAAATGCACATTGCAAGAACTTTAATTTCCAAACATTATATATTAATTCTAATAAATCTCAACTCACAATGACGATCAATGGAATAAATATTTTTAATGATATGTTATTCTATAAAGACGAAGTTTTGTAACTCCTATTAAAACACCGAATAATTTTCTTTAGAAGCAGCTAACAATTTTAAGCTGTCTTGAAACTTTTTAACACAGGCAATGCATTTAATTGTTACAATACAATATTAGCTACGGCATGTAATTTAGCCGAACTTTACATTGTGAATGTTTAAACTTGAAGTTTTAGTATGAAAATACCTAAAAACGACTAGGTATAATAAAACGAAGTAATTTACAGGATAAAACATAATTTTTAAGCCTACACTAGACAATATGGCTTTAGCATAAATTTTATAATTACAATAACTTGTACTTTTTCACTTTGGAATAGTTAAAGCTTACAGCCGTATTAAATGAAAACAATATAAAAAATCAAACGTAAAAATAAAATCATTTTAATTTTTACAATGGCAAGAAATATTTTCAAAGTGATTATATTGCCAACATCTACTGTTAACAAGGTGTATACGGAACAGTTCATTTTAAAATCTTGACAGTGGATACGTAAAAAAATACCATTCAATTCAAGGTTTTAATGTAATACTGCTAAATCACCCAAATAAAATATACGCCATAAAAACATACGTTTCTTATAAATCGTAAGAGGGAATGAATTTTTAATAAAATTTAGTCCGATTAGCATATACCAAGACACTTTAAAAACGTTTTTGTATTGTTCGCTTTCGAACGTATACTAAATAATCTAAACAATAATCAGTATACCTTTCCCTAGGATACTAAATACTTTGTTCGAATCTTTGGTTTCATCTTTTTATTTCTTCTTTTACAATATTCCAAAGCTATTTTCGGGTAATTGTACCTAAGTAAGGAAATTATATTACAAAATAGAAGTCAGAAAGGGCAAATATAAAAGGGTAAATATAATATAATTATATTATAGTATTAAAAATACTGCAGATAGTGGAACGTGGATGGTATAATAAACAGATGAGCTCCAAATTATATATTAATAATATAATAAGGTTTACAATAATTTCCTTCAAGCAACACATAACATTTCTAAACTGTTTATTAATTACATTGTATTTTTATAAATTGCTACAATCAATTCATATTGAAAAAACATTACTCTAAAATTATTTTCATTACAAACTATTCATATGACAGTTTCAAACCTATTTATCGTCGTTCATAGTTGTAAATTATAGTATTTTAATATTAATTTATTTAATTTCATTTCATCCAACTGTAATCCGTTGAACAGAGATAATGTATTTGAATATATATGTGGCAACGTTTAAGATTGCTACCAATAACACTTGATAGTATAATTTTATATATTTCAATGTCGACTTTATAAATCATGTACTCGACAAAATAATTTCTTTTACCACTGTTTTTATATATAATAGTTCTAAAAGTATCAACCCTAGAAAACATGGAACTAGCATATATAGACTTAGCATACAAGCAATCTTAGATTTCCGATTAAGAATTCATAGACATTTTCTCTTGAAGAATTTGGAAGTAGCAGGCCTGAAAATAATATTGTATTAGCATTAAACAATGCGCTATCTATAGAGGATTTTTAAGAAAAAATAATATCTTTTAGTGTCAAGAGCACAAATGTATTACGTGACTTATCTTCTAAACGCTTCTAATTATATCATGTTATAAATTCGCGTACATAAGGGATACAAATATGTTACAGAAGTCAAATTTTAATCTGTGGTACAAGCCAGAAAAATAAAACTACTTGCTTAGCTAATAGAATCCGTAAATGTTATTCAGAGGCTTAATTATGTAAAGAATAAATAATATTACATTGTATGTAAATATATATGTAATTGTCAATAACCATTTATTAGGAGAGTAGATGAGTGGGTGTTTTGTCCCTTACACAAACACAAAACTAAAACTTAACTTCTTAGTAACGAATCTAACCCATAACTTTATATAAATTCATTATTTTCAAATCAATGTATATTTCCTAAAACGAAAACAAATGAAAAAAATTACATTATATGACCATCAAACGCGTGAAACGAAAAAAATATTGACTAATCAAAACATAGTAATTATAATACCTTTAACGTAGTAAACATGAGTCCCAATTCGCCATGCTGCATAGCGGGCTCAAGAAAATCTTCAACAAAATGAGTCTCCGAGCCCAATTGCAGGATGCGCGCGCGCACCACTACGAAGTGGAATACTGGGAACAGGTCGTCCATGCTCCAAAGATATTGCGAACCTGGAATTGGTTAAAACCTCTTTTGTTCAGAAAAATATTTAGCGTGTGTTTTAGAATATAATCCAATTAAGTTTTTAAGCAACTGTATACAGGGGAAGTGTCTTTTTGTTCCAGCTCGATATGAACACGCTTTGTATATCTGATAGAAGGATGTTAGTTTTTACAAAGAAACTGTTATGTTTTTAAACCGATTTCTTAAACACTTATTAATTCACGTACCCATACAAATATAATTTAGGGTCTATTAAAGAGTTATTATTTGATAGGCTGAACGCACAATAACACTAAGGGAGCCTTCTGTTTTATAAGAAAAATGTTATGCGGTCAATACACCTACCTAATTCCTGTTGCACAGCTATGGTCATCTTCTGAAATGTAGACCTGATGACCAGCAGCTTCTCAATGGGCGAGAAGGTGGTCTTAAGCTGCTGAAGAGTCTCCACGGCTTCTTGGAATAGCTGTTCCTTCATGGGTGAGTAGGTGGGAGAATGGTGGGTATTTTTCGACCAGAATTTTCTAAAAAAGTTATTTAGAATTTTTATTTGTATATTTAGTGTTTTAGGAGTGATCCGATTAAAAAAAACGATTTGTGGTGAAGAATATTAGAAGTCAGTGTTTCTATTTTGTTGGCATTATGTACGGATTGTAATTGTTTGATTTACAATTTTGATAATGTCCATTTCTGTAGGTAGGTAGGTTACAAAAACAGGTTTAAAGCATTTTATTTACATACACTAACAAACGGATATAATATGCATTAACCTATTTTCATATTTTATGCAAAATTAGAAAGACGCGCGTAAACTTTTGGGATCAACTTACTGATCAATCCCCAAAAAGGCCATAAGAGTGGTATCAGGCTGCTTATTCCACTTCATCAGCCTTCGCCAGTACAAATCGTCTTCTCGTTTATTATGAAGTGCATATAAAACGAACAGTGCTGGGTGCACTCGAGGCAAGAGAGTGGGTTGGAGAAGGGATGCTGCTGATACCACTTCACTGTGGAAAACCCCGGATAAGTTTTTTTTTCAGCTTTGATAATAAAATATTCTTGTGTGATCAAAAACCAAAGAAATAGTTAATTTTCTATATAATATCACCAGTATTAGAGACTCGGCTTGAAGTCTCTGCAAATTTAAAATTGAATTATATCGACTAATATATTACTCAAAGCAATAGACGATTAAGTTTATAATCAGAATTTTGAGCAATAATATTACAGACATAAGTGTAATATCACAAATACATTTTTTTCATCTATTCTTGTTTGGTTTATTTTTATATATATTCTAACCATATTTTGGTAATAGCATTTTTTATGTTTAATGACACCGAATGGGCTAATAAATAAATACTTACCCTTCGATAGGATTGCCATCGTCTTCCCGCTCGTCGTAGGGTAAAACCACATCCGTCCCCTCCGCAGGCAACGCCGGGAACAATAGCTTAACAACCTGATACAACCTCGTGGTTATGCATTTTAGTTCTTTGACCGCATGACTCAGGAGCAGTGGATGTACCCGAACACCGCCGTATGTAGTGTTGAAAGCGTTTGTTAGGTTTAGCACTAGCTGACCTAGAGGATGGTGGGTAGTTTCACACGCCTGGAATAAGGAGAGGCGTTTCAGTCAACTTAGCTTTGAACCAAAATTTTTATTTGTGTCAATAGATGGCGTTTATATACAGTGTTTAATTGATTGTCATTAGATTAATACTAGACACGATGTTAATTAAATATTATTAATGTAAAGCGTCTTTTCATTAAAGATAATTGTTATTATTATTACACTTATTTCAATCAGATAAGTGGTGAAATTAAAAAAAGTCTCCATGTTAATTTTGTGTAATTATGACAAAAATACTTTTAAAAAAATAGAGAAAGGAATATCGTACATCTAATATATAAAATTCTCGGTTCAAGCCGTTTCGGAACTCCTCCGAAACGGCTTGACCGATTCTCATGAAACTTTGTAAACGTAGTGAGTGGATCTGAGAATCGGCCAACATCTATTTTTCATCCCCCTAAATGTTAAGGGTAGTCCACCCCTAAATTTTTTTTAGACAAATTTTTTGTTTCTATTTTTTTATGATACAAAATACATACAATCCTAAATTTTCACCCTTCTACGATCAACCTTTATTTTTTTATGTATTAATTGAAAATTGAAATCACATGTATAGCAATACAACGTTTGCCGGATCAGCTAGTATAAAAAACATCGGTCAATCAAAATATAGGTTATAAATATGAATAACTGGGTTCGATCCTTATTAAAAAAAAAAAAACATCTTACATTTTGTAAATACAGCTTCAACTCCTTAAAGTCATGAAGCGTTAGGCTTTTTTGCCCAAAGTGCGGTATAACTTCTAAACAATCCGACTTCTCTAAATCCGATCCGTTTTTCTTCGGAGTCTGATTCCGCTTTTGCGAACACGATATAGCCACGGCGACATTTTGCCATATCTTCACGTTATCGAAGGTGGGGCATGGGCCATTGCTAAAGTGGTTGCCCGTAGGTGTCAGCATCGTTTCGGAAACGCCCAAACAGTGGAAGCACTGGCGGAAGAGCGCGTTCCACTTCTGATTTGGTGCAACGCTGAGCTTTCCAAACGAACTGGAATTTAATTCACGTAAAAATTTGCGTCACATATGTAAATAATGGATTTCAAATGATGCAGATACACTATATCTGAATCTTTGCTTTAGACTAAAGAATAAATACAATTCTATTACCACTTAAAGTACTCATTTGTCTGTTTTCATCGCATCGTTAAACCATTTTTTCGAAGACTAAACAGTGGTTAAGTTAAAAAATTTGAGTTTATTTTATTTTAAGTATAGATAACGTTAGTTAATTAAATGCAAATTCGGTCTCCAATTTTCTAGCATCTGGTGATCGGTAATAAATGAGTTACTTTTGTGCTTTTAATCTTATTATGTAAAAATAAGACCTTAAATTACGCTTTGTACTATTTTTAAGGCATAAATATCTTATCAGTTCCTTGCAATTGAGGAAACGATAAGTGATTCAGTCGATTAAATTTATCTTCATATATAATTACGTACTCTTAAAAAATGGACTACTGCATTGATAAGACAGTAAAATACGCATATAATAATTAAAATAAATACGTAATTTATCTATATGTGAAAGTTTCGTCTATGAAAGTAAACTTTAAAATTCAAACAAAACGGTACATTTTTCATAAGTTTTCCAATTTTCACACAATTCTAATATAATAATAATATATACAAATATTTGTGTCCAATGTATGTAATTTATGTCCATGCTGTGTGTGTAAATCTACATTCAGATAATATTTTAAAACATTTTGTTCATAATAAATTTAGTTTTTATTTCTGGAAAATTTTAAGGAATACATACTTCGGCTTAGAGTTTGGAGGCATGGCGGGGTTGGAAACGTTAAGATGCATAACTCCATTAGATATCTTGACACCTTCAGTCCATGCACCATTTAGGGATCCCTCTATTTTATCACCACTTGAGAACGTTAACGTCCCTTTTCCAGAAAAAACGCCAGCTGCCCGAAATTCCCCTTCATAATGGGTTCCGTCTTCAAAAACCATTACTCCGTGGCCCTAAAAAAAACAAATTAGAGGGTTTATATAATTTCGGTATGTTTATAAATGAAATACCAAAATAAAATCAGTGAAATTTGTTATAAGTCAATATATAAATCTGTAAGTTCATATTCACATGAGATGGTGTCAAATAAACATGTAATCTGTGCTAACCGTGAGAATGTCTTGCGTAAACAATCCTTCGTAGTAAATACCATCGAGGGTTACAATAAGGCCGCAACCATGCTTTTTATTATCGCTCCAATTACCCAAATATTTTTCGCCTTTCCCAATATCGTCCATTACTCCGTATCCATGTCGAGCTCCCCCCACCCACTCGCCTGTGTATATTGTTGCGGAAGATGATGTGAAATCGCCCTGTTTTTTGATTCCGTGACCGTGTGGATGGCCGTCTTTGAAGTACCCTTCGTATATGTCACCACACGTATACTTCATAATACCGTAGCCATTTTGAAGGTTGTCTTTCCATCTTCCTTCATAGATACCTTAAAAAAAATAACATCACTTGTTTGTGTTCAATTTCTTGAAACTGTTGGGATAATTTAAATAATATTATCCACCTAAGAGAAGATATAATGGGCAATCCCATGCAATCAAGATACAAATTAAGGTTTTAGTAGTTCTTTATAGCTGTTAGCAAGTATTAACTATGCGTAATTAAAATATAAAATTGAAATTACCTACTCCTGGTATATCCATTTTTCCATGCCCACATAGAGTATTTAATTGAAATTGGCCGCAGTAAATTTTTCCATCAGGCCACTCAACTCTTCCATGCCCATGCAATTTACCGTCTAGCCATCGACCAACATACTTTGAGTCTTTGTAAAATACACTTTTATTAGAAAATACGTAAGTGGCACTTCTAATTGCCGGAGGCTTAAACGAGGAGTCCTTTTTTAATACTGATTTAATAGCTGCATTTAATACATGTATCCACTCAGTTTTCTCCTGTTCAGAATTCGTTGAAACTGAAATTATTTCCTCAGGGGTTGTGATTTGTATCCCATTTTGAATATCTGCATTGGGTGACACGTCTACCCACAAAGTGTCTAAGGGGTGAAGTATTGGTGTACTACCATTGACATGAACAAATAAATCATTAAATAAAATAAACCAATGGGAAGAAAATCGACCAGGGTTCACAAGGTTAAGCTGTTTTGATTTTGATTCCCGTATCAATCTTCGTTCGTGCGTCCTGAACTGTTCCAAACTTTTTCCTATAGTTTCCCAAAATAACTTAGTTATATCAGCTTCTTTTCTCTTTTTGTCCTGATCTTCTATCAAGCTATCTAATGCGGTAATCACCTTTGATAGTTTTTCTTCAATGTTTGTTCTACTTTCGCCTTTCTTCTTACTACTCTTACAACGCAACAAAGATTGAGCAATGCATTTGTATGAGCTCAATCGGACCAAAGGCTGGACAAATGCCAGGCTTATAACAGCTTCTGAAGTTTTCTTATTATTTTTCTGTTTATTTGTGGGTAACTGATCACTAAACATATTGTAAACATTTGTAGGTACATCAACAATATTATTTATTTGAGCGTAACCACCTATAACAATTAAGTTGCTTACTGCTATGTAATACTTTTTATACAAATAAATATACTCTTCTAAATTTTTTATTAAAGAAATATCACATTCGTTTATATGCTTTTCAGCATATTGCCAAGCTGAAAGAACATTTAATGCTGTTAAATTTAATATGTCACTAAAAATATCACAAACATTTTCATAAATATTGGAATGTGCAATTATTGCTTTGCTTTTTCTAAGGAATGGTTTGATAAGCAAATGATATATAAGGAGCATTTCTTCCAAATAACGTTGAGCAATTGATAGGTTTTGGAATTCTGGGCATATTGTAGACTCTTCTATAGAGCAATAACTTATTGTGCCACTAGATAACACTCTCCAATGATAACACATATTTTGAGATTCACCAAAAACTTGGGGTTCTTTTATCTTTACAGCCTTTTCAGTTTTCTCATCATTAGAATTTAGATGCATTTTCTCATTCAAGTTCACAATTTGATCAGTATAGCCATCAGTATGTTTTCCCATATAATAAATATTCTCATTGTGGGTGTAAGCTAGACTGTGATTATCAGTTGCTATCATATCTCTGATGCGATCACTGTCTGAATTTTCAGTAAATTGTTTTGGACTACTTTTATCTTCTCGTGTCTCTAAACACACTTGTTTGAAATGATTATAACCCCACATAAATAGTCTACCATCTAATGTTAAAGTGCCACAGTGCCATTTGCCACAAGAAACTTTTTGAAGACCAAAACCAGATAGACTCATTACCACCATTGGCTTTACTCTTTTAACTGTGTCTCCTATACCTAATTGGCCATGCGAAATGTCACCCCATGTCCATAGTTCTGTTGCTAAAATATTCTTTCCAAGTTTAGACATAGTTTTAAGAACATCCTCTTTTTTGGCCACCTCAAATTCCTTTTCACTATTAATTGTGCTATTTGAAAATTGTAAATCATCAGATTTCGTTGTAGAATGGCAACTGTATAACAGTGAACTTATCATGTCTTCATTGCAATTGTGATATTGAAGATCAACTGGTTCATTATTGTCACTGCTACCACTGACATGCCTTGATAATGTTGCAACTTTATCGCCAACAGTTTTAACTCCTTCATAAACAAAATTAGTAATATTTGTAACATTTTCTTTTATTATTCTAGTGGGCTTCTCTGTATATTCTACTAAGTAATCTTCTCCTGCAGAAACCCAGGATAACTGCCTGCTAAGAAATTGTCTTGCTGCATCTGTATTGATAAAAATATTGTTCAGTTTCTCTGAGTTTGCACCTAATGTTTCCTTATCATCTGCATTATTAGTTTCATTTTTCTCTTGACTAGTTATACTTACTAATTCTATGTTCTTATTTAAAATTTGGGAAATAGAATCATCTTTTATAATTTTTGATTCTTCAGATGATGGACTAGAATCTTCAGTGAAACTTTGAGCATCTATATGAACATCGGTTTGAGGAGCAGTTGTACTACTTGAATCTTCACTTGATTTACTTATATGAACTCCTAATGGACATGTCTCAGAAAGAGATGGCACAGAGGCTGGAGATGCGAGGCCAATAATTGTTTGACATTGGGAGCAATTTGAGGCAAACACTTCTTCATCATCATTATCACTGTCTGTATCACAAGCCCCTGATTGCTTCACATTTTTACGTGCGATAACCGCTGCAAAATTATCTCCTATTGATGCACTATAAACTGTTCTCCCCTCGAAAAATGGAACTTTTTTAATTATAGTTGACTCTAAGCCAATTTGTGGCATGTCTCCTGAACCCCAGAGATGGCCATCACTACTTATAAAGAGTTGGCCAAAGTCACTAGACACAACATTTCTAAACTTAACTTTCGAACTAGCACTCTTAAAACCATGTGGACAACACCTTGACTCTTCTTTGACGATTATTTCTTCTTTATTCTTAAAATTTGTGTTTGTCTTAAAAAGTCTTCCATGTTCATTAATAATGTACAGTATATCATTGTGATATGATATGTCTATTGCACTAATACCATTCTCTCTTTTAAAATTCAAGGTATCTTCTTGAATGTTACAATAATAGAGGCCATGGTCATTTCCCAGAGCAATAAAATCCGAGCCAAGAGAACAAAGTTTCACAATTTTTTCCGGGACATCCAGAGACGGAGCAACCTTCAATTCTTTTATGCCTCTCCAAAATTTGTGGTGGCTCATGGTATTAAAAAATATATCTAGATTTTCTTGATATATTCATGTTAAAATGTTCAATCAAGTCTCACTTTAACCAATTAATTCATGGGACTGGAGCAACATAAATTGTATATCCGTCATTAGTAATAACACACATTAGAAAGGATATGTGGTCAACCTTGAATTAAATAATGGCTGGTAAAAATGTAAAAAATATCTAAAATAAATATTTCAACAGGACGTGAATTATCGAGTAATTTGATAGTTTGTAAATCATTTTTTTCAATATTTGACATAGCTTAGAAATACTTGTATTTGTACGGCATGACGTTGATATCTGTTAACTTTCAGAAATGACAGCTATCTTGAAATATTTCATTGTCAGACGAAACTGACATTAACTTCAAAGAAATTACAAAACTCTGGAGTCTGGTTTGCCTAAAGTGTCAGTTCGGCACTAAAGTTCCTTTCCGAGTAAATCTCTCAAAAATGGCGAATCGTGGTGGATCCTCTAGACGTGTTCCTGAAACTGAAGCTGCAATAAGTTATGTACAATGTGATGGATTGGTAAGTGACAGTAAATTTATTGTAATTTTGCAAAAATCACTTATTTCTGTGCAGCTTATATGGAAATTGTCTGTCCTTTATCTGACGCGTCATGTTTTACGGATTTATATTCAAATTAATTGTGTTTCAGTCCAAATAAAGTTGTTTCCTTACACATAAATTGACTATTACTGCACTTATTCAATTTAATAAGATCATAAAGCGAGTTCATGTAACTAAATAATGTAGGTTATGTCGAGTCCGAAAGTTTATTTACCTGGGCCAGTATAACGTTACTTATGACTCATTTTCTGTTTTGGTACATTCACTTCATTAGTTTGACCTGTAGATAATGTTTTTTTTTTAAATTTTGTATATTGTAAATATCCTTTTTATAAGTATACACCATATGGACAGGATGTTTTTGACATTTATCTATAGATATAGCAGAGAAAAAATCCTTTAAATTGACATATTTTCAGGCGGTAATGAAAATCGTGAAGCACTGTCATGAAGAGTCATGCACTAACATGGATGTTGCCCAAGGGGCTCTTTTGGGACTTGTGGTTGAGAACCGTCTGGAGATCACCAACTGTTTTCCTTTTCCTAAACATGATGATACCATGGATGAAGAAGAATACCAGCTGGATATGATGAGAAGATTAAGACGAGTTAATGTTGACCATTTTCATGTGGGATGGTTAGTTAGATTTAAAAGCAGAAATACACTATGCAATTTGTATCAAATTTAGTTTTATATTTTAAAAGCATAATTAAGTGCCTAACACTTCGAGTTATTTTTTATTTTTTTATTAGGAATAAATATTACAAAGACAAAAAATTGGCCTGTAGGTGCTCCAAATACACTTAATGATCTTTAAGATAGTAAACATTTTTAAAAGTTATACTAAAATTGAAACAAAATAGTATCTATAGTATAATATTTTTGCTATCATTATTGCTATAATAATTATAGTTTTGTCTCATCAAGAATAAAATCAAATATTTACCTATATGCCATGTGTATTGTAAAATTTAATTTGTTATTTTATGAGTTAAATTTCCATAATTACAGCAATACCAAAAAAATCTAATTACAGGTACCAAAGTGCTGATGTTGGTAACTTCTTAAGTCAATCTTTGTTGGAGTCTCAGTACCACTACCAGACCTCTATAGAGGAAAGTGTTGTTGTTATATATGACACCAAAAAGTCTGCAAGAGGCTTTTTGACACTAAAAGCTTATCGCCTCACTCCTCAGGTAAGTAATAAATTTAATTTTAAATCTGGTCTGATAAATCCCTGTGAATCTTGTAATTTAGATATAATTTAATGAAAAATTAAAATTTAATTTTTGTTTGATAATAATGAATATCAAATTCAATCCAACTTAGTTCTATAACCAAAATATTTAAATATTTTCAGGCTATTGCAATGTACAAAGAGGGTGACTACACACCAGAGGCACTTCGAAACCTTAAAATTGGTTATGAAAACTTGTTCATTGAAGTGCCTATTGTAATTCGTAACTCGCCATTAACAAATATTATGATGTCAGAGTTATCTGAGATGATTCCAGAAGAAGAAGGTTCAAAGTTCTTGGACCTAGGAACAGCTTCTGTGCTTGAAGGTAAACAAATATTTTATACTATATGTAATGGTACATAAGAAGAGATAAAAATTTTAATTCCTATGACTTCAAAATTTTATCTCTTGTCCAGATAACTTAAACTTAAAAGTATTGTGTAATCAATTTATTTATAATATCAAGTAGACAGTTAATTGCATGCAGGTGTTCTGTTTCGCTTGAAAGACAACCCTTTCTTCAGGTTGAAGTCATATGAATCATGTTTAACTGCTAAACAAGATTTTCTAAATGAGTTTATTTGATTTTTTATTTTAGGTGACATGTTTAAGTCATGTCCGACCAAACATGTTTGTGTATTTCTTTTTAATAAAACATTTTTATATATATATTAAATTTCAGGTCAATTGCGCAGCTTGATGGAACGCGTCGATGAACTCAACCAAGAAGCCATTAAATTCAAACGTTACCAACTGTTAGTTGTGCGTCAACAGCAAGACAAACATCGCTGGCTTCTAAAAAGGGCACAAGAAAACGCTGCAAGGGCTGCCAAAGACGAAGCACCGCTGCCAGATGAAGACGTGGATAAACTCTTCAAACCGCCTCCTGTACCAGCTAGGCTCAACCCTATGATTGTCGCCGGACAAATCAACACATACAGCCAGCATATAAGCCAATTCTGCTCACAAAGCCTGGCTAAGGTCTACTTGACTCAGGCGCTACAGAACGCAAAAGAGTCTAAACAAAGCAACACATAATTTTGTATTGATTAAAATATGTGAATCAGTTTTTGTGTTTCTTTTTCAAAAGTGTAATTTCATAGAAAATATAATATTAATGAAACTGCATTTTCATACGTCCTGTGCCTGTAATGTCAATTTTGTGTTCAGCGGGAGTTTTCTCATTATTTTTTTCCATTTTTAAATACCAAACCATTAAAAAATATTCAAATTATTATTATTATTGACTACTTTCAAAATTGACACTACTTTGATATCGCATCAAAAACCTTATTTTACCTGTGTAAGTGCGTGACCAACTAATCTGTGTAAAGGCGTATTAATTGTCGAGGCGTGTATGTCCTACTGGCAACTTGCCTATAATCATGATACAAAAGTAGCTGTTATCATTGTATTTTCTGGTGATTCGAGTGAAGACTATATCATGATGTAAATACCAATATGAAGTACTACAATAGGGCTGGGCCATGTGATGTCATACTTGACGGACGGTTTGTATCATTTTCAGTATCCGATTGTATGCATACAATCGAATCTAGTCTAGTTGTTTAGCGAATAGAGACTGTTTTCTAAAGCTTAAATCTAAGGTACCTACGTAAGAATCATAGATTCGCCAACTATACATTTATTGACCACAGTACGTAAAAGAACACCATTAACATTCCATAAAATGAAAATAGGAAGTCACTTTATTTGTTTACAGCTGTCTAGTATTATAATAACTTAATAAGACTTATTACAACTAATAACTGCCTAATGAACCGACAGGGCTGTTTTTGCCCCGCACCCGCACTTAAAATATACCGACAAAGGATAATAGAGATAACCGGTAGGACTGTCTCTTGATTGCCACAAATTGCTTAATATTCTACAGAAATATACCGGATTATTTATTTATCTACAAATATCAATTTGTTATTTCAATGTAGGTTAAAAGAACCAATAGAAAATATGTATTATCTAAAAAAGCAAGGACACGAATAAATTACTGGATTAGTACAATTTGTCGTGTGGGTATAAATTGTAAAATATTTACAGTTGATATATGTAATAGGACTTTTAATAAGTATTCCTTACAATTATGAGTAGATATAGACGATTATAAATGAGGCTGAATTTAAAAGAGTCATAAATGGAAATGTTAAGCATTTTGAGAAAGACTACGTGTATTTAGTGAACATTGGAAAAGGTATGTAAGGCAAATTGAAATAACATACTTAACATGTTAGAAAGTAAGGATTTCTTCTTCTAAAAACTTGACTTATTAGACTTGGTGACTTATAGTTGGCAGTGCATATTTCCTTTAATTACCAGTCTGATGTCATATAAATATTTTACGTACGTATAGGATATAAGTATTATAGGCATGATTTTGCGTAAAGTCTTGGGTAATTTGATTAAAAAATTACAACTCCAAACAGACCATTCGAAAGAAAGAAAGATTAAACTGACCAGTAGACCTATTCAGATTTCCGAGACACTCTCCAATCGTTGAAAGCTATGTTAATCCTCAAACCGTTCTTTTACTATACACATATCGCTTGATTAAAATTTACCTTTGTGGTTTTTATTTTGTATTATAATATTGTTATAATATTTTTTGTTTTATGTGTAACCTAGATATTTTCATACGTGACCGAATTCAGAAATATAAGAAATAAGAAATTATTATTTTTGCAGTATTTGGTTATTAAAATTCTTAATTCAAATTTTTTTAATCCTAAAAATATTAATCTAAGGTCCAACTTAATTGGTGATCACTATGAATGTATGCGAGGCTGTCAACTAAATTGGCTCTTTTATATGCTGCTGTGGAAATATTATGTTTCGTTATCTTAAGTTTGGTGTCGTGTCAATCACGTTGACCATTTTAAAATTTCGAAACGGTTCTAAATTACCGCTCTATATTTATTAACGACTAGTAAAGCGTAAATTGAGACTAAGTGGTTGTGGTAATTAGCAGTTACGCTCAGACCAGCAACTTACACTGGGACTAGGATTATTAGTATTCATATAATAGTAGCCTACGTAATTAGTTTTTACTTATGTTAATGTTGTCATTTGCAATACGAAGCTTCCGATTGCTATTATTTAGATGTTAACTAAAATCTTTGCTAGAAAACTTCCTGCGTGTTTTATATTGGAATATTAAAAAGTAAAATAAGTTAACCGTAACATAGCTAAACTACATATACAAGCATTAATCAACCTCAAGCCGGTTCAAACTAGTAGCAGTTTGTGATTAAGCATCAAAACAGGATATTCGATTAACAACCTCAAATAGCCCCTTTTATACTTACCTTAAACGGTGCATCTTTGAGATCGGTTTTTTGCAATCTTCGATGATACTCCGCGGCTGTTGGTAATTTTATTATGCAAATGCAACGTAAAGTGTTGCCAGCTATAATCGCTCAAATTACAACCGCTACCCAAGTACCCTGAGACAAGTGGGCAAAATGGCGCCGCTAAAAAATGGCGGGTACCTGTAATGCGTCGTAAATACAGCAATTTGATATTGACGGTCTTATTGAGAGAAGGTTTTTATGGTAATGGAAATTAGAGTGTTACACGTTACACGAAATTATTAATGAAAACCTTCACTTTTAATATTATGAATATTCCGAGTGAAGTTTTTCGTCGTCTGACTTTATGGATTATATTTTTTTATACTTAAACTAAATTTATGTTAAAAAAATAAAGTTAAGTTTTATATATCATATAATCATTCATACCTAAATGGGTATTATATAGGTGGTAGTAAACATCATGTCGAATTATGTAAAATAGTTAATTTCACACCGAACGTCAGCATCAATAACTTAAGAATATTGGTTTAGGATGATTAAATCAAAATTGCACTTATGCATTCATCAGTTAATTTAAAAAATATACGATAAGGTTGAAATTATGTTTGGGAATGATTCGGTGTAGCAGAGCAATTTGGGAAATTGCAAGCGGCGATTGGTTCTGTGAATTTTTTAATTAAATTACGAGCCAGATGCGCAGAACACACGTCGCTTTAAGAAGAAGAAGAATCTATAACCTTATTCATTCATTTCATTACTGATAACATAGTACATTTTAATATTTTTTATGCGAAATTTTACACAGAGCTCGCTCTAATTCTATTCTATATGATTTTCATACGTAGTAAATCGTACAGGTTTAATAGCCGAGTAAATAAATGTGCACTCCTCGTGAATTATGAGTTGATAATGTCTTATCTGGGTCACTTTGTGACAGATTTATATTCATCTTACTTCCTTGATGAATGCTCTCTAATTTACAGCTTGAACATTTAGAAGCATATTACTTTCAATAGCAGTTCAAACAAAAAATTGACTGTCACAACTCAATCGAATAAATTCGGTCAGAGATACAATTTTTTATGAAACTGCTACATCGAATTTATTAAACTTTTTCCGAAAAGGCGCTGAAACACGAATGGATTTCAACTTTCGTATTCCAATAATTAGTGTCTCTTTTTATTAATTTAAAAAGTGGAGATTGCTCAAGCGATCCCCGAATACAATTGGCAATTAATCAATTATGTTGAACGGTTTGATTCATTCCTGCGATTTCGCTGCTTGTATGTTAATTACGCCTCGCTTTTTTCTTGGCAGATGCTATTCAAAGAGATTTCTCTAAATACCATACATTCTTATAAAGGAATTGTCGACTGTTTATACCTTGTATTAATTCTTAATCGTAGGAAGCGTTAATTGAGATGTCTTATTTTGGGTCTTCAGTAGTTTTTGCTAAATGGATTGGATATTTTCTACCTGCGAATTAGTTTAGTTTGCGAAGTACTTTGCTAATTTATATAGAAATTAGAATCATACACGATATGTTTTTTCATTGTCACCTCCCGTCTTTCCTAAGTCAGTTGAATCATATCAACCTCAGTTGGTTTTATTACAACCTAATTAATCATTATCAAAGAAAGTTCGTATATGCACTATTGCTGTTGCAATCTATCACTTTTGTTTAGTATAACAAATGCTATGTGAAAATACGTACCGTATGACACTATTACCGCAATTTGTTGCTGCGTATTTCCAACACATTTCCATTCGTTTATTGCATAGTTAGGTTCAAATATCCAGCGTTTATCAATTCGTTTCATGCATTTCTTCACTGCCCCAGAACACCAAACATATCATTTTCCAAGATTCAGTTGCATAATGCGCCTTGTCGATCGATTTTGAAAGGGGATAGTAATAAGGGCAAATTATCAACGTAACAAGTTACGACTCTTTAATGAGGATTTATTGTGTAAACTCAATCAGAGATCCTAATAATTTAACGAATAAATTATTTATTTTCCTTTTCTTAAACATTAAGTAGATATACTTTTGGTATTTTCAGGGAAGGAAATGAAATAAAATCCTAATAATTTGAAATTTCCGTATCATAATCGAATTTATTACATTGCGATAATGAAATGACTTATTTGACTAATTAATTTGATCGTTTTACTTTTTCTTTCGTTCTCTTATATCGCCTGATAAATAAAAACAACCAAACCAATCGTTTTAGTAAATAACAAACACGATGAAACAAAAGCTTTTAATATAATATTTGCTTTATAACTAAGACAAGCATATACTATATTCTTTTAAGTGCATGTATTGCAAAAAACTTCTTTGAGGCGAAAAATAATATATATAACTCCGACGTAATTTGTAATATTACATTATGCGACGCAGACCGCGCCATTAAACAATTTAGGACAATTAACTGACGGATTTTGTGCCAGGTAATTATCCTCATAACATGTTGTTACCACTATTATTAAGGCCAAGTTAGCTCTGTAGCGCTTGTAATTGCACTGCATTTGTATAAGATTTTTACAATTAAAATAATTAACATAGGTATCGAGGATGCAGGATTTGAGCTCTGTATATAGAAGAGAAAGAAATTTACTACTGATTGTGTGAATTGCAATTACATGCAGTGTAATAAAATGTAAGTAAATTATGTATCGACTCATTATGTGTATCTAATATATAAAATTCTCGTGTCACGGCGTTCGAACTTGAACTCCTCCGAAACGGCTCGACCGATTCTCATGAAACTTTGTGAACGTATTGAGTAGGTCTGAGAATCGGCCAACATCTATTTTTCATCCCCCTAAATGTTAAGGGTAGTCCATCCCTAAATTTTATTTTTTAGACAAAATTGTTAGTTTTTTGTTCTTTATGATACAACATACAATCCTAAATTTTCACCCTTCTACGATCAACCCTTATTTTTTATTTATTAATTGAAAATTGAAATCATATGTATGGCAAAACAACGTTTGCCGAATCAGCTAGTCTAGTATAAATGAGTTCTCTTTCTTCGTTGATAACTCAAAAATAATTATGAAGCAGGACTTGCTACTTATTTACAGTTATTTGGATACCTGGACTTATAAGCGTCACTTAGATCGGTGGCATTCCTCGCTAGATTGAATACAAATTAAGTGAGAAAATTACCTACATATGAAAGGAAAGCGTAAGCGAGTTTATTATGGTATGATTACCTCAAACAGAACGAAATCAACTATCCTCTTTTGGTAGTTTAATAAAATCACTAATTAAACTTTAAATAAAATACTCTTTAACTCATTTTAATATCTATACGTTGCAGTTGGATATTTTATTTTTATTTATTTATTACTTTAATATAACTGTTATTATTTCTTGTATTATTACACTATAACAAAAAAAGAAACAATAAAACAACTTAAAAAGACTAGTATATAAATAAAAGGTGGCCTTGTGGCTAAAAAGTGATCTCTTCCAGGCAACCTGAAATATATATAAAAGCTAAAACGAAGGGTGGTGTTATAAAAAGAAAGAATAAAGTCATATTAGACAGCTAAAAGTGAGAAAAGAGTAGATTAGAAATTAGGATATAGTGTGGTATATTTTAGAGAGTTGAAACTTAAAACTACATAAAGAGTAGGCCTTTCAGATCTCTGAAGGGAGAGCGTCCACAGGTTTATCGCTTTAAAGGTAAAGGAGATATTAAAGAAGGAGGTAGTGTGAGCTGAAATAAATAAGAGTAGATAATTTTTAGAAATATCTTAGACAAGCAAGCGCCCTGAATTTAGACCGATTTAATGTATTGATTATACCCTATTTTGTATTTTTTTATTATAAGTAATATTTGTTTACACAACCACCAGGGTGTACGTGCCGTGTGTATCATTTCGCTATAAAGTAAGTTCGATCTGGGCAAAATTTAAATGCGTTCATTTAAAGAAATTACGAAAACGGGAAAACAAGTATTTCAGTATCATAGTTCGAATAATGTATGGTACATATTTAAAGAAAAACTGTAACGTGCGCACTGTAAAGTACGCGAAGCGTCGGAAAGATTTAAAATAATTTTAAATATATTTAAATTTTGTAAAAATACATAACTTAATCCGTTAATAAAGTGTTTTTCTTTAAATGAGTAATATTTATGTCAATAAAAGACAATATTAATGTATGGTAGTAAGGAATTATGTCTAACACAGATTTAATCTTACGAATGTTTATCTAAACTAACACCTACATCAATAGTTACATATCTAATATATAGTCTCTACTCTCGTAAATCAAATACCGTTTTGACTTTCAAAGTATATGAAATAACTTTTAGCCCTTTTCCTATGCCCGAAGACAACATTCAATCAGCACCTGTTACAGAGGTTAATGTACTGCATTAAATAAAGCGTCATTACCACAGTCCATTCACTGCGGAATTATTTAAATGTCAGTTAAATTGCTTTAACAGATCGAGAGCAGTAATAAGGTGTATGCAGAGTTAACCTGTAATTTATCTTCGCATTCAATTATTGAATGAGGCGGCTCTAAGAAAAGTACAGTTGGCTTTGTCAAATATTTTCAAATACGAATTGTTTGCTCTTGTAATATGTTATAAAAACGAAAGTACGATAGTTCTTGGCCTATGTTATTACAAGTAATTTAATGTATGTTTAAATCTTAATATATATAAAAAGAAGCTTAGTTTTTTTTAACATTTTTTATTTAAGACAAAGTCACATGTCAATTTTTAATTCTATAAAATAATTTATTTCATTTTAATGTATTAATTGTTTGTGTTAAAAGGGGGTTTTAATGTTGTTGTTATTTATTCTTAATTAGGTTATTAGTTAATATAAACCGAATTTTATGAGCTTTCTTTTTTACACAATTTTAGCTGTTGTCATGCAAAATCGTCTGAGGTTTTGCATTCAAAATGTTTAATTGAGGTCTTATATTATATGTATGATATAAATGCAAGTCGCTTGCCGAAGGAAATATCGTGACGAAACCGTATGTCGATAATTCAAAATCGACTGTGCGTCACTGGCGGCTGATAATTTTTTTTCAACCCTTCTATTCTGCTATGTCTGCTGTAATAGGTTACTTTTGTTTTGATACTTTTTTGTTTCTTTGTTATGTCACATCTAACTTTATAGTATGTCAAACTAAGCACGTTCGTCATGACATCTGGGTGGTAATACTCAATGCAACCCGAATGATATTAAAAAACGGATTGCCCTTATAGCAAAAAATCCAAGAACACCATCAGTATGATGACGCTTTAAATGCGTCATTTAAATAATTGTAATTATTAAAGGCAAGATCAAAGATTATCCCTATGTAATTTGTTTTTATAATAATTAGCTTTGATGACTTTACCTAAATGATCCGCAGAATCCGAATGAAGTTTTCTTTAGATCATTGAGTCCCGTTGAATGAAATCTAAATAGAAATTAGTGGATTTACATCTGGAGTCGTTTTATCACTTCATAAGTTAGCTTCATAAACAAAATAGTTACGAAATGCGTCGTGAGTGTTTTCTGAGATAACTTAGTGTTTAAGAATAATTAATGTTTTTTTTTAAATAATGTCAGCACCCCTCTTCCCTTAGCGGAAGAGTCCTTATTTACATAAATTATCTTAATTACATTGTTTTTGTAACTAGCATTATATACATATTACTTGGTTTGGTTTCTTTTCGTGACCATATTCACAATTTTATAACAGTATTTAATAAATTTGTGTGTTGTGTTTTTGTTAGCTATGAGATCCCTGGCGTTTTCGGCGCATACCGCGACGCCTGTTTCGGCTTCCAAGTCGTACCTAGCTTGTCCACTCATAGTGCCCTTACAGTCAAACAGGCAATGTAATATTGTTTCTACAGTTTTGCCATCACATGGGCATGCCGAGTTCTCCTGGCACTTGAATCTTTATTAACGAAACAACAGAAACATAATATTAAAGAAGCATTAACCTTCGCTCTATAGGTATTATTTCTTTTTCACAGGTTATTTCTAGTAAGCATTATATTACAAGACAGTTTATGGTTTGATTGTTAGTCTACAAAGGTCAATACATAATTTAAATTACGTGTATAAGGCATAGACAAAAGAAATTGTTGTTCACTATTAGTTTACTACAGTTCAACATAGCTCGTTCTTGCGAACATATTCCAAATCGGTCGCAGTATGAAATTAATTAAAACTGTAATTTTAATTGAAGCAATAATTTTCATTTACATATTTTGCATATACATATAAAATGGATAGACGTTTATTTTACGGATTACATTTAACAAGCCCATAGAAGTTCTTCTCTTAAGTTTATGTATGGAAAATAAATAAAAGTTGTTGTGAGCATAATTCATAGTCATAAAAATATTGAATTAGAGTTAATTTTACATAATGACGGGGAGTCTCAGTTACTATATGGTCCTGGAGCGAGAGAGGAGAGCATTGGCGGTTCGCTGTAACATGATAGTGTGTAGATTTGCGCGGTGCTCTGAGGATTTTAAAATAAGGCTTACCGTATGTCTTTTTATACCGCTCAACTGTGGATAAATTATACGAAGAAGTTTTTTAGCATTCTCAGAGTATAGTACAATGATTCTCTCAGAATACTCATAAAACAGGCCCGATTCTGTAGCGCTTCAACGATGTTCGCAAAAGCCGGTGTTCCAGATTCCTTCTCTGTGCTCCGTACTAGGGCTGCCACTTTTTGGGAGAAAGTGCGCAGCTCAAATAACTAACTGGTCCGTATGGTCACTCATATATACTCAGACAACGTCTTTTTAAAAGAAATGGAACAATGTGCATAAGGCGCAGGTTAAAAAATGATCAAAGAATATCAATAGTAATTTTTAGTTGTAGTTTTATGTAAATGATATAGGCATTTTTGCCTGAAATAAAGTGCATTATTATTATTATTATTAATTTTGAAACACCTGGTTACTATATTTTTATAGAATAGGGGCACACGATCGGGAGTCATCGTCCCACCGCGTCTATGGAGAAGCATAATACCAGAGGGCTCGTCAGAGCGTTGCCGGCTACTTTCTCCATTATTTAACTTCGTAATAAGTTAAATATATTTAGTTTTTATGCGAATAATCGGTATAGTCTAAAATCATTGATGGTATACACCAAGTAGAAATGGGGGAGAAAAATATCACCATCGCATAAGTTGCTGGATAATAAATTCGGAAACACCTCACTGTAAATTAAAATTATAATATAACACTTCTAAATCATAATATAAACAGTCATGCTCACACTATCAAGCGCCCTGCTGCTTTGATATCCCACTATGCGTATCTAACTCAAATGAATATCATTGAATAAACACAAAATCATTCAATTTCTATATTTCAGGTTAGGCCAAATTTACTCTCGCATTGTCCAACATTGTTGGCGAGAAACAATTTTATATATCATAAAGAATTGTATTCATAATAATTAAACAATACTTATATAGATAGTTAACTTAAAATGAATAAATTTAAAGTAAAGTAAGTAAAAATAGGTCAACAATTATCTCAAATAGAATCCCAAAGGAATTTGTAAATAAAATGTAAGGATACTCTTAAATATATGGAATATGGATCAAACCTAATAACAAACATATACATTGAACTAAGAAATTGAAACTTCATAAAAACTCATTAAACAACTTAATATCTTTCGGTAGATAGAAAACCCCACGGCTTCTTTGTCAAATAAATCGATGTTACAAATAAAAAGCGAACGAAAGGCATGATCTAATTTAATGGGGGCTAATAAAGACGTCTGGTTGTAATTGCATCTGCGCGTGATTCACCAGCTTCATTGTATGTATATAACTGTACTATAAATTACATAATTGTACTGTTTGTTTGTTTTTCACAGATCAACTTTTTTGATCTATTATCAAATATGTATTTTTTAGTGATATGTGCGCGTGAGTTTACAGGCTACTGAAATATAGCCATCCACAAATCAAACGCAATTGTGCGTATAGAAGAATATTTTATAAGTTTTTAATTGCAAATTTTTCATTGCTACTTCTATATTGCAAATGTATTGCAACGTATAATATAATTCTCTTAGTTCATCTAATATGTACATAACAAAAACATATGATATAGTGAGGATCGTTAAATGATACAGTAATATAGTGAAAGTTAATTCTGTCCTACCCTATTTCAATTATCACCTATGACAGTTAGATTAAAGTAATTGCAGAAACATTTGAACCTCGAATATCCAATCTTGAAATAAAGTTTTGCACGTACAAAGTTCAAAATCAGTTAAATACCTTCTTGTGAGGTCCCGGTCACCTCACTAATTGAAAGTGTCAATCATTTCAAAACGCAAATGAATAAGGTTTAGAAACTATACGTCCATTTTAACTTGGTACCTGACGTTTAGTTTTCTTTCTAATCTTTTGAGATATGTAAAGATCAAGTTGAGCTGGCGTTGAAAGACAGTTGCCTAGGGCAGGCCATCGCTCACTAAGATAATAATGTCGGTTCCAAGTGGACTAATCATGGTATAATTTTCCGGTAAACTCATTACGAATAGCTTAAGGCACGCGATCTACAAACTATACTGTTTTATTTAAATCAATTTTATTTTTCAATTAACCTCAAATGTAATTAGTACATTAAATACGACTTCTTACGCTTCCTTATGTTCTTACTATTAGGTAGTTAATCGTTATAGTTTTGAATACCTTTTACCTTATTTAACTGTTAGAAATATCATTTTATTAATCACTGAAGATAAACTTGTATGAATTTCAAAAGCCTAACCTAGTTTATACATAATAAATGTATACTACAAAATTCGCTAAAACAGTTATTTTCTTGATTGCATTCGTAATAACTGCTCGGTAATAACTACTTATCATATTCAGCCATATTAAAACTAATAAAAGAAAGAATAGTGCCTACAACTAGTATAAATGGCGCCAAAACCGCTTGTGCTCAGTGAATGCTCTTGTGAAAGTGAAAAAAGTGAACTATTCTTATTTTAAACTTTTCTATAGTATAGACAATTTTAAAAAAGGAATATGCCAAACATAATATGTACAATGCCCCTCGTATTTTATTCAAATACCTAATTATAATTTAGTATATTTATTTATTTAAATATGGAACGCCAGCAGTTTACCCAACATACACAGATAACTTATTCATACATAGACAAATTTCGTTGCGAAAACCATTTATAGGAAACTCCTTGGTGTCACAATCATCTTAATATTACATTATTATCGTAATAGAAACATTATTGTCTAACAAATATCATTAAGTAACTTTACCAATTTGTAAAAGTTAACAGTATTATTACAATAACAATATTTATGACGAATTGAAAGACATTTCGCTTGCCCTTTTTATAAACAGCTGTCTATAAAAAATAGCACCTGCAAATCGTTGATAATCAATTTGTTAATAGAATTCTTTCTACGAGATGTTAAAATATTGGCTTCATGCTGCGTGTGAGCACCCCTACCGTTACATAAAAGCGGAATTCGGATAACTTTTATTTAAATGATTAATTTGTTTAATTCAATCATTTGTAGATGTGTTAGTAGCTGGGCATACATATGGTATATATTAATAGTGAATCGTCTCAAATGTTATAGAATTGTTTTAATAAAGAGACAATTCAACGTAGAAAGTAATATCTATATTCTGAGTTATTTCTGTCTCTCTTTGTAATCTAACAATGAGATGGTGTCAATATAAAATACCAATAATAGTATACTACAAAACACTAATATGCAAAACCTAATAGGCCAATATGTAAGCAATACCCCGCGAAAAAAATCCCAAACACCGGAGCATCCTTAGGATGTTGCCTCTAGGAACAGCGTTCGATGAGGCGTTTGACTCTTTCGTCGAGTGGTTGTGGGTGGCGGAGTATTGCTTGTAGATTGGTCTCTTGGGGTTTTGTATTATGGACTTCCGCAAAGTAACGCCAGACTCTATTAATAATAACAATAATATGCATTTTTCAGTATAAGGTTTTTAATCTCTTTTATTATGTTTTATACAACAGCAGTAGCCACGTGATGTCTCCAACTTCCAGAAGGTACTGTTCTATTAACGATGAAGAGTTGTCGATACGCAATTTTCTATGATTAAAAACAAAGAAAACATATTTAAAATTTATTAAGCTTTAATAAAACATTTGTATTTCGACAATTAAAAAACAATAGTGTGTCCACGTTTGAGATATGATAGGACGATCAATAAATTATAGCGTTAATTATCTCGTGATCGCGGCGAGTCAAAGCGTATAGCGTGGGTACTGCGCGAGCGCCGAATGGCCGGTGTTGATTTTCAGTTTATTTCATTAGATCAACGCCACGGGGTGTTTAGCTCGACTCGATTATGTACATTGACCATGCTTTTTGAATAGACAATAATCGATTTTATATTTTATTTTATTTTGCCAATATATTTTATTTTTAGATTTTTGGATCAAGCAATTATTGGATTATTTAAACACTACATATACTTACCTAAAAAAAGATAGAACAATAAATAAATGTGCTTATTAAACACACAAAGAAAGCAATTTTTATTATAAAATATTATTTTTTGTGTTATAGTATTTTTAATAATGGTTTTAAATCACGGCCAAACATAACTCATAGTCACCCGATCATCTGCCATAAAGTTCACCTGTCTTCCTAAAACTGTTAAATTATAGGATTTTTAATGAAGCGGCCTTTTCAATTTTCGGCCCTCTTTTATCGGCGTGACATCGGCCTAATCACGCTGAGTCTAAACCATGTTTATATACGATTATTATTTTAATAGCTTATTTTATTACATTTCTTTTATAATTGAATTTTTACCTATGTCAACTCTTTGAAATATATGTCATAAATATTGTTCGTTAGGGATTTGAGCGGGAAAATAATAGGTTCATTTAATGAGTCAAATCTTTATAATTATGAACTTTGATAATGAGCCGTGTTTGTTTTAAAGTATTTCAGAGGTGGGCAGTTTTTAAATCTGAGTCAATAAATTATATTTTTGTATAAATGTAGTTTCAACAGTTTAAACCAGAAATATATTTTTAGAATCAAAATATAGTAAATATAATAAAATTTGTATAGAAAGACTTAAATATTTTCTAGTTACGTACATTTCGCAGGCAATGAGTGTTTTCGAACAGAATAAAAAACGGCGCCTGACATTAAAAGCGTAATTGCATTGTCATGAAAAAACTGATTCTGCTCTATATTCAACAATACAGAGATTGTTGAATAATTGTCACGATGACGACTTCATCGGGACAATAATGATGGATCGCTAACGCACTTTTTGCACGCCCCCTATAATAACTTTCTTTCCTGTTCTGCTAATGTTTAAGGGTGAACGCCTACTCGGATTCAGTGTTTGACCTTTTGTGATAAAAAATTACCTAGTGTCATTTCGCTATACATCAAACCGATTTATAGTTTTGGCAAATTATTGACATACCCTAACCGATACATATATTAATAGTGGCGAGCATTTTACTAAAACCCAATGCAACGCTCAAATACTAGATATAAATATTGAATACACGAATATTTTAGTAAATCCTTTAATATTGCGCCAAACTCATTGAACAGGACGTAAACCGAAAGTCTTAAGTCGTATAATTTTTTTTTTCATAAACAAACGGGCAGGAGGCTCACCTGATGTTAAGTGACACCCTCATGGGCACTTGCCATGCCAGAGGCATCACCAGTCCGTTGCCGGCCTTTGAGATGCTTAAACGCTCTTTTCTTGAATGTCCCTAGCTCGTATTTAATTAACCACCGACTCTGATGAAATGTATAATTAACAATGCACGTATATAAAGATTAAATATTTATAAAATTAACTAAATTTTAATTATATACTATGGTTTCTATATATAACCGTACATCGGTTGATCGTGAGATCTTCTATAGCTAGTCTACGACAGCCTTAGTAATATAATTTGCAAGCGATCATTTCACCCGGGGAATCTCACGTTTTTGTTGATTACATTTCTCCAATATCATTTAAAATAACACATACGAATGTTCATATATATTATTCGAATGATGTTTTTAGACTAATGAATAGTAGATAGCTGTATATAAATTGCGTATTAGATATTAATGAAGGGATATCTTCTGGTATTAATGTCGTTTTATGGTGGTAATAACGTCGCGAGTGTATGCGAAATCCTTTAAAACACCGACTTTACAATGTAAGCCAAATCAAATCGTACTGGAAGCGTCATCGTTAAGGTTAACATTACTTATGACTAAGAAGTTAAAAGATTTAACATAGAGGAAAGAGATATTTTTTCCTCTGTGTTTAAAAAGCACGGAGTTTGAAGGTAGATAAACTTCTTATTCATTCAAAAGAAATCAGTTCAATCAAGTTTATCCGATCAAAATAAGTAGTTATATACACATACTATATAACTTTTATGTATCGGCTATTCATCAGGTATAAGCAACCGCTCTCATAGGTTGGCAGGAGAGGCTTTAAATCCGAACCCTTTGTCTCGTGCAAGAGGCATCGCCAAGTCTTACTAGATCCGGATGGTCCCATCACCATCGCGAAAGACAAAATCAACACCAAAAAACCCAGATACTAGCCAAAAGTTCCGGTTTGAGTCGCACAGATGTGTACTGGTCGCGCCTAAACTAATTACATCCTTGGCAGGACTTCACACGTCACATGGTCCGAACAATGCTGAAACAGTCCAACAGCGAGATGCCTTTCAAAAAAAAAGGTTGGCAGGCAGTACAAACTAATGCGTGTTGTTGCACGGTACACTGTCACAGCATGACCTATGTTGATCACATCTCCCTTTAGTACCGTGTATATGGAAATAGATAGATAGTTAAATAAATTTACGATTATATTTTTAAATTTCAATTAATCTGTGTTGCCATATATATCACAACCAGACCACAGACAACTGTTGTTTCCAGCAAAACGTGGATCTAACCTGGGACCCAGCAATTCGGCTCTCATTTTTGTAGAAGCTCCTTTATCTTAGTGGATCCATGAGCCACACAGATTTAAAAAAAAATGCTGTGTATTTATTAGTTTTATTTAAATCCTTAGCATTTATATGTAAAGAAACCAATCGCAGAGTGTTATTTTATATTACTTAAGAAAATAGTAATCATAAAAGATTTTATGATAGTTTCGTATTAACGATTGTTTAGCTATGCTTTAGTTTAGGGTTCCACACCGCGTGATGTAATAATAAATTACAAATAGTTTTAGCTGTGATGGCATTTCTGAGTCTGATCTTTATTTTAAAACTTTAGTTTTGCATATGTGTGTACTTGCCATGAGTTAGAGCTTAAATAATAAAAACTATATATAACTACGACTAAGATAACTTTTAACAATAGGAATTTGATTGTTTTAATAAAAGCTCTTTTAAAATGAGCCTAGTACAAAGCTTCCGTTACTGTTATAAAAACAAAACACCCGATCTCCAGTCGAGAAGAATTCATTAATTAGTTCACGACTCCTTCGACCCTCAACCCTTATAATTAGATGAGGAACTACTAGGATCTGTAGAAAGCTAAGCGTGAGTCGAAAGATTAATCGATAAATTAATATTCCAAATTCAAATTTGAAATTTTAGAAAACAAAGACAATTCTGGCGATATATGATTATAGCCAGAAGTGTTTTTTAAATTATTTCTTATTGTATTCAAATGTCAAATGTCTTAAATTAGCATTATTAATGATTGTAGTTCTGTAATTTTATAGCAGTCTCTTTATTTAACCAAAACAATACAAGAGGCATATAGCTACATTTAAACTGTTGACGTTGTTTAGTATTAGTTATTTTTTAACAGCTGACAAAAGGTTTTAATAAAATTCATAGTGCCAAACGATCCCTAAAACATGCGCCGCCTGCCTCATTTATTACTGTTTAGTAATATTGTTTTTTGTTTAAATAGTAATAGCTTGTTTAATATGAGAAATGATATCCAATTTATTATTTTAATTTACGGCTCCAAGCATATTTGAATAGACGATGTGATTTATTACTGGGCTCTCAAATTGGATTGAAAATTAGTAAATACCTTGAGTGATTTAATTTATTTCGAAATACGACGTCTACTATAACTAATACTATATAGTTTACTAAGACATTAATATTATATATCTAATTATTTATACCAGAATCAATCCGTCTGGCCCTGACCTCGGTTGCTACATCCGAAATGTCAGAAATCGTAAGTAATATTGAAAATAAATCGCGTTTTCATCCACAATGTATTTTATTTAAATATGTGTACTTTTATTTCTTGCTCGTATTTGTAAAATTATATCCGCATTTGTCACTTCTATTATTGGTCACTTTTCACTGTAGGGAGATAGATACAACTATCGAGTATAAAAGGTATGTTTTTCGAACCACTAACTGACTGGCTCGAAGACCCCTGGCTGACGTTAAAGGCGATTAAGTGTATGACGTCATTGTAGTGATTTATCTGAAGGCTATGGATTATACAATGCTTGAACCAACCAAATCTTTTATAAGTCTTACCATCCAACTATGCCGTTGGCGGCAGGGTTTATCTAGAACAGTAAATGTATACTCCATTATTAAAAAATTATCGACACTTCAACTGAAGTGCTCATACAATAAGACTGACTTACGTTTTAAGAATAAACCCCATCTATATCTTGCTATAGTTAAAAAAGGGTCAGAAAAATGAACATTCAATTTCCGTATAATTAATTAAAGAAATTACTATCGACTTTTTAATTTTCTCCCGAAACACAGCTATCCATCAAATAAATCATTGTAGCGCTTCTCCGGCTTTATTGGATGTAACTGAGATTGATTGATCATGATAGAACGTCATATCTTACCAATAGGACTTAAAATTGCATGTACATAATCGCTAGTATACCATAAAGTTCCATAGGCTCAGAATTGTGGCGCACGGGAATATGGCCTTAGCAGTCAAGCGATCGAGGCCTTTCACTTGGTAGTTATTATTAAGCGTAATTCGGTAAAGCGGTGCTGTTTAAATGTAGATCAAGAAACAGAGTTCAGATTTGTTACTGATAGTTCACTGTTTTAACATTCATTGTATTTTTCCCTTCGCGAACACAAAATTGAAATAAATTTGTGATGTCTAGTAGTGCATAACGCTTCAGATATACAAAATATAAATAACACGTTGAAATAAAAAAAACTCTACCTTCGATTTGAAACTCCACAAAAAAAAAATTGCAATGCAAAATGTTATTTTTATAAACTACACGTATTCATGCTCGGAATAAGAAAAGAATAATAAAGAAATAAAAAAGCCTTTTTTGAATTAAATAACTGTATTAATTAAGAATTGTTATTAAGTATCAAGGAGTGTTATTAATATCCGATAAAAGTTGTATAGCACAAAATAGTTCAGCACATAGTTAACAAGCAATTTGCAAAGCAAACTCGCTTTTTAAATGAATTTTTATGTTTACAAATTGTTCACGCACATTACAATTAATCGATCATTGGACCTAATCGATAACTATCCAGTTATTACAATTGTATTTTAACAAAATTGGGCGTAAAATGCGAAATTTTTAATAACCGTGTTCAAATGTTTCAATTTGATGAAACATTGTAATCAACGATTTGGACCGAACAATACGAAGTTGCTTTACAAGGGGGGCTCCCTTGCCCCCCTTTGCACCTATTAAATGGTGAATTAAAACTTAAAAGCTCAGTTTTTCCCTATAAATAGTTGCGTGAACTATTACCATGCATTAAGTTACGTTTTATCAATATTAAATTATCTTTGTATTGCAATTCCAAGTCTCTAAAGGCTTTAATTGGACCATAAATTGACAGTCTAACTCCAGCGACAGATGTAACCATGAAGGGTAGTAATAGACTTCTTAAATCGATTAATAATAATAATTGATTACTGTTGGGCGGGGCACTTAACGATACCCGGTCGAAACATTTCATAACCGTCTTGTTAACTTCTGGTCTTGGTATGCTGTAATTACTGCTTCATAATTGTAAAAATCCAAATTTAATTAAAAACATGAGTATATTAATCAATGTTAAAAGGCCATATTCGTTTTTTAATAACGATTGTAAATAATTATTGAATCGACATTTAAATGAAGAAATAAATGTCATTAATCATTGATATGTTGAAGTAAAAATCAATTGTTCACATATGACTGTGCCATCGTATGTTAGTTCATGGAAAGATAACTTTGCTGTAGTAATATTTGTTACAATTGATATTTAAACATTTATTAATAATTATGTTCTGTTGAATATAGAGGTTGTATGCAGTTGGCTAGAAGAGGTAAGGAATTAATGGTTATAGTTTTTAAAAATGTTAACGAGGGGTTAAATTCTCCTTCCCTAGTATCGATCAGGAGATGTTATTATTGGTTTTTATTCCAAAGATATATGTTGAAATCTATCTTAGGTATTTATGGATCTTTTAAAACGAAAAAAAAACCTTACAAAAAGACTAGCAAACTGTTAGACTAAAAGACTAACAATTTATTAGATTTTTAAGCATTATCGTATTCAGTACAAATTAAAAAAAAATGGTAATAAGAAGATCATATTAATCGAAAGAGATAATTGTTTTTAAGTAACTTTACGCGGCAGCATTTTGTTATCAGTCGATTGTGTTAATTGGAGTTAAATATAAAAGATTTAATCCATTAACCTTAAATTTAACAAGCACTTTTAAGAGGATAATACTTTGTAGGTTGTAAGATATCTCAGAAATAACAAAAGTGCTTGATGAAAACTTACTTGCATTGTTCAAAAGCGTTAACAGCGCTTAACTTATTTTTTAACTAGCTGTACCAGCGACTTCGTCCGCATGGATTAGGTATAACAACTTAAAAATACTTATAATTTTAAAACACGTACTATCTACGTCACTAACTAAATAAACACAAATATACTTTATTTATAATTATTACTTAAAGACAAAAAAGGAAAGCAGCAAAAATGAATCACAATATTTTGAATTAGTATAGATACAAAATTTATTTTCTCCCGTTCCTCTCCTCCGTCATGTACATGAACATGAACATACATGCGACTAAATAAAATATGCTATATGACTTAGAAGTTGACCTTATATCCTTATGAAGGAAAAATACCTACTTCCAAAACCACCTTTTTGCTTCTGCGTAATCGAATCGAACCCTGCTATTGAGACAACATAAAATGATTTTACAGGACACGTTTTTGTCATCACATTACTTTTTTTTTAAAAGAAAATTTTCAGTGGTTTCGTATATACGACAACCTTAAAGAATGTATTTTAAAGATTGAGTAATACTCGTCTAAACCAAAAAGAGTATATTCTTTCTTAAAAAGAGCTACCCTTTCTTCCAAAATGCGGCTTTCAAATTCCACCAGTTATTATAAATCAAATATTCTGGGAATTAATTAGAGATCGTTGCTTTAGCCGCGCCCGCTTCACACGATTCCGTTATTATATAATAGTTATTTTAGCTCAAGTTTTTATAAAAATCATAATTAGATTTGGCGAACAGCGCCCATCGCTATCTTTTCGTTGTGGTTTAATATTGAAGATACAGCGATTTCACATATGTATTCTATAAACTAAAAAGTATACCGTAATAAACTGATGAATAATTAATATGTATGAACTTGACGTGTTCATTGTCGGCGGATAGAATTAAACTCTAAATCGACTGCTTTATAATAAAGAAATAGGGAATCTATTCCGTTAGAAAATATCCAAACTCTTTTAGTCATACTAGAAGTAAAATGTATAATAAAATTCAAATCAATTCAGTGTGGTTTTTACTGATTTGTTTGTATATACAAATCAAAAATAATGATTTGGTTTTTTCTTGATTATTTGTATGGGAGTATTTAAATTATATTTATATAATTAATATCTATACATTACTTTTCTAATATTACGATTTTTAATAATAGTATAAAGCTCGTCTCTCACACCACTTTCTTTATTATACTGTAGCCAGAAGGCGGATCCGCAGTCAGGATAAGAATTATATTCAGTATACATAAAATTAACTTCTTACTTATTTGTTTTATAAAAGGAATCTAAATTTTATCTTACATCTCGGATTAATTTAATACTATTTTATTAGCTTCCAACTTAGATTTTTAAATTAACGAAATAAATGCATAAAACATGAATTATATTATACATGACAGCTCGTAGTTATCTCATATTGGTATCGAACGAAAAAGATGGATTAATAAGTTTGTATTAATTAATGATTGGAAGTACAGAAAAGTCAATGCACATATGAAAAATGAGATGACACCACGGCTAGAAGCCACTTGACTGATATCGACCGATAAAGTAAATACCACCATTACACCTCTTTAAATCTATCATACCTTAAAGCAACATTATAATTGAATCTTAGATTAATAACTCTTTTGAAATCAATCGGGCCCACGCTCTTCCCACGGATCGATGATCCTCTATAATTGAATTTCTTATTGGATTACATTTTAATTAGATGTGATTAGATTATTAATGTGTGTCAATGTATTGTTGGTTGATTGATGGTGGTCCTCTAACAGTTAGCTATTTCATGCAGTGATGAGTAATGAGTGCATGATTTATTGCGTTGTACTCGTTGATCGGTTGGTTGGTGAAAGCCGAAATTGGATTGTTGCGTTTCGAATTTTTGAATGAGAAGAGAGTAGGCTATAATCAGTTATCAGTCTTGTGAGTTTTGAGGCTAAGTTGTGGCTTTAAGTTTCGCAATATAGGCATAATAACCACAATTTCTATTCCAAGAGCTTTTAAGCTCTTGTATAGTGGTCTACAGTGGTGAATAAATGTATGATCCAATATATGGTTTGGATACTCAAAGTGGGACTCAAACTTATCGCGATCCCACACAGGAAATACATCCAGGCAAATCTTCTTCCAGTGTGGAAGTTTTATATCGAAAGCATATTACGACGACACCATCGAATGTGTCCTCCCATGTTGTCTTATACAAATCGTATCGATGATATTAAGTTACCGCTTCTGAAGCCGATATAAGCCCAAACATATGTACACTGCCATTTGCATATAGAATAGAGTCAGCAAGCAGCAGGCTGTTGAGATTGGAGTACGATGAGGCAGAGCAACTAAAATAATACACATGTCTCAGTAGGTATGCCAATGGTGGATAAAACTCACTCAGTTGCAGTTCCCTCTGTTGTGTGCTTTCGGTTTTTATTTTGTCATTATTATTAATATTTTTATAACTTTCTGTTCTTTTTAACTGTCTCTATGAAAATATAGAGTATCAAGAGAAGAACTGGCTTCTCAATCACAGGTGATACCTAGTTGAGAAGCTCGGGATTCTATTTTATGGGGTAATTGAAAAAAAATTGTTTGACTCAATAAAAATTTACTCTTTTCTCGCATTCATTTATCAGTATTAACTACATATGAGATAATTTAATTTAGTTCAGTCTACATATCTGAGACGTAATACAAATTAGTGTTTGGCATTAGTTAACAATTGATTTAAATGTTTTCAAAATGTTAATATTTATGAATGTATTGAAATGGTTTCATATCTGAATAGGATTTCTGTGTCCTTTCACCTTTTTATCTATACTAATATACAAAATTGGAGTGTCTGTTTTTAATATTGAAATAACCGTTTTTTACTACATGCATATGAATATTTATACGATACATATACCAAAAAGACGTTTTATAAAATTTTTGTCTGTCTATCTGTCTGTCTGTTTGTTCCGGCTAGTCTCTGGAATGGCTGGACCGATTTTGACGGGACTTTTTTTGATTGGTTGCTGATGTAATAAGGAGTCACTAAGACTACTTTTATTAGGGTTCCGCAGTCTACGTAAAGGAACCCTTCGTCACGTCCGTTCATTCGCCTGTTCTCACTCTAGCGTCGAAACGGTTAGTGTTAGAAAGATGGAACTTTGCACGGATATATGTGTATTTACTACGCCAATAAAAAGCTAAAATAAAATTACGTAATAAAAACGTATAATACAAAATAAAATAGTGCAGCAAAGTTGCACTAAGGCGGTACGAAGTTCGCCGGGTCAGCTAGTCACCAATAATTCCGAATGAATACTACGGATGCCAAGTTTCTGATAACGTAAAATGTTCTCATTGTCAATTTTCGGAAACCTAATTATTTATTGCAGAAACTAAATTACACAGTCTCCTGTTTGTTCTGCTTCCTGTTCTATTCATGTGTGTTCTAATTGTTCATTAATTCTTGATATGAAATTTATAGGGGTTCGCTTTTTATCATTCTTGGCGTTTTCTATGTAAATAAATTTTAACCCTTACAGTTGGAGTATTAGTTAATATTTTTCATCTTTACTTAATTTATTATGTAATTACGTTTAAAGTTTAGGTTATAAGAAAAAAAAACGTGGCAGGTTTAATTTCTTTTATTTCATACTGATTCACAATGTAAGAAACAAATAAAGTAATTCATCTAATATTATTTTTGGAAATTCTTATGTATTTGGTGAAAAACAAGTTCACAAAAAAAAACTTGGTCAACTCTTATGGTCTTCTCTTGGTCTACTCTATAAACTTTTAATACTGCAAAATGTTAAAAAAATAAAATTTCATTGTTTTTTCAAATAGTTTAAATTATACATTCCTACAGATTTCATTCAGATTCCCTCATATTCACTACAAATCTGTCTCTTTTCATCATACGGTAAACACAATATGGCAGAAAGAAAAGAAAGAATACTTTTGCTACAAGAGTGCCGTTAGACTGATTTAGTTTTTATGAATGTCAAAACAATTTGTTTTTGCTTTTCTTAGTGGTCGTCTCTAAAGATGAAAATGTTCGATTCGTTTTTGAGATTTCGTTTGTAGAGTACAAGGGAATATAGTTCTGAAGTATTTAAGTTATAATAGAGAGTCTATTATAAACGTGACAATATTAGATTGTTTCGTCAAACAAGACAGAGATCGTCAAACGGCAAAGGAACATTCAGAAATAATGCATTAGTTGCTTTTAAACACACTGGACAAAATCTAATACTAAATTTATATACTATGTACAACCCATCTTAAACTACAATAAATATAAGGCAATAATTGGACGGATGATACTACAAAAACTATTCTACATAACACATAAAAATAAAAAAACACACAGACTCAAAGGCACTATCAAAATTCGAGATTTTAAAACCTAATTCATATTCATTTTGAAGTAGATCAAAACATTATAACATCGTTACACCGTTCGTTATTTTTTATTTAATCACAAATAGGTATTTAAAACTTACTGGTATAAATTGCTCTTATTACTAAACAAAACAATATAAAATTGAAAACAATGTGCTCCCATGTAAAACAGCCCAATATTAAAATTATTTTGTGCGCCTTATAAATATGAACACTGTGTTTTTGTACATTATATACAGATATAATAAATATATATTGTTGTAAGCCAATGGATCTTTCAAAATCCAATTTAACCGTTACTATACCTATTCTATTGTCTATAATTCTTGTAATAGTTTTTACTCTGTGGTCGAGCGTTGTGTATCAAGTATACAGAGTAGTTAGACGTTCGTAAGCATTCATTTTATCTAGGTCTCTTACTTGCTTTTCAAACTAGACACGTCTTGGTGTCATTAATTGCACAAACCGTATAACGGAACCATTATAAATGTCACAAAGTTCAGCTGATCATGTCCGTGTGATGTCTTTGTCTAAGAATTTCAAGTCGTAGCTCGTGTTCTCTCGCCGCCATTCGAAGTGCAGCAATACTGGAACTTCTTCGCTCGACTTCTGGCGCCCGGTTTGGAGGCGATTCACTACCGGGGGATATAGGGGGAGAAACGGAGGGAGGGTCAGGCGACTGCCGTGGTGGAGCAGTGAGGCCAGCGAGAAGTGAATGGAAGGGAGGAGTTGATGTGTACATGGGAGCGCTGAATATGGGCGGGCGGGACAAAGGCGCGCTGAGGTATTGTGATCCAATTACCGGAGCACTCGAATATCTGAGGAGTGAAGATTTTATTGTATAAATTATAAAGCATACTTGAAATATTGAAAACAAAAAATATCTTAACCTAACCTAACCTAACATGAGTTTGATTGTTTTTTTAAAACAATTTTGACAATTTTAAGTACAGGCAATTTTATTTGAAAATCTACGTCAACTCATAAGGGATGTCTGTGCGTCTCATCTGTAAGCTTGTAGGTTGTTAGGTTATCTGTTTTCTCGGAAACGCTAAATGTTTTTTTTTTGAATACTCACCGAAATGACGCCAATGTATTTGCGTCAAAGGGTTTTCTGAAGCCGAAGCTGATTTGGGAGAAGGGGTTTGGCATGGAAGCAACCACTGAAGGTGGGGGAGGAGCACCGCCACCCAAATAGGGGTTGTAAGGGTGTGCTTGAGGCCCAACTTTCTCTTGTTTTCGCCATTTCGCCCTTCGATTTTGAAACCATACCTGAAATAACGATATATTAAATGTCATGTTACGCAATACAAATATAGATTTTATAAACTTATTGAGATTTATTCATTTTTTTTATTGTTTAAGGTTTATTATAATGATACATATTTGTAATTTATTCATCCATACAAATGTAGTAGCACAAACATAGAAAATTGTTATAAGGGATTCAAGACCATAAATAAACTGTCTTAATACTGAACCTAGCCACATTATATATAAGTCATTAAAAATAATACTTAATACAAATACAACAACAATATACAATAACTACTTAATAAAAATCAAATAAAAAATTGCCGTGCCGTGAGAAACTAATAAATAGACCCAATTTTTAATACTAATGTGTACATTGTTTTATATCACACACCTGCCATTCTTGTTTCAACACCAAATATGGTGAGCCAAAACTCGCGAGCGAACTTTTATTAAACTTTTGCCAAGGGCCCGCTGATTGATTACCATTTCATATTCGGTTAATTAAATGCTTTTATGGACTATTTCGGGTATAGCAAAGTAACTTTTTAATTATCTTACATGTTTTTACAAGCATATTTGACCACCGACTCGGTTATTTTAATTGAATTATGGCGTATGGCCTTATTTTCAGCCCGTTCAGATTTGTTCCCTACACCTAGATTTAAAAATGAAGCTCGCGGTCTTTAATGATTTTCACACTTTTTAAAAAGAACTTAAGTACCACAGATACTCTGCTCTCATAAAATCTGAAGAAACAGATCTTCAATAGTTTTTTGTTGCCAGGTTCCAGACAATGTTAACAAGCAATTGTCAAACATGAACCAATCAAATAGCTATATTTACGTTTACACGGATTTTTACGTCACCTTTTAGTTTCAAGCCCTTTTAAGATCAATGCAATTGTCCGATTTATCGATACTTATTGATGTAATTAAGATCATCTTAATTAACCAACTCGCACTTTTTCCTTCTGCAATGTGTATATAAAATCATTCAATTTTAATGATTAATAGATCAAAAGAATGAATAGTGAAGTTGATTGATTTGTATTCAGTTTAGTCCTTGTATAAAACATGAGCTTTATGGCAAAAACCGCAGACATACCTAAAGAGCAGCAATAATTATGTAAAAATTCATTTTATGGTGATTTAAATTAATTCACTTATGATAAATGTTCACGTGTAAAAAATTCAGTACATTTCTTTAAATGTCGACGTTACGAATGCTATATGGGTAACCAGGCTTTGGTTGTTTTTGGACACTTTTCACGTTTGTAATAATCTAAACTTGTTTTGACGATAACAAAGTCTAATTTTTTGTCTCTTATCCGATATGAACAAATCAATACGTACTCAGAATTGAAAGGCTCCACGTAATGACATTAACTTAAATGTACAAGTTACAAGTTACTTTAGTTACAACGTTGTAGTAGGATGCTGCCACACTTGATTTTATTAAAACAAAAATACGACCTTTTCCCTGGTTATTGACCTTTGCTTTTATCTTAAAAGCGACATAATTACTTTTATAAATACTTATTAAATACATTTTTAAAGAGGCTTATAAGAGGTTTGGAACTATGGATTACAGTGGAATAAAGTCTCATTTTTTTAGTAATTCATGGCCACCCTAGTTCTATGGCTGTAGTTATTTTTAACAGTCGTTGAATTTTAACGGCTCAATTTTGTACCAAGTATTTGTGAAATAAATTATGTTTCGGAACGTTGTTAATAACTTCATTGTGATCACACAATCATTGTAAGTGTTACGAGTGCGTTGCGAATTATTTTTTTAAAAATGTCTATCGTTTCTTTGAAGTTATGATCGTATTACTTGCGGCGCCTTTGTACCTGAAAACGTGTATTATTTCATTAAAATTATTCGGAGGACATGTTTTTGTTTGGCTGCTTGAATTCATCGCCAAAAACCTAATTACGACATGACTTAACAAACTTGATTGACGGTCTCGGTAAAAAGGTTTTTACAATTTAAATTGGTGTTTACTTCATACAATCTGTGGTTAGACTTCTTAAGCATATTTCTATGGCTTAGGAGTATTTTTCATATTATATCTTACATGAGTTTTTAAAAACCATAGGATAATTTGATAGAAATAATTAAATATCAACCTGTCAATGAATAAAATCAATTTTGTTATAGTCGTCTGTCGTATGCCTTCACTGACTGTTCTTAAATAGAATTTAAAAAAAAAAATGAGGTCAATTTATATAAAAAATATTTTTTCCTAAGAAAATATCATACAAAAAAAGTGATCCAAATTGTGTGTGGAATCGTCTACATATAAATATTATGCAAATTACTTCGTGACTATATCCAGTAAGAGTACATAATCTGTATCATATTTCTCGTTCTAAAGTCGAATAAAATTTGCTGATTCGTGCACCAGTATTGGGCTAAAGCGATAAATTAACTTTGTCATCGAGTTCAGAGAAAACATATATCATTACCATGATAAAAACATTACCAGGACGACGTAAATTTATTATACTTTATCAAATTTTAATGTTTCATTTTGTGTCTGCGTACATTCACAACACTATCTATTTAATTTATTGCTCTGGATAGGAAGGGCCAATTAGGTTATGTCCGATGGAAAATAAGGGCACGTGACGGCTTTCTACGATGAAATTCGTTTGGAAAATCTTTGTAGTTAGTATGAATATGTACCGGTAGAATGCCGAACATATCCGGTACTCGACATTCCTTGGAGATTTTAGTGAACACTACGGAATTAATGTAAAAAGTATTTTCGCTGTAGTATAAACATAATTGCACCGTTTGGGGTCAATTTCTGGGTACTCTGTCTCTTTTCATGACAACATAGATTACCTTACTTAGACTATATGATTGCGTTATCATTTTATACTCTCAGCACATACATGTGGAAGCATGATAGTGTTTTTATTTCTTGAAAGAATATGTTATGTTTTGAAACTGTTGTCATATATATACCTCTACCAAATGCAGGCTCTATCAACGGTTCCATATTTCTATTTTACCTTTAATAATAATAATAGTAATAATAACAATGATTTTATTGGTACTAAACAGGTTAACATTTTTGTATATTGATCTATTTCATAACGACAAGGATATACAAAGACTAAATTAAAAACTCACTAATTTTACATTTTAAGAAAATAGTAGATGAATATTCATCAAGATACTAAATACTACTAGAACCTAAACTAGGCAGAGTCTGTGTCCTAGGTATTCTTTCAATATTCAATTGATTTTTACCCGTCTCTATTAATGAAGAAAAAAGAAAAAATAGAAAAAAAATAGCGTTGTTGCAAAAAAACAGCGTTTCGCTACCATTTTTTACTGAGCGGCGATTTACCCACTTAAATTGAGATAATTTATGGGCTTCTTGTTTATAAGAATACAAATTTCGATATTTGATAATACGTTCTGCTCAATTATTTAGAGGATATGTTTATTGCACAAGTAAAAATCCCTGTAAAACAATGAGTGTCCCTGTAACTATGTCACATACAGTGATTATGCAGTCTAAGTAAGGAATTTTATATTACCTGGATTCTTGCTTCTGTAAGGCCAATCTTCATAGCGAGTTCTTCCCTACAACAAAATATTTAAAATTATTTACATGAAGGCATATCGGGACATGGAGTAATTTCCACTGTTCACTCTTTTACATTTTTTTTGCTTAAATAGTTTTTGTCCAAAACCATTCCGCAATATACATATTATAAAAGTAGCGATGACTTGTTATCTTTTTTAGAATATGAGTTAAATAAAATTGTGTTAAAATATTAACAGAGTATCATATACCGAGAAAATGTTACACTAAATATAAAAATAAATTAATTAATGCAGTTTTGTAAATAAAGCAAATGTTTAAGTCCAGAGCAAACAATCTCTAAAAACCTTATCAGCTACACTCGTATTTATGATTCGGAATTAATTAATGTGTGACTTTATCGCGTTTTGGCGATTTTCTTTTAATGTTCTTTATCAGATATAAAAAATAACAAATATAAGAAATATTGTTCTTGATAATTTATAAAGGTGTGACCGGAAGATACATAAAATTTATCATTTTGTAAGACTGTATAATTTTCCGCACCTTAAGCAATATTGCTTCATTGCCTCTTAAATTGCAAGGGCGAATAACTAAGCGACGTTCATTAAATTAGCGACAATTATGATTAAGTATGGTATGGTGCCACTTAGGTACATATATGATCGGTAAACAACTCATTTATATACGACATTGAAGGCACCGTCCGGATCTCAGAACATTCTTTCAAAGCGTTACTATTTCTTTTATGTGGAGAAAAATTGTCGAAACTAAAAAACATTTAAAATACCCTCCATGCGAAATCGGAATCTTTTGAATATCATAATATACCAGTAATTGCTTGCCTGTACAAATAAACGTGAATGATAGGAACATTTACAAACATCAAATTCCCATTGGAGTTAAAAAGGTCAACTTTGACTTACCTCGTAAACACATCAGGATAATGCGTCCTCGAGAATGCTTTCTCCAGCTCTTCGAGTTGAAAACTTGTGAAGGTAGTTCTATATCTGCGTTGTTTTCTTTTTGGGGCAAAGTCGTCAGCGTCATCGCTGTCAGCAGAGCCCTGGGGTCTCTCTGTGGGAGACTGATCTGATCTGTGGAGCTCTGGCGTAGTCCGTGGTGAGTCGTCTTTTGCTTCTGATATACCCATACTCGCGTATCTCTGATATTCTTGGGTGTAGTACTCTGTGAATGAAAATTGTATAAATTTAATAGAAAGCTTATTTCCCCCTCATACATTTTTTATAATCATTTATTTATAAAATCAAAAGAACAATTTTTGTAACTAACCTAACCAAGTTAAAGGCGTGTCCTTGTACACGTTACGTACAAGTTAGTACGTAACTTCTGCACATTATTAGCTATTCTAAGAACCTCATACGTTTCAATAAAAAAGAAATTCGTTCTTGTAAAAGAAACAATATTTCCATTTAAAGCCGTATCAATAGCTCGTTAACCCATTATTATGTACAATGCAAGTTTCGACCTCAATTTCCCGTAATCAATGGACGTTTAAATTAATGCTATTAAATTAATTATCTCTTGATTATAGTGTTGTCTTTAATTGGACATAGTAATTGATTCGAGAAATAAGACATACGAATGTCAGACAACTATGTGCTAGAATGCACGTTACATCTTAACTTTCATGTCAATTAAAATGGATAAAAATAAATCGCTAAGTGCTAAAAATGCAAACAAGAAACATACGCTGAATTCTGCTTTAATTGATTCAGGTACTTTATTTTTAAAAGATTTCTTAAGGATATTTTGTAGGTTAAGATATATAGTGTCCATAATTAGTAATTATCTCTTATTCCGATTAAAAAATTTGTACATGTCTATATAAAGAACGCTCCGAATTATGTACATCCAACTGGTCTAATACGACACTTTCCAAGAACAAATATTAATAAAATATCTAAATCTTTAGGAGGCACTATACAATTTTAAAAATTTGAACAAGTATAAAGAAGATCTGTATCTGTATTATAAAAATAATTCTACAAGAGGTCGCTTTTCGCATTAATTACCTACCTAGCTATTTAAGTTTGCTGATCGTATTTTTTTATTATGCAAAGAAGCGTTACTTGAATATTTATTAAAATTATCTATTTTAATAACTGGTTTTACCATTTCAAAATCATTCGAGATTTTAAAATATTTATCTAATATCTAAAAATATGTAGATAATCTTCAACTATATATTGCAACATCATCTATATATTGTATGACTACATAAATAATAGTTACTTCCCAGATAATTGCTCTACAGCTGACGTATAATGCTACTCAACCTTGATGTATGTTTTTTTTTAAAACGCTAAGAAAGTACTAATTTTGAATAGTACGGTATATAATTATAATTTCTAATCTCTCTATACGCCAATTTGTTATCGGCCTTGTGACTGCTTTGTCATGGCCATTCAAAGACAAAGTTATCTAAACAATGTAATAATTTCACGCTTTTGTGTTCTAAGCATACTAAATTTTGCTAATGAATAAATAAATCCGTTTGAATTTAAGGATACGGAGCTCCGTAGATTTGTGGGCACTGGTTGTTGTAACCAGTTCTTGAATAGTGGTCTATGTGTGACAAATATAGACCACTATAAATGCTTATTTTCAAAAATATATTTATTAAGTTGCTATTTATTGCGTTTGTCATTAATAATTCATTTCGCGTCGAAAATTTTTATCGGAAGTCGTGAAATCTATGTATCGATCCAGCTATGCAGATCGCGTGTGATAATTCGACAAATTACAAAAGTTAATTCGCAAATTGTTACTGCCTGCGTTTCGCATATAATTATGTAGATTAGCAGGGAGCACGTCAAAATATTACTCACTTAATTTATAATTTGCATTACATTATATTTAATTAATTATAATTGCGGTAATTTAAGTTTAAAGCTTTGAGATTGCTAACGAACATTAATCGTTTACATCTGGATGTCTATTTAAAATTATGTTTAAAAAAATATGCACAATACCAATTATTGTAACCTCAGGTTTAAACAGGTAACTAAAAAACTTTTTTAAATCAAATGATAGACATAAGTTGAAGCTTAAGTTGAGCTATGCTCTAAATAAACCACAATTATCCAATTTCCTTTGATTAATCAATCGGTGATTAACGGTTATTACAATAATTTTAATTAGACAAACTCACGGCAACGGAAGGATACTCAAAATTGCAATTATCGTAATCATGATAATTTGTAATTATATAAATTGAATTTTAAAAAAATCGCATAGTTTCACATAAATGTGTTGAAATGGCGTCAATTTCAATGGCGTTTTAAAGATGGCGTGTTCCAAGCCATGACATGCATTACGTATGCATATTACTAATTAGGTAATTGTATATTTCTCTTATTCTTTTAAGAAAGTACTGTAGAACACATAACTTCAAAATTTAACTAAAATAACATTACTGTTAAGCATTTGTTCAAGCTTGTATATTTTACTAGATAATTGAGTTATGGGCTGATTGACTAAAATATATTAATTATATATTACATAATTAAATATTAATTTGCAGTAAAAACTTATTGAACTCTCCCGCTTCTTCTAATTATTAGGTACAATGATTAAGATTTTTGACTTGGTTACAACACAGTTATTCGAGACTATAGACTACACACTACTACCAGACACCTTCAAAAGTCTATAGACCGTATCCATAGACAACTATAACGCTGTCTATGCTTATACAGTTATATCTTAGAAAATTCTGAAAAGTAAAAATTTTTTCTCTATCCATCAGATACAGTAAAAAAATATATATTCTTATGCAATGTTAAAGTACATTGCATAAATGAAGATCAGGGGTTCGATAATTGATAGATTATATAAAATTAATAACTATTATGACGTCCTTATCAATGTTTCCTCAATAATCGATATCTAAAAATAAAAAACAAAAGATAACATACCTTTCTATTTCCTGTCGTTAATTCTCAAAAAAATAATAATCCAATTATCAAAGAGGCGGAGTATTATTAGATAAGTGTTATCAAACTATGCGGGGATATGATTATACGTAACAAATATTCTATTAATAATTCGTTTATGTGTGAAAATTATTATAAGCATAAATTCACTCCAGTTACCAAGGCATAAATAACCCTTAGCGTTTCGCCGGCTATGGCTTGTTTCGATTGATCATTGTATTCGCATTGTTTGGATTGTTAGTCTTGTATTAGTTTTAAGTTTGTAGACGTCAAATAAATAAATTATTTTTTTAAATATCTCATTACATAACTCTCATTTAAACTTTTTTTCTACTATCGTCAGCCAAGGCCTTGGTCCCAACACGAAAAATTCAGAGTTAAAAGCGCGTTAGCTCAGTTAACATAGCTCGAATCGTGCTAAATCTGACGATAATTGAAATAAAAATGATGATGTTTAGGTGTGGTTTAGATGTCGTTATTGAGATTTGCAAAAAAAATGTCGTTACGTAGCATAAAATTCATATCTTATATTCATTTTACCATATATATACATAAAGTTATGAATTATCAGATGTGTTGAGTTGCCTCCATAATAGTAAGTGTTAACTGTGGCTATACGATTATTATGCGAATAACCGAACGCACCGTTCACAGCTTACTCAAGCTTAAGTTTAGCTCAATTTTATTTTTATGAGTTTACACCAAACATAACTCTCTCAAAAAATATAATGCCATATAAAATCACTTTAAAGGTTGGACTTTTGAAGAAACAGTCACATTTAAATGTTAAGCAATTGAATGAGTGACTTCAGCTTACGTAAAAGCCAAAAGCCTATAATACACAAATAATTTGGATGCGATAAAAAGCACAAAATGATTACGTTATTTGATTAGACCTAATTACATTTGTAATTAACTTCCACGTATTCCCTTTGTTTTATTACTGACATTAACCAATATATTTTTGCGCAAGTTACGCTGGTGATGCTCGAAATTGAACTTTATCGCTGTGTAAAAAGATGTATAGTTTTTTCCCCAAAGAACCATTGGTCGTAGATGTCTTAGGTCGAGATAAGTTTCCATGTTATTAAGGTATAATTTACGATGCAAATTATTGCTGTTTTGTTAATTTTCATTCGTAGTGCGGCGCGTTTGTTTTATATTACCTAGGATTTTTGTTTATATTTATTTGACTAGGTTTACTTAATTGCGTTATATAACATTACTTGACTGACAACTTAATTCTTCCATAAATATTAGAACATAGATTTTTGCCATTAAAAAGTATTTCGAGTAAGTAGTTTATTTTTTCTATTGATAACCTAAAAAAAAAATATGCGCATTCTTCGCAATTACAAAACAGATATTTTTTGCGTATCAGTACTTGTATATAAAAAAATATCTGACAAATTGAATAGCTACAATAAAAAATAAAATGGGATATGTAGGTTTGAAAAAAATATTTTTTTATTATAATTATGTTCGGGCAAAACATTGACAATTGAAATCATGATCTTGATTACTATAACTAGGACCTATTACCACTGTTTGTTGTTATTTACACTTTCTAAATTTAATTTGATGATCATACAAATATCCATACTATTTTCTATACAATAAATACTTCTCAATATAATTGTTGTGTTAGTATAAATCATATAAATGACAATGTTCTCAAAAGCCTGTAGTTGATGGATTTACTTCTAAACAATAGTGTTGTCGAACAGGCCAATTCTCTTCTCTCCGACATTTAAAAGTCTTTGTTATATCTATTCCCATATTTTGCGGTGTATATTTTGAGATATAGTGAAATAAAAGCAAACTAAACACATCCTACAACACGTTCTGTCAATAATTGACGTTTTATAAGGTGACAGAGTTAGTTCTGATTGTCATTTGTCAATTTGGCAGTTATATACACGTATAATGTAATTTTTCGCCTCAATATAGTAACAATTACATTAATGCTTTATCAAGTATTACATAATCAGTAGTACTGCAATCATGGCCTATAAAGAATTTATTATGGTTTATTAAACCCTAAACCTCGCAACAATGTTGAACTAATAACCGGAATATGTTATTACACGTAATATAAAATGTCATATATTTCAGATAATTGCGCATAATTGATTCTAAAGCGTAATAATATAATACATCTATATTGGTTGTCTAAGATTAATATTAGAGTGTGGTTCCACACACACACTCATCATTGGTGATCTGAATATTGAGCAGAGTCATTTTTTAAATGTGAATCGTCTCTTAATTTGGTCACGTATCAGTATGTGAAAGACTTTATAGACTGGTAGTTCAGGGGCAACACCGATGTATGGATTAATGATACCTCTAACCGATCAAACACACTTAACCATCACCTCCATAAATGCACAACAAAGGCTGTTCTGAAAGTGACTTTTTTAAGCACAGAGTATTGTTATTAAAAAGGTTGTACTTGATAAATGTATGGAGAAAGTTTTTACTGTTTAAGACTTAGATATTATAACGTATATTGGGCATATCTTTAAATTTAATTATTACAATATAATGAGTATTAGTAATTATTACTTATTCCAATAACTAATAATCAATTGCTCTTTCAATTGATAAATTTATTAGTATTATAATTTATTCAATAGATTATAAAACGTAATTGCCAATATAAAATTCCATAGATGTGAATCGATAGCAGCACGATAGTTCTGGATGTTTCATTTATCAAAAGAATTACTATTTTATAAATTCACACACACATAGGCTGAGAATGTTAGACTTTTAAACTACGAAAGATTAGCTATCGATTAGAAACTTTTTTTCCCATGCTGTGGCCATATCATATATTCTTTATATTAAAATTTTAAATATATCATAGTGAACACGAATAAAGATTACCTAAACACATAAATCAAACACTCGAGTGACTTCACTGGGTCATAGATGTAATTAAAACGTAAAAAAATATTTAAAAACTAATCAAAATAGGAATAAAATTCAATTTGCGCTATGCACTATAAGCGATTACATACAGATAACAGTAATTACAAAAATATTGCTCCAATATTACGGACATTTAAATTACAGCCGCATTTGAAAACAATGTAATGCATTTTAATTTGTTTTGTGAATTAATGTTTAAATTGAAAAAATGAATGGCGGATAATAACATGGCTGCGATGTTATCATGTATTACGTATGTATTGATCGAAAATTCAACGAATTTATTAAAACGTACATTTGTTAACCTTGCATTCTAACGGTAGTTGTTCTTTGAAAAGCAATCAACTTAATATTTTTTCAATAACGTATGGAATTGGCTTTTGATTTGTTAAAACCGGAGTTTAAATTTTCAAAACATATTTTTTCACTAAGTAATTTACGAAAGTTAATTTGCAAAGTTTCGTGTATAGGATGCGAATTCTGTAATTCATTATAATTCTCAATAATCAGCTTTGGGTTATATAAGTCATATTTATAGCCTTCTATAAAATTAAAAGACATTCTTTAAGATACGTATAGCAGTATACGTACGCACAGAAACATGTCCAGATATTTTGTATTAGATACAAATTTTCGGAAATATTTTTCAACTTTGCTTATTCAAATATGTATTACATTATAATTATCTTTGTATAAAAACAATATCTACATATATAATGAAATTCACGTAATAATACATATAGATGAGAACAATATGGCAATAAATTTTAAATTTTATGCGCGCTTTCCGCTGCATGCGTTTACGGAAACATTATTTTACGTCATAAATCAGCAATTAAGTCAAGCTTGTTCTTTACTTATTATTTCGATTTTCTTTTGTTATGATTCAATTATAACTCTTACTCTCACTTCTGAGTCTCGTCTTCCGAATTGTGACCTTTTACAAAATGAAACACATACATACGTCTTTAAAAACTCTTCCTTGATATCGAAGTTAAGTTTTCAGCTACATTATAACACACAATGTCTTGTAATAATGTATACGTCAATAATAAAAACATTAATATCAAATGATGAAAACCGAGATTAAAAACGGAGCTTTACTTGTTAAAGTATTTTGTAATATCCGTTACCTTTAGGAGGTATAAGACCGCATATAACTACAATATGAATTTAAAACATATCAATAAATTCATTTTCATTTAATATATAGTAATCATATTAACTATTGTATACTTATTTCTTATATCTATAGTTTCCCGCGCATGAATTATGTCAGTTGAATGACGTAGACATTAACGTGTTACAGGCCTATAAAAGACCCATTGAAGAAGAATTAATTGTAATAATTCTTACAACACCATAATAAGGGTTGATGCATGAAAGTAAAAACTAAAATATCAATATTAATAAAGGCTAATTAGTCGTTATTTTATGATTGCAAAACATAACTTTACAATGCCCCTTTTAAAAGGATAATGTAATCAAGAGCGTAATGATTAATTAGTGGATATATATCAAAAAGAAACATCTGTAGACGGTTGTTCATCGACGTGCTGTAATATGAATGCAACTACATATACAAAAGCATTCTTTATATTCTCTGTGGTTACTTGTCAAAGTGACAAGCGAACTAAAGATTGCTAGCGCCACCTATTTATATTTATATTTAGTTATTGTAAGCAATTCAAAGACTAACTAAGGTTATAAATTAAATTACGCTTTTGTATGTGTAATATAATTTAGGAAAAACTTTGCTTGTGATGGTGTCCGGGCAAGCTTCCTGTTCGTAAACGTTCGATACTTCTGGTGGTCGTGCTTGAATTTTGGCAAGCGGTGATGATGATAATTTTGCGTCATTCGATGTTTGCGTTTTATTTTCACTGTAATATGGGTGGGCTTCTCTAAGTCTATTCTAAATATTACCTTAAGCATTAAACTTATCTATCTTTTTATATCTTCTCTACAATTAGCTTTAGTATCAAATATTTGCATTCACAACCCTAATATACAACGGTTTCACATCAACCTGCGTTCCGGTTTCATGTTAATGAACAATTATACAAAGTATACTCACATACGATCGATATTAGCAATTTCAAATAGATACACATTGTATAATACTCCCACGGCTCGTAATTGTTGCGTTGACAAGAAAAATAGGTGTCATTTTCATAACGGTTGATTATTAATGCAAAAACCGATCAAGTCGATTGAGGTAGATGTGATTAAACTTGAACGCTTTTTCTTGTAAGAAATACATCTAGTGTGACTTGTTATCGAATTATAGGACTTTATAACACTTATCAAATTACTTTTTATAGGACCCAATGCGAAATCCGGTATTTAAATTTAAATCGTTAAAAATAAACCCTTAATTATCCTGAAGTATCTAAAAAGTATATTTAGGTATATAACTGTTAGCCTTTCCTGATTATAAAATAATATAGACGATTTCTTTTTACTGAAACAATGATTACGAATGAGTTAAAATGTCAACGTGCCAGTGTTGATTCCAACGTAATCTGACTAAACCAAGGTTTGATATATTCCCAGGGCTGAATGAATAATAAGAATTAATTACATAAAAGTTCAATTTCAAATTCAGAATGGCTATTAAATTAACGGGGTAAGTCTGATGTTTCCTCTGCGTAACAAGTTGCTTGCGGGTGTTGTCCGCAATTATCGCCCGCACGATGTTTTTGTAATGCGTGCTTGCGGACCGAGTAAAAGTAAAGGCTAAGGGTGAATTTTCTACGTGCTAGGCATTTTAACCTTTTCGGTAATAGCTGCAAAAACTTGTATAATGAATCATAAACACGAATATCAAACACCATATGTATATTTAATATTATCAAAAGTGGTTTAACGTGTTGTTGGCTATATGAAACGACTTTTGTACAATCTCATTAATTATTAATTTTAAGATTTTTCTAACAAGATAAAAATCATTTTCGATCGCGCATCTTAAATCAATATTCAATCTTAAGAGTCTAGAAGTGTCAGTTCAGTATAAAAATACATACTCAAAACATCAACCACCACAGAATAGTAAAAATTCTTATATAAGATTAAGATAAGATTCTTTGATAATGACGTGTACGCCTATTATAAATGGTTTTCGCAACAAAATTTGTCTATCTATGAATAAGTTATCTGTGTATGTTGTTCCACATTTAAACTTATTTAAGAGGAAAAGATTTTGAGTGTATAGTCTATATTACAAAATGTTATTATGCATAATAATGGTAGTCTATGAAGTCTTAATTTGAATTGAACCAGTTTCAAGTTGAATTAACGTTGTTTTTATTAAATTACAACCATTAAAGGGATTAATTCTTACAAGTAGAAGTGATTAGATTAAAGTTTAACGTACAAACTAATTGCTTATGTTAAATTGGTAGTACAGCCTGTTACGCTGATAAGATAATGATATGCAAAGGAACCCACCCTATTAGTTATTCGTCTTGGAGATATCAAGGAATAATCTCATGCTATTTTCAAGAAATATTTTTTTTTTTAATTATGTTTAGTATTTTACAAGCGATGTACAAAAGTTACTGGAGGAAAAAAACGCTGATTTAGATATATAAAAACATTTCCTTCATATGTAAACCTTTATCATAATACCACTTTTTAAAGGCATTCCAGTATCAAATCATATTTTATTGTCTTCATAAATATGACACGTACATTGTATATAGACAAATAAAGTGTAGGGGTTTAAAAAAAAAAAAAATTAAGTTCAAAATCCCAATAGACCAGTATGAAAGCAGTACTCCGCGAAAAACCCACAACCACTCGACGCACGTTTCGCTCCGACACCGGAGCATCATCAGGAGATGTTGCCTATACGAACAGCGTTCGATGACTCATCGAATCTGGTCTATTGGGATTTTGAACTATGGACTTCCGCAGAGTAACGCCTGATTCAATTAATAATAAAATTTAAAGGGTATATTTGGTTCGCTTTGATTGGTACCTAAGCGGATTATTGATATCAAACAGTACACACACCACAAAAAAATATTATACATACTTCTATTACTCTAATGAATTGCTCGATGTGTTTCTATGAGAAATCTATACTATTAAAAATATCTATATAGATATATTTTTACCCGGTATATTTGTCATTAGCTTGTCTAATAATAAATATTGTTTTACACATTTTATAAGTTATACGAATGCTTATTAAATTACTAGTAATTGTAAGCAAGTAATTTGCTGGCCTTCACGTTGCATAGGGCAAGAAAAAACAGACCCGGCGATAAGTGTATACAATTTAATGTTTATCTAATAATTAATAGTTTTATTAACTAGACCACAGCCTTTAACATCGAGGTTATAAATTACTTCTTGTATTAAAACTCTATAATAAAAAGTAATGTTTAACCAAAAATAAAATAGGCTTCTATATGTGCTTAAAAGTATAAAATTTTAAATTTGCTATTAATAATGTAGTGTATTCAGTGTTAATTAGTTTCGTAAAGAAACAAATCAATACGAATCAAAACATTGTACTATGGAGTCATTTTTATTTTTTCTATAATAAAATATAAAACAATCGACTTCTTTAAGAAATATATGAGGTGTTTGAATAAATTTACTTGAATTGAATTATCACAACAGTATTTCGGGTTTGCAGAACATAATTTAGAGCAATCTTCTTGTCTGAGCTTGTAATTTATTGCATTTTAAAGCTCATTGCTATTCTAGCCTCAGGCTTATTGCAGTGTACTCATGGCCTTAAACCTGACACTATGTGTGTACTCTAAGAGCTGAGCATTTTTAAATAGCGTCGGCTCTCATAAAATTAAAAATGAGATAAATGGCGTTGAACATCTAGTTGTAATAAAATTCGTAATATACAAAATTATTATTGTAACGTAATCTATATTTTTATTTTTGTCTCTCTTAATGAGAGAATTATATGGTACTAGCTGATCCGGCAAACGTTGTTTGGCCATACATGTGTTTTCAATTTTCAATTAATTATTCGAATATTATTTAAAATTTGACACTGCGATGGTAGCGCCGTTTGTCGGATCCAATGTAAAACATTCCAAAATAAAGAACTACTAATAAATTAAAAATTAATTAAAAAAACATTGTCCAGCGGACAAAATTGTGAATCTACACCATTCCCAGATCCCCTTGAACACACACAAAAAATTTCATCAAAATCTGTCCCGTCGTTTGAGAGAAGTTCAGTGACATACAGACTTACAGAAGAATTATATATATAAAGATTTGTCTAAGCACATTTTCATACGTCTCCTAGACTATTTAAGGCAGTACCGCGAAGTAGTTTATTTAATTAAACTAAGACTGCAATCAACGTGCCATCTCATACAACGAACAAGGAACTCAACATCTGCCTTCCGTAGATACTATTTAAGGATAATACGACGTGTCAAAATGCATCTTTTAACCTCATTCAATTTAAGAAAAATAACATACGTTTAGTTTTTTATCATACGAGTCCATGTTAATAGAGTATTCTTTCCAACAGAAGGCTTAGTCAGATGTAAAAAAAGAAAAAAAGAATGAAACAAAATTAGCATATGGTGAAGTCTTCCAAAAAATTACCTCTTCTGGATTTTTATTATTTTTATGTATGCTAATTGACAATCAACACCTTTTCAATCAATCCAAATTACAAATTCACCTAATATATAAATTCTCGAGTCGCGGTGTTTGTGGTTAAACTCCTCCGAAACGGCTTGCCTGATTCTCATGTAATTTTGTGTGCATATTGGGTAGTTCTGAGAATCTGAGAATCGGACAAAAACTATTTTTCATCCCCCTCAAATGTTAAGGGTAATCCATCCCTATCTTTTTTTGCACAAAATTTCTTGTTTTTCTTTGATACAGCATACAGAAATACATATTACACTAATTTTTTACTCCTCTATGATCAACCTCTATTTTTTTTATTTAAAAAAAATATTGCTAAATATCACATGTATGGCAAAACAACGTTTGCTGGATAATCTAGTAATTTATATAATTTTGTGTTTGGAGTTTTTTTATTATTTAACAAAAATCGAAAATCGAAAACCATTTAATACTTTTCAGTTTTTGCCTTTACACCGACATTAACATAGATTAGAAAGTTATCATATATATTTAAAAATACATTCTAGGGTATGTACAAAGTCTTTTTATTGGTATGGATTAAAAAACGACATCAATTAAGCGCGTCGTATAATATGTTAATCCACATCGATCGATAATAAATTCTTCGCAGAATATCATCATTTGCCATTTTTTGCGTCACGATTCTAATAAGGTCCTGACGTAGAAATTTACTATTGACATTTCCTACAAATAGAATTTCAAGGCCCGTTTAGAATTGAGAGCATCAGACCGGGTGGCAAGTTGTTTTTTGATACATCGACTGCTTTCGATTAGAATTCATACAACGCGGAATATCTTAATAAAAAACGGATTCCATTTAATTATGGACGATTTAAAAATCTGTGAACAATGCGAGCGATCGTTTGTGTTCGTCAATCGGTTTTTTTCCAATTTTTTATAGAGCCTTCCTTGAAATGATTTAATTAAGGTAAACAGCAAACATAGTATTGCAATGTATACTTTGATCTTTAATTATTTTCAATGTCATCCTGTGGTTTTAATTAAACAATTTAGTGTCTTCGTGTTTTATGGAAGTTATTATTGTAATACCTAGAATTAAATATAATTTATAATGGAATTTCCCCTGATGTCAGATTACTTATTTTATAAGAAAACGGATGTGAATTATTAACATTAACTACTAATGATACTAAAAGTTGTACTCAGAGTCGGTTATTAAGAGCTTAAGGTTACTAAAGCCATTTAGTATAAGTATATTTAATAAAATTCAACACATCATATTGGGATACTAAGGTCTTTTACTTCAGAATTCTTAATGCAATAAATTTGTTATGGTTCTTCAGGGATTTATATAACTATAACATATATTTAATTTATCTGATATGTGTATTATAGTTATATATTTATAACATTACACGGACAGAATCTGAAAAAGCTGCCCTAAATCTATAAGCTTTACTAAACTTAATCCAAATTATGTTTACAAATTTTAAAATTAATAAGAATTTTATCTTAAAGGACTGCGGTTAACATAATGATGAGGCAGCAGTGACGTATTTGCAATTACTACTCGACGCGTCGCCGTCGAAGCCTGGCGTCACATAAGGAGATATTTCAAGATTTATTTCCCTCCATCGCTAAAAGGTTCGGGAGAGTCACCGTACGATAAGTTGTTAAGTATAATTAGTCGCCACGCGACCACCGGACGTGCTTTTGAACTGATTCGAATTATAAAATATTAGTGAGTATTGGCGCCAAATTTACATGTTATAATATAAGTAATAATAGCGTATATTAAATAAATTAACGATCAAAATTTGTGATGTGAGCTATTAATAAAAAACAATTATCGATTGTATTTGCACTAACAATGTATAAATACCTTTCTAACCAATTACGTGTTAAATGAGGCCTGATGTTTTTATGAAATATAAAAGGTAACTCGGGAAACTGACAAGCAAGGGATACGGTCGTTAGGTCACGTGTATGATTAGAATAATACATAATACTTTCACGATAAATTAGAAACACTCAAGTACCAAAAGGTGAATAGATATGAGAGTTAGCAGCGAGCGATTATCTCGGCTTATACCTCTGACTATTTAAGAAGTCTTGGTGCTTATATATCTAAAGCCTAAACACCCAGACATGTACAGCCGTGGCTCATACAGTGTTAGGTAGACCTGCATATCTTTAGTCAAAAGCGACTTTTTTCCAATAATAAGGAACTAATAAGAGACAAACTATATCTTAATATAGCCTGTATTCTTATAAAGTTTGTTTTCCAAATTAAAAGATGTATAAAAACATAGTGTCTTACCGAAACTCGAGCATACAGTGCAAGTGTAAAGGATGTGTTGTCTTACCTGAAAAAAACAATCGAAAATGAATCAAGATATTCGATGTCTACATTAGAAAAAGTAGCCTATAATCAAATTGTGAAAAAGTAGTCCTGCTAATGACATTACAATTAGCCGTCGCCAAAAGATTCGGTGCGTGCCGACACGGCAAGTGTGCGTGTTTAAGGGTCAGCGCAGACAAGACTAAACTTGTGGCTTCTGAAACGTTTATACACGTCTTTATTAACAAAAACTAAAACAGTTCAAATGCAGTTTTAAACTAAACTTCGTTCGTGTTTCAAATTATGCGATAAAACAAATGAACAGGAACGAATTGATAACGTTTACAATTACACAATTTTGATAAATGCGGACTATTAAAATGCATATAACGACACAGAAACGTGTTTTTTAATTTTTATATTTATTAATTAACCTAGTGAAGTCATTATTTTGTAGTTTTGTAATAATAAGCTGTATATACATAAATGTAGCGATGAAAATATGTTGGTTTATTTATTAACGGAAGTTCTGTCAGCCAGTCAGAAACTTGACTGTATGCTCCCTGTTCGTATAATAATGGCTCGTGTGCGCGGTCACTTAGTGAGCCCTAACCAAACTGTCATTCCTTAGACATACTATGGCCTCCGAGACCGCATCCTCTTTATCTTCGGCGCCTTCGACAAATTACATCGGCTCCAAAAAGTCAACGAGCTTATCACAAAACGTTAGAGCGTGTGTTAGTTGCTTGTTCGTCGTTTCTTTTAATTTCGTCGTATAGTTTTTGTTATGTCCTCATTTTAGGGTTATCTTGGTCTGCGTGCCTCCGTCACATATTTTTGTCTGGTGCCCTTTTTGTTACATTTTTACTGTTTATGTCCACTTGATATGTTGAAGTCATTATTTATAGGCTGTACTCGCATCTAAAGCTACAGTAGATTTGCATTCCAGAGCTGGAGGTATTTTGTATTAATTATATACAAACTTGAGAAATTGCACTTTGACGTACTTAACTTAGTATATGATGTAATAATACTGGGACATTTTGATAAATTCTCTTGAGAGAATACTGTACTGGAATTGCTTAATTTGAATTACTAAAACTAGTTATATTTATATTTTTGACAACATTATAGTCAATTATCACTTCCATGGTTGGAAATATTGATCACATATGTGTACAAGTAAAAGTCACAAGATTTGTTATCAGATCTCATGGAGAGAGTAGCTTCTATTTCTTTAGCCCTTTTACAAACCTCAGTCAGAATACAAATGGGTCTTAATTCACATAAGCTGACAAAATATTTTCAGTGTTCATTACCTATCTGTTACAAAATAGATATTACAAGCACTTTACATATATAAATATATTTTTGTTTAGAATACAAATTTCAACAGAAAAGAAAGAACTCCTTTTTTAAAAGATGTATAATTAGGCAGCTTGATATCCCATATGAGGTTGTATTATATCTTTATAGCAATAGTAAAAAATCTTATAAGTGTAGTTAATATTCTAACTAACCTTATTTCATGGCAAAACTCTAATCACCCAATATTCAAATTCACCACATTTAATAAATTAAATAATTAAGAGAACGAGCAAAGCTGCGACCACAACTGGTTTAAAGATGCAACTGCCGCGTGCTTCATCCATAATTCAAATGAAACATGGGCCCCAGGCTCCGCCCCTGTTCCGCACCAGCCAATGGCTCAACAATTTTAAAACCCCGCCCGCTATAAATTGAATTCCCCTCCGTATTGAATTGTCCTATTCAATAATATTAAATGTGCCGACATACTAATATCCGTACTAATTACTATTTATAGATGGCGCGAGCTTCGTTTCAAAAATAGACTTCGTGTAAGATTACTTTGTAAATATTACTTACACAGACACAGCCTCTGTATTTTGTAAGTGGCCACTGCCTGAGAAGGTGCCTAACGAGACTAGCTGACAAAAATCTCAGCAGGAACTCCTTTTTCTTCTACACCACGTGAAATGTTGAACTTAGTTCCTAGCAATATTACATTAAATTAACCGTGTCTTCCCACCATAATTTGATAATGATGGCATGTCTACCTAATTTAAACTAGATCCTTGAGTTTTAACTGTGACATGTTTATACTAAGTAAATATTTTACAATATCCACTAACAACAAACAAAAAAACACCAAATGTTCAAAGATTGCTAAACGTCAAATAATCCTTAATTTATTTAGTTTTCTCTTATTTAAATCCTTTTAGGATTTATCTATTCGTAGTAATTGATTTAGACCAACGATAAATTCAACAGGAAATTCCATAACCGTCATTGAATTATCTGAGCCAATATTTAAGGCGAAATGACTTTTAGATAAACATTCGTCGATCCGGGTTCAATGCCGTAACAGTCACGAGCTCGACCACTTTACTTTAAGTACTGATGTTAATTTTTTTAATTTTTTTAAACACTATTTATGAAACAACGGGACTGAATTTAATATGTATGTAATACTTTAATTAATGATTTTTTTATATTAAAACATGTGATATAAATTTTCAATTAATAAATTAAAAATAAGGGTTGATCGCAGAAGGGTGAAAATTTAGGATTGTATGTATTTTTGTATGTTGTATCATAAAAAAATTATTATTAATATAGGCCCTGAATGATATTTGAAATTGATAAATGTGAAATGTAACCTCTTAATGGTTAAGGACCTATAGTAAAGATGCACATAGACATGAGTCTAGTGTGTGTAGAAAGTTACCGGTTGACAGAAATTTTCAACACGTAATGTCATTTATGTACGTCATCTGACTAAACCCCCTCATGTGTACACTAAATGAATACTCCAAATTCAGTTTCGACCTGTCAAGCATTCGTAACCTAAATCTAAATTGACAGCCCTAAAAATAAAATTATTTACACAACATTTTAGGTTCTCTATATAGTGTAACTGCTAAACTGACGTAGTATTTTATAAATATACATTCGTACTCGTATAAAATGAATTGTACGGAATTAATTTTTAACGTTAGCATTTTCGCTTAGTTGGAAAAGCAAAACTATAAGGTTACGTATAAAAAGTTTAGATTTTATAAATCAGTACATTTAAAGACCACTAGACATTTTCAATTTTTGTAAATTATTATCTTCCGTTATATAAGTTATAAGCTTCGACTAGCTTTTGAATGTTTTATCCCCATCATGAACAAAACAATAATTGACAGTTTAGCATAGGTACCATGGTTCCTTCCCCCATTAATTCTCAACGTAGTTTTGAATATATATTTTTTTTTGACTAAAAATACCTTGAATTGACAATAATAGGCTTTGTTAAGAAGAAGGATTAACTAAACGAGGTAGCACATTGCCTACTAATGATGAATGGTACTTTTGAGAATTCCCAAAAAGCGCAAGTCAAGCATTATTAAATTGTACAAATCCCTTCTAATACAAATTAGTTTTGCAAGAAATGCTTTACACCGAAAGTGTTAACAAAAGGTATCCAGTAGGCAATTATCCAAAATTCATTTACGGAATTTTTTTCCATCCTTTTTCTAGCCTTTGTTTGTTGGCACAATTTGTCAGTTTGTCCTTTTGACGTAGCCGCAGACGCAAAAAAATTCGGAAGTAATAGACGGCGCCAATTTTGGCAATCCAATTCGCAGGATGGGAATGTAGACTTTAATGTTTAATAATTAGGGCGAGTTTCCTGTGAATCATTTTTTTGGACACGTGTCGGCTTTTTCGCTAATGATAGGTGTCCAAATCAACACATAGTGTGGTCCGGATGTTACCTCTGTCATCAACATAAGTTTTTCTCTGAATGCTGTTTGATTTGCCTTTATTACGTTGATGGTGAACTTCACAGGATTCGACATTAATATTAAGACAAAGAATAAATGTTTGTGAAATGAAAAACTTGAAAAAATAATAAATAAAACGTTATATTATCCTTTATGTATTGTAGTTAAGACAAATGCACTCGAAAGCTACAGTTTCTGTAGAAAAGTTGAACCGAACTAAACTTTCGTTAATTATTGTTTTAGTTTCAGACCTAGAACCTTTCTAAATAAACAAACACAATAAAATACGTATATTAAAATGTAAAAGTTAAAATATGCGATTCGAACATAAGGGAAAAATATTCAAAAGCTAGGTATTAGGTAATAATAGTATATTTATAATTATACTGGCTGTTCCTTACAGCTTACAGTTGTGAAGCTGTAAGAAATTGGTTAAAGTGCATCTTGTAAGCAAAGCCTTAAGTGGATTATTATTTCCTTTTAATAGAGATTTTATATATGCACTTTCTTAGTGAAAAGGCGTCAAACACAAATAAAAAACATATTATTTAAACAAATTTATCGCACCAATAAAAGAACCAACTCTAAGATTATTCAGATTAAAAATATTAGTATTTAGTATGAATTGTATATAATAATCAGTACTGAATAGGTACACTTTTAATAGCACTAATGTGTAATAAAGATACAATAAGTACACCCGTAATACCTACATAATATTTATAATACAGTATTTGTTCAACTGAAAAATGAAAATAGTAGAACATATTTATAATTCGTTGATGTTTTTATTACGTGAAGCGACAGTCGTTAACTGCATTGTAACACGAAATTAGTTCAAAACAATTACACCGATACACATCTCTCACCGACTTTTATATTATTCGTCGTTAAAAAAGATTAAATCCATCAATTTCCGTTTATGACATTAACGGCTATTTGTTATTTTCAAATTAGGTGTCAGATAGGTTTCACGAAAATATTGTTTGATGTGCAAAAACACTTGCCCACAACTTCGGTAGACAAAAATGAACCATAGCATCAAATAATAACTTTTATAACCGACAAAAGTATTTTAAATAGGTATAAATACGTCATATGTGACATTTAGAGGTAATTCAGTGTGTAGAACTGTTAATATGACTCATGTTATAAATAAGTTTTATAAGAAATATTTGTTAAAAACCTGTAACATATAAGCAAGATGCTCGATTCATTATCATAACTGTACATCAATTACATATATTTTTAGTTAAATTATTTTAGATATTTCTTAAGTTTTTATATCTTTAATAACTTAACCAGCCATGAAGTTGCGTTGCGCTGAACTACCTGCCCAGCTACACTAAACAAACGTCACGCAGCAACATCAAATCGATTCGGCCCTATCTCCATCGACTAAATTTTCAATAATCTCATATCCTTAATCGAGTATGAAATTACACCCATTCAATGCATTGTCTTCCTTCCGATCCCAGAAAATTTCGAGATAATATGAAAATCTGTTAACTCATAAATTCAATATCCCCAAATTAGTTCTGCTTTGTTTCTGTTGAACATCTTTGTTCGAAATAAGCGTGGACCAGTTGCAGTGAAACTGGTGATTTGCTGAAACTTGACGATAATACAATCGATTTCATAATTATTCGCTACGTTAGAAACTATTAGTTTTTGTACGAAGGTGTATTAATGAATTCTATTCAATGATTGGAAATTTAAATTCTAGTTTGTTGACCGTAGCCGTCTACGACTGGAGAAAAAATAAAAGATGGTAGGCAATTTGGTTTGCCGTTCATTGATGGAGTGTAATGATGCGTGGCGACCAGACATCTGACGACACGAGCTATTGTACTTATATCAGTGGTTGCAAACAATTTGTCAGATGCTTCATACTTCATACCTTGACTAGTTTAAACTTATATTCACCTTTTAACGATTATAAAAAATTATTTAAAATCTAACCTTAAACCATGAAATTATGATAATCAGTAGCTCTGTAAGCGTCTAAGAAGTCAATATTAATTAAATTTCTTCGCAATATTTATGTATATGAGTAAAATATAAAGTAAAATAATAAAACGCTAAAAAAAGTTTATAAAACATCGGAAAAAAAATTGACACTTCGAAACAGCATGCTCAAAGCTACCGCGGTACATTGAAGCTATTATTGGCAATAGTAAAAGAAATAAGGCTCATTAGAGGTTTCCGATCCCTATAGATCTTTTTGTGCGCGCGCGCCGGATGTGGTCGCGGATGAATCAGACCACAGTCTCTATTGACCCTTAATATAAATATAATGTCGACATAATCGCTTCAATAATAACTTTATAATTTGTGTACTAAGGCGAAGTGTGATGTGACATTTGTATAGATCATTGTATTAAAGTACTGAAAATATGGAACAGATGATCTGTTTTTGAGGTAATAAAGAACCACACGTTTCCAATGCATCATATATCACTTCAGGCTTTAAAAAGCTACTTAAGAAATTATGTGCAGCTAAAAGTACTCTTTTATATGTCTAAAAGAGACCGTGGTTCAATATAAAAATTCATTTCTGTTGATTCATATATCTGTATCGAAATAAGTCTAAGGAAAGCAAAACTGTACTAATTATTTTATTTCACACATTTAACTTGCTAACTCATATGACAAAGGGTGTCAGTATTAGTCATATATTATATTATTTTGTTCTAAGTACAAATAACAGTTAATTAAAATTTGTTTGAGCTAACTCCCAAATTACTATAATCAACGAATCGTATAAGGAACTTTTATGAATCTATTTATTATATCTTTGCTACATTAATGACTTACTTTGATGTTTTGTTTTCGTGAACACTGTTGTTCCTCGCCACGTAACTGCTGAATGACGTGATTAAGTTAAGTGCGTGTTTCAAACTTGACTATTGTGTAAATCTTTATTAGTGTTGTCATTTATACTTAGAAAGTTTCGACCTATATTTAGTTTTTATATATCATTAGGTCGTGACTGTGATTTTGGAAATCGAACGAAGAATATGTACCAAAAATTTATTTTTTGTATACAATATTTAAAAGGAAACTAATTACATAATAACAAATTATACTTCAATACTTAACTGCTAATTTGCTGCAAACCTTTCTATATTCCGCGAGGATGAGGAAGAAAAAATTCCGAAACCTTTCTATGATATATAGCATGAGAACCTAACTTTGACTCATTCTATTACAGACTGACTGAAAGAAACAATTGATAAATTAAAATATGATTTATTAAATTCATACTAACCGTTATTGAAAAAATACACATGTTGTAAGCAAAATGACTATAAATGATATCCAGGTAGTAAATATTAAAGAAAAATCGTGTTACAGATGTTTAAAGTAAATACTTTTCTCTATATAACTAATCAATCAAAAAAGTAGTTTCTGACGTAGCGACCGAAGACTTCACCATCATGTGAATGTTGAGGCTATCCAGCTTCTAGACACTACTGGTCTTGTAAGAAGATTAAAAAGGAAAAATCCATTCGAGTTGGTGTTTTAGTGCTAGTGTCGTTAGTGATATACTATGATAATGACGTTACTTATCTTGAGAAATAAAGATATTATATTGAAACATTTTAAACTACACATTAAAAAGTGTCAGGTTTTATTAGAGACTGTATGAAGTGTTAATGGACACTATTCTTATATTATATATTCGTCAATCGAGCTAGATCGTAATCTTTTAAATGATTTGTCTCTGTGAAGGCAATTTATCCCTATTAAAAAAATATAACTAATCAGTTACCTGTAAATAATGTATAAAAAATTTCTATATTAACGATGCCCGAAATTAGGTAATTTAGGGACATTAATTCTATAACCAATGATTGAAATGTGAGTTCGTTCAAACATTTGTTGTGGCTTCGACTATTTGTTTGATTGGATTGCTTCATTTGTTATTCGGATAATCATTTTGTTTTGTTACAGTTTAGTTCTAATCCATATCGAATCAAGAGTCTGTTTCATAATTATTTATAACATACACTCCAGCCTGGGTTGGAAAAGAGAAAATACTTTTGGCCTATTAGATATCTTATTTGTTACGAAATTGGTACACTTTGGTGCTATCAAAAATAGTGAAGTAGTAAAGAGTGAATTTTGTTCTACACAAAATTATATAGCTAATTTTATACATCTAGAAGATTTCAACTTAAAATAACAAAGAGTGTTCTGAATTACACACATCATACAGAAAGCAAAAAATATTACAAAAAGCCAATACGATTTCATCCTTTCTCAAAATCCATCCATTTGGCGCATTGACCTTACCTGTCGAACCCTTCAACGTTCAAAAACACAATAATAATTAGTTTAACATCAAGCCACACACGGTGACTGGCTAAATGTATTTTTTCTTCCTTACCTGCCAAATTACTCTGCTATCGTATTAAAACAACATTAGTTGACGCTTATGTTTCGGTAACCAGCGATTAGCGTCTAGCCTTCCGTGAGGATCTCGTGTTGTCATAATTATGATCGTCGATTACGATCTGTCCTCAAACAGAAGGGTAGTCGCAAGTGTTTAGCATTCTCTTTAAATTTGGAATTTTATTTTCATTGTTCTTTAGTGGTTGTGTTGTTTTGAGTAAATGTTTCAATAGTTTTATATAATTTTTATTAATGATAATATCATTGCTTGACTTTCGATTACAGCTGATAGATAGTAGAGCGGATAGCTCTAGATAGACAGTAGATAGTAGAGCTCTAGATAGCTATAGTAGATTCTTTTTGATGTCGAACAAATGAAGAATGTAAGACTGATACAATTATTTATATGCAAAGGTTTGTCCAACTATTTTCGGCAAAGAATGAATAAATATTCAATTTTTGGAAATTGTAAATGAAAAAAGTGACCCTGTAAATTAATTATTCCCTCATTTAGAATTCATGAAACCACTTGATAATGTACATTTTAATAATTGATTTCTAAAATAAGAAACTGTCGCGACGTCCCATTTGTATATAATTGCAGTAAAAAGCAAATTAGATGGTGTGACAGTAATACGAATTTGTAAATTGAATTTTATTATAGGGTACACCAGCGTTGGTGAGAAAGGATTGTTACGTGCTTATTATTTAAATTATTCCACCCATCTGGCCTCAGAGCGATCGTTTTCAAATATTAAGTGACTCTTCTAGTAGGAACTTCACCTAGATTGTCGCAGCTTCTAGTTATCAAATTGCTATATACTTTTATTCATTTTTTTCGTTGTACATGTATTTTGCTAGTTTTATAAGTAATGATTTTCGTTACGATACGATATGTTTATAGTTTACGCGTCGCAAGGTCTGAAAAATAATAATAGAAATTTTTGCACATATTGCATGAATACTCTGCTATATTAGCCTTCTAATGGATTATCCACTACACTTTTTTTTAAACAGTAGTTAATGAGATTCGCGTACTTAACCAACTAAACGAACTCTCAGCCCTATACTATTAATATAGATTACCTCATCAATATCCTTGTTTAAAGGCAATTTGGATAAAAATACGAAAACTGTATCTTTCTTTAAAGGGTTTTCATATGTATTAAGGCCATTTACTGTCTAACAACTTCGTTAAAGTATGAATTTACCATTTCCATTTATGTTTTATTAAAGTGAATAGTAATTACCCGAGGATTAATTATATGATAACAAATTTCAATTTGTCATATTATACATTATTTTACATTAATTCCACCAACTTCCTTTCTGCTATATTAAACGAAACTTATTAACTTGAAAACTTCTTCGATATGTAAAACTATAACAGTTAATATTACTACAATAGTTTTATATTATTTTTTAGTAGCATTTTTTGGTGCAAATTTATTTTCCTTTTTGAAAAACTTTCCCTTGATATATTTCTAAAGTATCGAATTACTTTGAAACGTTAGGTATCTGTGGCACATGCTGGACCATATCGTAATCGGAACAGACCACCAGCATTCATTTACTGGAATTGCGATGCTATTATAGAGACACACACACATGAAGGCGTTTTTAACCTAAATTCTATAAATAAATTAAACTACGCGAATTTCTTTGAACCTCCACGAAGGCTTTGAGTTTTAGTATTAAGTAATTAGTACATAATAACATTCATTCGTCGAGCGATTCCGACGTGCAATAAGAGATAACAATGCTGGTGATAAGATGTTGGCTAACAAACGTGTGCCAAATCGTATTTTAATTAGCTAGATAAGATAGGTCATTAGCTAGCAAATTACCTGCATAGCTGTTTATTTCATTTTTCCTTATCTTTTAATGTCGTATCTTGTCTGCAAAATTACCGGAACTTGTAATGACTTCACAATGATGAATGAGGAATCGCGATTTTAACGATTGTAGGGCAGGAAATTTGTATTATTCGAGATAAATAGTTTTGAATTTTAAAATGTAATTAATAAAAACAATCAGGATTCCTTTCTTGAGTATGATTAACGTATTTGTTCACAAAATAGTGATGTTTAGGTGTGAAGTATTTTACATAATTATTTGGTGCAAAGTTATAAAAATTTAACATACGCCGTAATTATTATACACCTGCTCTTATCATACATCTGTATTCTCAAAGATGCATGTCGATTTCCGTTATCTGATTAGGACTACACAGTGCGTTCATTGCGCAATTTCATTAAATAATATTACAAACATGAAAAGTTTATGAATGTCAAATAATTGTCATATTTCGTAACTGTAGTTATTACAGAATTCAGTTTATATACTATGACAGGTTTTTTTTTAATTTTTAGAATCGTAAGAATAAGTTTATAAGCTAACTGACACGGATGCCTATTATTAAAACAAAAATTATTTCTGTTTTGAATTTGCAGTTTAAGTTAATGACAAAATAACTATATTATATAATGTATTTGTAAAAGGTTCATCCTTGAATATCCTCGAAAGACGTAAATCTTCCATTGTCTTTGTTACGGCAGAACAAAAACGTGCGGTATTTAAGTGTCCAAAGCACATGGTCCAAACTATACTATTGACATTCCAATGCCTTATCAATAAGTGGCCAGCAAGACAGGAGTCACTACATACACAAAATACTACGTTTTAGAGATGCGTAGTGGCGTGTTTTGAAATGGAGTGTTTTAAATATTTATAAAAAAAATTACTTAATAGTTAAGTGTAGGAGTTAAGGAATGAAAAGAAATTCAGGATATCATTAAACAACGGAAAAGCACAATAAAACACTCTACCCTTTGATTAGGTTTCGTATTTACGATATTTACTGTGCAAGGTATTAAATATGAAATACATCGACAGCTGCAATTAGGCTGAGCATATATGACTAAAGATACAATTTTGCACACCTTCCTTCAACCACAAAAGAAATATCTCTTCAGAACCGAGATGTGAATGTACGACCAGGATTGACAGCTCCTTATAGGTCAGATATAACTACGATAAAAATGATATACATATATATAGTATTAATTCAAAATATTATCTTAATAATAATAATTAGAGAATGTTGGATGCAAAGCATCTCTTGGCATTGCAAATTATGCAAAACATTCAGCACGACACTTTTACACAAAAGGGACCTGACATTTATCTACATACATATTAAGTTATGGTAATGAATCTATAACGTTCCATTACACATAATACAATAATTATCCAATATATCAGCATTTTTTCCTTATCCCCTTTTAATTCCAATGTGACTTTATTATGGAACAAATTACTTGTTGTTTTCACACAAATTTCTGTATGTTTCCGGTCATTTAATTCCTAACCTATATTTATATATAGTCGTGATATCGTCCATGTGTTTTTCATACTATTTGTAAAGAAAATTAACAAATGTTTGTGGGATTTATAAATCTTATAGTAATAGCAAATTTTACTCAACTTACTAAGCTGTTGTGCAGTAAGACATATAGGTCCCTCTAGTTTTTAATTAACCCACAGCCTTTATAAATCTTCAATTTTCCGGGATGAAAGTATTTAAAGTGTCGACTATTAATTTTTGAAATTAATTTAACAGATTTTGAGATTAGGCCGTACAGCATATACCGTAACCGGTAGAGAATAAAATACCAATTTAAAAATCTACGTTTGCTCTATTTGCTTTTTTTCAATGTTTTATTTTAAGTGAAGCTGATAATAGTGCAACGTCAGCAATCTTCAAATACGACATGTCATTAGCATTGAAATGTCACGATGGAGTCAATTCAAGTGGATTCAACAAGATAACGTATAAATAAAGCGAGAAAAATTAAAAACATTTGATTTGAATTTTTGATTCTATATTATTATGACCTTCCGCTGTTTTATCAAAAATTGCAAGGATTCGGTACGATCACTATGAACCTTAACAAAATGTAGATGGAGGCTCAAACCGAGTATCCACTATGATAATCCCAAGTACTGTACGGAATCACAACAACACCGTTAACTATTTGTATTTATTTTTCACGTCTGTGAGGCCGCGCGTGCGCCCTAATGGGTCGTTGTGATAACTCTCACTTTTAGAACCTTTTATTTCCACGTGACCACACCTAAAAGCAAAACAAAATTAACCTTATCCTAAAGGAATAAGTTATAATTACGTAAATGTAATTTACATTCCACAAACGTAAGAAATTTGTAAAGTTATCAGCACTTTATTTGAAGATTTGTGTACATCAAAGTTTTAATCTATTTATTTTCATTCCTTGCATGCCATGAATTTTTAGAATATCTCGTACAGATGCGTCATTCACGACGCATTTCTTGGTGCCTTGTTAAATTAGTCTATAAGTTCTTTTCCTATAATAACATTTTATTAATTGTTGTTCTGACATTTTCTAAGTCATATCTTATATAATGATATTCTCATACACGTGCATCCGAAAGAAATATTATCAGTGATGAAGATTTACCTCTGATAGTTAGGTATATTCGGATAAGTATACGATAAAATTTATTTTGCCGCAAATAGATTAGATTGTAGAAAATATATGTTCTAAAATAGAGCGGATATGATAAAGAGTTATTTCTATCATTGTCGTCAGCAGATTTATTTTTGAGAAATATTATCTTACAAGTGTTTTCATCACATAATACCTACTTTATTTGGGGCGTATTAAGCTTCCGGAATAAATACGAAAAAAATACTGTTTAACGTCAAGAATTAATTGATGGATTCTCAAAATATTTACCCTTTTCATATAAGAAAGATTTCATTGGACTAACTAACCTCAGAAACATGTTTTTCATACTCTGCGATAACCTCTTCTGGTGCTGAAAATCGTTGACCGAAATTTTGTTGCTTAATGTTTAGGAACACAAACAGTCACTGTCGTGTGGTAATTATTATTATTAACATTGTCGTGATGCAACATGATATAGCGTTAATTATTTATTCAGTTTCGGCAAATTCTTCAAAGTCATACTAATCAATACAAAAACTATCTAAAGGCTTGGTTGGTTTTGTTGCTTTCGGCTCATATTATAATATATATAAGACGCATATGTTCGATTGCTGCTTTGTTTTGGGATCGTAGCCAGTTTAATCCATGCTAATAATGTAGCAATTCTCACAAACGCTTGATAGTCAAATGACCTGCATTCTATAGCTGAATTTTAAAATGTTGTAATTACTTTTTAAATATAGCTTTTGTAAGGATTCTAAACCTGAAACTTTTAGAACCGGAAATCTATGTATTATATTACTATTAGGAAAGTCACATATGCGAGAAGTAAAAATATAATTCCCAGCCTATTTTTGTCAGACTTAAAAGGAGATTTACAATTCCCGGTCTAATATTTTTATTTCATAGTAATTGGAAGTCGGTAGTCGTGTAGCTCTACAGGAGACAAATGAGTGTTCAACGGTCCTCAAGTTGATAAACTATAATTAAAAAAGGACTTAAAAATAAATGCACTGTCGTGATGTAAGAACACGGTTATTTAACACAATGATAAATTACCACTTACATTGTAAGTAATTATAGACGGCTAATAAATTCTCATAATTTTTATTTGTCCAAACTCGCAAAAACTTACGCAGGACTATAGTAACTGTATTATTTGCGTCAAAAAGTGGACTTGACAATTTTTTGTTCTTTTGTTTTGGCCTGGTAAGGCTTACATTCGTATACAATTAACACTTATATGGTAAAGTAAAACAACTACGAAACCCGCATATTGTTTTCGAACTCAAAGCAGACGATTAATCAACCACAGATTATGATCAGATAAATAGGTCATTATAGACTCTCACATACATGGACAGATGTTTGCATGTATTAGTTTATATATTTGTTTTAGAATCTATAGTGTGTCTTTATTTTTGGATAATTTTGTTCATTCTAAGTCGAAGAAGAAAATGTTAATCACTGTTAACCAGTGTTCCATCATTGGTATATGGTAATACAGGCGCAATAGCTGATCACACTCCAGAGGACATATTTATTCAATGTCTATCACTTCTGAACCTCTTTGGTTCTGTCCCTGTGCAGTTAGTTCATTTTCTTAGTAATTTTACGAATGCTTTGCCAAAACAAACTCAATACTTTTCATGTATTGCAAAGTTTTAAAAACCATCTGTTTGCAAAAGCAAAATTGTAATTAGCGTTTGTAAACGTAAATACGTAAAAGAGAACGGGGTGCGTAATTATTGATTGGTTCGAAACCCTTCGGAATTTGAAACTCGAACAAGTTTTGACAAACTTTGAAAAGCCCATTTTTGAGCTTCAACTTTAACCAGCGACTGTAAGATTTATTGGTTACCGTCGCCGGAAGCCGGCGATCGCGGTTCACAAATATATTGTTAGCCAATTGTTTAATTGACAACAATTAAATATAAAGTTATTTTCTATAAGCATTTAAAAAAACATTTAATATACGTTAAGACCAACGCACATAATAAATACACGATTTATGCCGCCTCGAAATTGATTTAAAAACAGAGCTTATAATTAATGTCATCATAATGAACCCATTAGCGAGCAGACTGCAAGTAAAAAGTGATCCAAACGCAAAACTTCGTTAATATTTTTCCTTAGCCAACAGTTAGATCAATGTCCCGTCAAAAAATAAGGAAAGAAAGGAGCGCCTCGCTCCTAGTTTTATTGAACGTTTTTCCACAGCCAACCATCATGTGCCAAACAGCTGCCGCATACGATTTTTTACCAACTTGAACTTTTGACCCCTCCACGATCATTCATGTGGGAATTATTTTTCTCGTAGCATTTTAGCACGTATCACAAGGGCACACGTGCTCGATTCGCGTGCGAGCTTTAACTTATTTCAAGTGGGTGCTACGTTTGTAGTTATAAATTAATTGCTTGGAGTTTTTTGGGAATTAAAGTATATTGGTTTGCAACGGAAATAACAGTTTTGACGCGCTGCCAAAATAATAATATAAAAATTTTTGGCTCTGCAAATCCATTGTGTGAAAGCACTATTTAGCTTTCATTTATAAACTGAGAGATAAGAGCCATTTGGGTGTGGTTTGTCCTTTAACTATTAGTATCTGCTCTGATAAACAACTATTGAAATAAAATAAGGAGATAACAATCAAATATAAGGTCTTTTCTTTTATATGAAATATTCTTCAACCCACTGTTGTGTAAACGCAGGACGTACAAATACAAACTGGATTACCATAGCATTAGGTAGCACTCAAGTATCCAGAAATAAGTAATAAAACAGTGTGACGTCATTAAGGATAAATATGGTTTTGGCCATAAAGGCCATAACCGCACAGCCGAGGAGTTATACCCCCAGGGGTCCCACCGCGCTCCGAGACAATTACGTCTGACGTGTCATAAAAAGCAACATTTCTTATAAGCCCATAATATTAATAGGAACATTTTATCGTTCACTTCTATTAAGAGTTTTGATTAATGAGCTCTCAAACCTGAACAGCCAACAAATCCGTATATCCTTTTAGAGATATCAAAATTCGATACACCTTACAAATTCACAGTCTTATCACTGACCTGCATGACATTGATAGGGAAATCTACCTATATCTACAATTTGTTTATTGATTGGTACTTTCAAGTGGAAACAATAATTGTTTTGGCGGGACTCGCGTGAATAACAACTAAATCACAATTAAAGTCCTTTCAAAAGAACAATAAGATATCTCAAATTGTTAAGTAAAATGTCATCTCGAACGTTGCAATTGCGATATTTATAACACGTGTGAGGGACGAGAAAGTTTTCATAATACGGATGCCATTAACCTATCGTTATCTAAGACACGGTATAACATCGCAAACTTATCTCAACTCCCAACTAATCCAATGTCACTAAGGAAGTTAAGTTTCCAACCGGAACTCGCTAAACCAATGAACCCGAAAGGATTAATTATCCTGGGCCAATGCTTTTTTACTCACACAGAAACATATTCGTTCTTTCTGTAGTGTTTATGTGTGTTAATGCTATAGTCAAAATACTTCTTATTAGAATAAAGCGCTTTTAGCTGAAATAAACAGATAAGAAATAAAGGAACCATTGAATTAAAGTGATGAAAATCAGATTTTCACTCAATGAAACCCTATTTTAAAGTAATATTTCATTAAAGGTATTCCGAAATTTGATGGAAAAATGAAAATTGTATTTGACGAGAGAGGCGCCTAATGTGATTCTTGCGACTAATAATTTTGTGATTCGGATCCTCGGTGTACAGTAAACGTTCCGATATTTGCTCAATTATTTCCGCTGAATTTGCGTATATTGTATTGAATATTTAAACACTTGAATAATTCTTGTCTCTTGTTGCGTCATCATGCGCAGTTTATACAAAATCATATTGTTAAATCGACAACACGGTTTTCAGTTACATTTTCATTAGCAAAGAGCATGTATACTCTGCAGGAATGGTCATACATCATTACACATCCTAGACCTTTAGCCTAATAATCATATGAATTTCAAATAAAAACGGAGCACAGACTATCCGGTTTTTTTTACTGAGCATCAACAACTGATTCGTTGTTAGCGTAAAGATGGAGAGATTATAAACATAACATTAATAGTATGTACTTTATGATTGCATTGCTTTAACTTGTGGTTTAAGTGCTATAGAATATCATTCTGAAGACGGCAGCAGTCATTGATCTCAAATAGGGCTGCTAAATGCCTAATAATGTTTATTTTATTACATATGCTATATTTATAACAATTTATATATATCTCTCGGGAGCCTTCTGTATCGCACACACGTCACCTTTCGTCTTTAAGATGCCCTCCCAGGATGTTTTCATTCACCATGGAAAACAAGAAATATCGATCGATTCGGCCGCACGAAATTATGCTTGAGTCGCATATGCTTCACATTACGTTATCCATGCTCATTGCTACGCAAAAAGTAAATAAAAATATCTCTATCAAGACTTGATAAAATAAATTATTGCAAGAATTTATCAAAGTGTAAAAATGTATAAGCTGTGTTCGTCTTTATTTATTATTATGTAAATTTCAAGTTTGTGGATGCGGTGTTAGTTAGTATATCTCAAAGTTATGTAACTGAAATTGCAGTAGGTACCCCTAACGGATCAAGTTCAAGAGTAGCCGGAGACGCGGTTGCGCGGCCGCATGGCTTGTTTATTTTCGAATCACTAAATATACATCACTACGAGCGGAATATGCTTTGCTTTTATTCACTCACTCGCTGATAGATTTTATAAGCTTAACAGTTCTAATAACTGTCGGTTGTTTACCGCATTATTAATCTCATGTCTACTTATTTGTCAAGTCAAATGTACACTCATCTCTTCACAACCTTATAGGTAGTTTAATTGACTTATTTGACTCAATTTAAATACCGAAAATGTCTGCCTATAATAATTAAACACGGGAAAGCTTTCCTTCAATCAAACACGCAATAGCCAGACCCTCGCACTATTGTTAATTTCACATAATACAAGCCACCTGGCTCATTACAATTGCCCAGCTACCGCGGCTTCCCCTGCACCGCTCTAGGAATAAAAACACAAAATGTGGTCATATGTAAAAATTCTTCATTATTTCTATGTAATCGATCTTTGATTATTTCCATACATTAACACGTGAGCGTGCTGATATTCGTATTACAGAAGAATAGGCTTAATCTCGTTATAAACGAGGTTATAAATACAGATATAGAGATTATACTAAGGTCTGCGGTAGGGAGACAACCCACAAACCAATCATTGAAAAACAAAGTGCCTTTGATGCCTTCACTCACCTTACGTTTTAAGATCTCGATAAACAGGTGTAGAAATGCGTATCACTTGCCTACTGGCCTGCGTCACTGACTGGCCCATTCTCTCCCGACCCATTGACTCCTGCCTATTCATCGAAGCCTTTTCAAATGCAAAGGGCTTTTAATGCGACTGTAAATAAGGACGTTTGCATATTATAATAGACTTTTGCAACGCAATAACAATAATAATTAATCCATGTTAACACTTTGCAATGGTCCGGCGTAGGTGTCGAAAGAGGAACCTTATGAAAAAGGAGAATTTGATACGGCAATTATGTTCGTCCAGCTACCAATTGATTCTCACAATGGAAACAAAGGTAGAGCCTGCCTCTTGGTGAATGTAAACTATTTTTGAATTGCACAATGGAGCAGCGTTACGACGAAGTTGCAACAAAACGAGAGCCTGAATGTGGATCCCCTCACAGGACTTATTATGAGCTTCGTTTTTAATCCGGATTTAAAACTGCACGACAATGGAATAGGCACACTTACCTAGCGTTTCGCCAGTCTTACTTGCCCTATGCGTACCGGATTCGGCAAATATTTTCATCTCTAAACCAATGTTTGCCCTTTACTTGTAGGGAACGCAATAAAAACATCGTTCCCTTTTATTCCATCTCTATCCTTCGCGTTTCAGATTTGAATGGAGCGGCCGATATCGTATCCCATTATGTTCCTGTTTGGTAGAAAAGCAATAACGTCAAAAAATGTTATAGCACATTCAAGTTATGGCCAATCTTCATAACGTATTCGACAAAGTTATGAGAGTTCCCGCGAGCTCTCGCAAAGGAAATGCATAGTGGAACAAATGTCATGCACATGCGGTTAACGGTCTTATTTATGGAATGCAATATCTATTTTGCAGACGCTTCCGAACTCCACAGATCTCACAGACGTTATTAAATGTTGTTCGTACACGCTCCGGACGTACGTCATTACATGAGGCCATATGAATCCATATGAGCAAAAAGTCAGAGGATAGATTTACCATAAATCCCACACTGGGCGCAGACAACATTGCGTTGTCATAAAGTCCGCCAGGCGGCGCCAGGCTGCCCCCCTGCGCCCCGCACCTCATGCCAACGCGTTTTCGATGCCACACGCACGTGCGTATCCGCGCCGCAAGTTACTCAAGACTGTCTTGTCACTTGAGAAGAAACTTTATTGCTTTAAATTAAGGTTCACATCGAATTCGCCATTTAATGTTTACAGCGACGCAAACCATTAACAACTCTATAACGGGACACTAGAGCGCGTTTTATTTCGTTCAGCCCGCACATTCCAGTCTTCTAATAGCGATCGCATTGTCGATGGACGCTTGAACTTTTGTCCTTTTTGATTAGCGGTTATCGTACGGGTACGTTTTTTTATTAATCACAATTGCGACCCACTTTCACAAATATAACGGACTTCCTCAAAGGTCACATTCAGAGATTTTGTATTGATAGATTTTACCATCTCATACTCCACGTCCATTTGACATATGATCTTTGGTACAAAAACAGTTACAACATTATCAAAGTTAACAACAGTCCTTCCTATCAATTAATTCTTGAATATATTGTAGCACACAAAATGAAAAAGGTCCTTGCGGGCCACTGCTATGAATAGTACAAAAGTGAGTTAATATTGTTCATTTATACTCTTCTCTATTCCCATCTTTCAACCATGATTACGGCCAGACTGAGAGGTGTCTATACTAATTTGGAATTATCACAAAGTAACTATACTAATACCACCTACTCCTGCGATAATGATATTTATTATAATTTTCTCTGTTCTGGCAATACTGAGTAATAACGTCCTCATTCCAGATATTGGAACGAAATAATGAATCGTTGAAAGTCAATCCGTTAGAAAGTATTTTAACATTAATTTTCCATGCAAAACTATTTCATTATAATTGCTATTTTCACTGTAACTTTACAATCCACAAATGGACGAAACTAGAGTCATGAGCCTATTCTCTCGAATTGTGTGCGTCCACAGTTATTAGAATGAGTTTATTCCCCTATCGATCGCGGCTGAAATTTAATAAATTGTAGTGGAGTCCAATCATAAACAACATCGGTATTATGCACCCCAACCACATAACAGTTCCCTTGCGTATTGGCTCCTGACGAATGACCCAATAAATACCCATAAGGCAAAACGCGACACGTTCTAAACATTCCACGGTATAAAAGCATTATCCTGTTAAGTAATTTATTTCTTCAGCAGGTGTACACTTATTTTATGGCCTATTTAAACGTTTTATAAACTACACTAGGGGCGATCGAAACCATAACGCAATATTACATTCTTCTTTTACTATAGAACCCTATTGTAAAGAGTCTATAAATCTGCGTACATCCTTGAAACGCTTTTTTAATGTGTAATATAGGATAAATGTGAACACTTGTGTGATTTATGATATTTAAAAGGATTAAGAATAAAAATATACTTAGTCACTGAAGCTTAGGAAGTCTCATTGAAATATTAGGCCCTATATATTCATTGTTTTTCCAGAAATATAAAGGAAAGCTGACCTTCTCAACAGTGAATGGAGTCATAGCCAGGTGAAGCT
>CAVNZL010000108.1:0-201106 GCA_963693355.1 Pontia daplidice | reverse complement strand
GATTGTAATACAAATTCATTAATATATATTATGAATTAAGTATTAAATTTAATACTATCTTGCTTCTAAAAACCTATAATAACATGGAATTCAGCATAGTAGTGTGTTTATAATTATTACCATTGTCCATGAAAAGTATTGAAAACATTTACTTTGTTTAGATTTATCTATTATTGTTATAGTTATATGTATGGTTATAAAAAGAATAATAACACACAAACATGCATTAATATTTTCGTGTTTATCGTGTTTTACAAATCTCACAATATAGTATTATATTAATATTCAATATTAATAATTCTTAATGTTTTCATGCAAGACTAAAGTCTCGAAAAAACTTGACTTGACTAAAGTCTTAAAGATAATATAAATGTTAATCAGGTTAGGTACCTACCGAACGTTTTAAACCTTTAAAGTATTTATCCTAAATAAAAAATTTAAAATACAATCTGAGAAAAAGTCAGTCGTATCACACTCATTGAATGCTTTTCATAATGTTCAGAGTCCACTCAGCAAAATCACAAATTTCATTTTTAACATGTGCAGGCATATTGTATAAATTTGCAAAAAATGATAATTAGGTATATCATATGTACATATAGCAAATGAAAATTGAACATAGTATTTGTCTTTCATTTCTTTGTTGAGCTGATTAAAGGGTCTAAAGATCAATTGAAGAAAGCCAATTGGTTGTGGATTTGAGCTTATATATTCTGCTATGCTAAACTAGTTCTTTATAGTTATGAAAAAGCCAGCTTCTTAAATCTCATTCTGTTTCTATTATTATCATAATAATTCTTTATCAAATGACTGACCTAATGACCTATGTACATCAACAGTAAGTGATGAGGCTAACATTATGTTTACGTATAATCAGTACAAGTTTGAAAGCAACAATGAGAAGTCACACATATATTGATTCGTTGGGTTTTCCCAGGTAAATTATTCATCATTAAATGTTGTGTGCTTCTTGTTCTTATTGTTTCCGATTTTTATTGCATCATGCAAATACTTCAACAAATCCTAAAAATGCACAATGCACATATTACTTTTATGTTTATAATGGTTTCCTGGAACACTAATATTTATATTATATGTAGGTAGAAGTGCACCAAATTAAAAGTCCATATACAATCTATTACTTTTGTGAAGTGATATAAATTATTTAAAATGTGATACATAGTGATTTTGTTAGATAGTGTTGTTTTCTTGAGTTTCTTTAAATGTTGTCACAGCAGGGGATCATAACATATGTATATTTTTGGTTTTATTACAGCATTATGGCCCGTGTTCTTGATGGCAAAGGACTTGCCAGTGATATTAAGGAAGAGTTAAAAGTTAAAATAGAGAATTGGGTAAACCTTGGGAATAGAGCTCCCTCTTTGCGCTGTATAATTGTTGGTGAAGATCCAGCTAGCCAAACATATGTACGAAACAAAATTCAAGCAGCTTTAGCTGTTGGTATTGCTGCAGAAACTATCAAGTATGATGAGACATTAACGCAAACTGAACTACTTACAAAAATTGATGCATTGAATAAAGATGAGGCTGTGGATGGTATTCTGGTCCAGCTACCTTTGCCAGGTTCAATGGATGAAAGGCAAATTTGCAATGCTGTGGCTCCTGAAAAGGATGTTGATGGATTTCATATTATAAATGTAGGACAGCTCTGTTTAGATATGCCCACCATGGTTCCTGCTACGGCTTTGGCTGTCATTGAGATGTTAAAACGGTAAGTTTTTTTTTAAATTTATCATGAAAAAATAGGATTAGAAAATTATAAATATAAACTACTAAATTAGATTGTCTTCTTCTTCGCGTGCCTCTCCATTACTGGAGGTTAGATTGTAGTGTGATTTAATGAGATCCTATTTTGATGTCAAATTTGATTAAAATGTAAAATATAATTCTTGACCACTCGTTGTTCACGTGTTAGAAATTCTTTTAGGTTTAAAATCGATACGTTTGGTCGCAACGCTGTCGTTGTAGGGCGTTCAAAGAATGTTGGAATGCCGATAGCTATGATGTTGCATAGTGACAAAAATCACGACAGTGGCCTCGGCATGGATGCTACAGTGACTATTTGCCACCGTTACACGCCCCGTGAACAATTGGTTACGTTTTGTAGGAATGCTGATATTGTGATATCTGCGACTGGTAAGCTTTTTACACGTGTTCCTCGTTATCTCTAGAACAATTTGAAATTTTTAGCCACTGTTTCTTGTTAAAATTCCAATTTATTTGTAAATGTAAGAACTTATTTCCTGGTAACTTTTTTATTAAGTTTTTAATTTCATCAAAAAATCGTATGAGTGTAATTTAAAATATAGCGTTATTTACTGTCATTTTTATCCCAAAAGGTGTACCAAAACTTATCAAAGCCGATATGATAAAGCCAGGTGCTACAGTGATAGATGTAGGAATTACGAGAATAACTGACGAACAAGGGAAGACAAAACTTGTAGGCGATGTCGATTACGAGGGTAAGTCACTTCTATGATATTCACTTCATTGTTGCTTCATCAATAGGTCACTATTAGCGATAACTTATTAATAATTTATTTTAACAAAGTTTTGTTTTGTAAATTGTAATCTTCATAAAATCATTTCCTTATTGGTCACTAGTTAATAGTCTAATGACACGTTTAAATTTGATAAAATCCGTATTTATCGACCTTGTACATTAAATTTAGCATCATAAATCTGGTTTCTCGCAGAGGTTGCAAAAGTTGCTGGTGCAATAACACCAGTGCCTGGAGGTGTGGGCCCTATGACCGTAGCAATGCTTATGCATAACACATTCCAAGCAGCTCAGAGGATTCAAGAAGCCAAGACCCCGAACTGAATACCAGTGGCTGCCATGAAATTGGCCTAAATTCAATGTTTAACGTACTTATAATGGCATATTTATAATCATCATCGTCACCTTTCCAGCATGAATTTGTTTGTAGTTTAAATAAATTTGAATTTGTAGTTGAAATAAAATTCGAATATTTATGCCGTAATCTCAAATATTGTTAACAATTAAAATTATTTTTTACATTGTCGATGTAGAGTTGAAAATGTTTTGGGTAATAAGATTATATAACAGTGCCTTGATAGTTTTAAGTTTTGAAAGTATTATGTTATTTAGAATATGGTGTAGGTATTTGTTATTACTGTTTATTGATTATCAGATGATTTCTAATTACATCACCAATATCATAAGTATTATTATAGTAAAGATGATAAGGGAAATAAATGATGACATCATATTAAAAATAAAGAGTATTTTTATTGCAATAGTAGTTAGTATTGATCTATATTCTCTAGTATATATTTTTACCTGAATCTAAAAAGATCTGTTTTTTTGTTATCATATCAAAGTATGATCAAAATCAGTTCACATACCACTGTTATCCGCGAAGACACAAAAAATAAAAGGTACGCTTCGATTTGATAAACCTCCTCCTTTGGTGTTCGTTAAAAATAATGTTTATTTCTGTTTTGTTTAGCTAAAATTGCTAAAACTAATAGTTAAGCCTTTGTTAAGTTCTAATGTTTTGTTTTTCGTCGTTGTGGTTGCATTTAATGTAATCAATGTACGTCGCTCAAACTGATTGAAGGTCCTTAATAGAAATAAAATTATTTCTCCAGGTCTTTTATTTAATTTAGCATAACTATAATACCACCTACTACTTGTTTATGTTGTATAAGTGATAGTAATGGACCGATCTATATATAGGACACTGTTTATCTTATGTTTTAAATATATTAAAATAAAATTACATATTTTTAAACTATCTTTTATTCAATAACCCCTAATTAATATGTATTATAGTATTCCTCAATGCTGGATCCCAGACGCAATCTCTTAAGCGTATAGTTCTCTACATTAATAATATTTTCTTGTTAAATATATAAAGAAAAGTCAAGATGCAATCTTATGTACCACCTAATTTATTAAATCTTATTTGATTCATATGTTAAATACACTGTTGCAATTAATTAGAGAAGTAACATGATAAAGGTTATTCTTTATTACGTAAGGTATCGTATCGTTGTTAACTGGAAACGAAAGGAAACCTGGTTTATTAGTCAGAACTCTTAATTGAAAAATTTTCTACGTATTTACGTTCCGGCTAAGATCAATCTGCAATATGAAGCGAGCAATTAAATTAGTTTTAACGGTCTGGAATCTGGATATATATTTAAATTGTGTTGTGAATAGACATTACTAATTCACATTACATATCTAACACTAATACTAAAAATAGTTAACCTGTATGTTAACGTAAAAGCCAAGGTTTGAAAAGGTGGCTTATCTTTGCATAACAAAACATTTATTTAGTTGCTTAAAAAATAATCGCTAAATCAACATAAAAAATCTCATTAGAGTTTCCTGAATTCAACTGTCCACGTGTAGATCAAAATATGCAATCATATTAGTCTGACCTTTTGTCCGATGTAAACGAGGGGTCCCTACGTGGTCACATTACTTACTGACCCTAATTGTCTTATTGCGCCTCCCGCTGTCCTCGGATTTTAAGGTTTTCATGAAAGCTATGAAAATAAAACGATGATATGACTTTGTTTTAATAAATTTTATTAGTACATAATTGAATGGTTGTTAAAATTATTTTGAAGAACTTGAAGTAACTCAGTATGGGTTCGTGACTATGAACATAATGATAAATACCCCATTGATTTTCGGCAGCACCCCCATATAAGCTATATTGTGGTATAAAAAAAAATTAATAATTACATTGTAACCTAGTTTTATTTATGGAATTATAATTTTATCAAACAGAAAACATAAATTCGTATTGGTATGTGCGATAAAGAAGCGGATGTGGTTTGCTTTTTGCTTTACTTGTTTGTGATTGCAACCAAAATGAATATAACCGTAAAAAATTATCAATAATCAAGAAATTCCATTGCTTCACGCTCTGTTGTGATCACTGCACAGTAAAGCGTTTTTAAATAGCTTATTAGAATAAATCTGGTTTGAGAATCCTAGATACCACTTTATAAAGGAGCTATTAGGATAATTTAATGAACATGCCGAAGTTACTCATATGTTATAAAGTGTACTTATTCAGACTACGCAAACATGGAGGGACCCTCTCTAACTAATTATGAGGGATGTCTCTACAAATGAAACGTAGAGCAAAAATAATCGCCGGACAGAATGTGACCTTAATAAAGTTTTGTCGTTAGACTTTAAATATATCAAGCGATAGTGATTCTTAAAACAAGCGTTATAAAGATTAAATTCATCTACTTTACGTAGTAGCTAGACTGCGCTTGATACGTATGATTTAAATGTATAACTGTTTAAGAATCCCTCTTTGTTATAATTAGTTACATTTAGGAGAATGGCAAGTGGTAGTGAAGATAACATGATATAATATTAAGAGTACACAATATTACGTACAAAATTTGAGGTGTTCCACGTTAATTCCTGCAGAGTGCTTTCACAATTACGTCAAAGTTCAGGATCCGGAATATCGATAAATTAATTTGTACAGCTTTTAAGCTGGAGTGATCGTTTGTAACACTTTTTTAAGGTAAAAAACATTCCGAAATTGTTCAAACGCTAGCCATTCTCACATACCTATAGTTTCATTTCAAATGTCTGCCTAGGACCTAGATACATACAAGGCAAACATTTCGGTGCGATTTTATATGTAATTTATATTTGCAATACGTTTAATCTCCAGTTAAAAACCGTGAAGGTTTGTTTAATGTATATTTTATGTATCATAAATTCTGAATTAACTTTATTTCATTGCTTCAATGCTATGTTGGTAGAACACTCTTGTGTTTCAATGTTGGTACTTACACGTTTTTATATCTGCATTCTCGTATGGTAGCTTATTGCGTTCGTAATGCTTGTTATATATTGATGTCGTATGTATTAATGCTCTTTATGTCATAAGAAGTAGCGTTTGTATATTTATACTTACGTAGAAGTTTTATTACATCAAACTAAGATAGATTTTGGGAAGGTTCTTTTTAGAGTTAAACTAATAAGGCGGTTAAAATAAATATTATAAAAATACGTTCATGGACGGAAGTTGGTTTCAAAGATCTTCTTACTTAAGTTTCATGCATTTAGCATGAAACTTACCCACGTTAAAAAAGTACCTAATACTGTGAACACTGCATCCTTAGCTCGGTGCTTTGATATGTATACATCGAACAAACCGCAAATCCTCGAGTCTCAGCAACTCAATAATTATTCAGGATACGGACGGATCACTAAATTGTCTAAGGTTCCAAAAGATTCCTTTCATGCATGGGGGGTTCCGGGGTTTAAATGTAAACGCTTATAGTATTTAACTCGTACCCATCAGCACTATATTCCCCGGGCAGCAATACTATACAAGTGAGCTTCGTATTGGGTTTTCCTGCATTTGCCAGTTTCAGCAACTGTCGCTACTTTTCGCAATATCACTCACTCGCTTAATGTATGCTTTATTTAATAAATGGCCTGCCAATTTTCATTGTTTTCGATAGCAATTTCGTTGCGTATGAAGGCTTTATGTACAGTTGGATTCGACTTCTTCGAAAATGGAAAATGAGTTTTGAATGACGTTACTTAATAATTCATTATTAAACAGACTGAATTATTGAATTTACACTAAGGTAAATACTTAGTGTAAAATTATTGAGTAGGTATCCTGCGACTACGGTAAGAGTTAACTCAGGATTTTAAATACTTATATCTTATTCAAATCATTCATTCGTTCTTCATTCTCACGAACGATTGCATCATTAGACCGGAAAATGCTAAAATTATGCGACTTCTTAATGATTGTGGATATTACTGTACTCGTAAAGTACACTCATTTGTAAATTTCGAATTAATCGTACTGCCATTATAAACGATAAAATATTGTGTTAATTTTAGTAACAAGTTCGCTAGTTTTAAAAATAAATCGAAATACTTAATATTTTATCATGAGACTTTCAAATTTAATTAAATACAGCTAGAAAAGTCATGAAAGTCTGTTGTCAAGAATTTCTCGTTAATTTGCCTAAATAAATAACGTATTTTCTTAATTAGTAGTACTGTGATTAGACAAAGAGTTCTTAAATTTAGGAGTATCTCCGACGGCGACTTTTATAACCGTAGTCAGTGATTCAGTATGAGTTAATGGTAACAAAATCATATAAACAGTTGTGATAAATATACAGTTCGCCAAATAATAGTGGCAATACAATTGACATGTAGTACCTAAGTTGAGCCAGGAAGTCAATATCTCAAAGGGCACGTACCGTGCAACACATTTGTGCGAAATTACACGCTTCGCTGCGTAATATTCAGTTAATATTATATTACACCAATTCCATGTTTGTAAGGAATTATATAACAGGTATATATTTGCTAAAATTCTCAACACTAAAATTCTCTTACTAAATTTTGCTAAAATTCTCTAGACAGATAGTTTAAGTGCAAAACACAATTTTTAGTTATTTCTATTTTGGTAGAGACATAACTTTCTATTTTAATAATATCAAAATGGCCGATAGGGGTTAAGACTGGGTAGATGCTGTAAAAATTTCATGTTACCAATAAAATCCTTGAGACAGTATTCACTCGTCAAAAAGATAATTTTCAAGAATAAAAGCCTTCTGGAGTGGAATCGTAAAGAAGCTTTTACGTTAAAATAAAACTGTTTCTGAAGGACTGTGCCACTTTTATTATTGTTTTAGATGTGCGCTACTTTATAGAGTAAAGTTAAATGCATTTCATGTTTATTCAATTCGTTATGTTGTTTAATGTTATTTTATTTTTTATAATACTTACATTATTATCTAAATCATGATTTCAAAACACACATAATTATTTGTTCAATATTAGGTTCCCAGTTTCGTCACATAGTCATCTTCTATAATTTTAATATTTTATGTATTTGTGCATATTTCCGTTCCGTCGAAATCATCTCCCACCAAGTATTTTATAGTGGACCAAATAACGAATATAATGAAAACAAAACATAAAATCCAGTTATAATTGAGACCCAGCTATTCTCTAATTTATGTGCGTCTGGTCGCTTGACTGGCGCCAACTACACTATAACAAAGTGTATGAGGAATATATATATTTATATATACCTAATATACTTACAGTATATTTGCAAAGCACATATTACTAAGACGCTTTAAGAGCTTTTGGCTTTCAAAATGCATCAACTTTCAGCATTTTAACCCAACACCAGAAATTTACGTTCTAAGTGCATTTCTACAGCAGATGTTTATTATACCTGTAATGTGTCATGTCACTCAGAAGTAAAAGGTTATAATATTTACGTGGGTAAATCGTACGTCTCTTGGCTATAAAGAAATACTTTCAATTAAATGTGTCGCCTTGCTCAAATATTAATGTAGCAACTGATTCACATATAAATACAATTTTAATAAACCATTATATTAACGAAGGAAAAGCCAGATATTTTTTCAAAATGATGTATGAGCCCTTATCCTATTTGTACGAGAACCAAAGGCCACAATAAGTCATACAAGTTAGGCCACCTCGCACCCGTCTCTCGCAATACGTAGGATTACAATTATCGGTTACATGTATTTACTATGAAGGTTACATTAGCGCGCACTCACGGGGAGTGTGTTAATGCCACGGCAACCGCTTGATTTCGATCGGCGGCTCTAATAAAATTCGTGAAATTTAAATATAGAATAATTTATACACTTATTCAAATTTTTTCGTTATCATATCGTAACAAAATATGTTTAAAAAGACAATTCGTGGCATCGCTTCGGCACGTGACCATACAGAACTTAAATTTTATCAGTTTCCTGTGCATCTCAGCAACGAGGGGATAGCGTCAACACACAATGTCGTCCTGTGCGGAGTGAGAGTCGCCTCCAAGTGATGGTTCACTGGTTTTGCTCCTATCTGAAAATAAAGCTTTGTTGTACTTTTAATTCACCGTCAACCAAATTTCGTAATATTTCAATTTACTTTATCCTTAAATGTCTGTTATATCTGACCGATATGTCCTAGTCCCATGCAACATTAAAACTGTATGTGTGAGTGTAGTGCGCGTAGTAATCATTTCATAAGAATGAAATTGATATTCGTGCAATTGGGTGCTGTGGATCGGACTTAAGTTTTAAAAATCGAACCCATTTTAAGAAACTGGAAAAAATTATCTAGCAAAGATATATTTACTATAGACTGAAACTTCTCCAATTTACAAATTTTTAACAAACTAAACTTTAACTGTGTGTATCTACTATCTAGTGTCATTTGAGCAGCGATGATAACAACAACCTAATCGTATCGATTCAAGATCTAGTAATTAACGTAACACTTTGTCTTATCAATTTATAGAGGTATAAGCAAACAGTGTCAATAATTATTCTCTCAATTGTACCACAGATTACGTTAGCACCGCTCAAACCGACGTTTCATGTGACAGCATCCCAATTATTATCGATGGTGGCAATTATTACTTAATTTATCATGTGTAACATAATAATTCGGCCGATTTGATCGAGAAAGTTTCATTTTACATATGGTGTTATCGTACCAAAAGGTGTAATTAATTATCTTAATCTGAAGAAAAGGTCAGTTTGGAAATTGACTTTAAGATCAGCAAACTATTTGAGTAAATTGTCCTGTCATGTCATGTCAAGTCAGTTTTTATCCATATATGTTAGTTTAAATGATGTCGGAGCAGTTTTGTTTTCAAACGAAGTTCATGGAATTCAGCTTTTTGGTTAGGAAATAGGAACACCTCGATTTTTTAAATCTTTCTCATTATTAACATCTGGCCATCTTTGAATTCTTTACATCAAACTACACACTTCACAGAAATTTAGTGAGGGAAACTGTTGGGTAAATTATTTCAATCAAATATAAATTTCCCTTTAGTCGTATTAGCTTTGACGCTTTATCAAAGGAATTATTGATATGAATCTCTGTCTAACGAAGGTCTATTTAGTAACTATACAATCGAGTAACGATTTCGTTACTAGATTCGTTAGGTATTTATTTACCTACGTATTCGAAAATTTCAAAATTGTTTTTCTGTTATAAAGATGTTTAGAATATATGAAGCATTATATTTGCCCACCACTAATTAATGTTCTATTAACATCGTGAAATTTTTCATATAAGCTCGAATACCAATATTTCAATTACAAACAAAATGATTCAATTACTCTAATGATACTATGTCGAAATTATTTAAAAAAAATTAACATCACAACTTTGCTAAAACAATGTTATTACTGATAAAAATGTTATAAAATTAAATTGTTATCAACAATACTCATGAAGATTCAATTTAGCTAAATGAATTATAATAACAATATTGATGAAGGATGTATTATGACAGAAAGGGTTATAATTAATTATGTGTTGATATGTGTAGATTTAGTTGTAAATGTGTCACGAGAAATTATTATGTTGCTTCTATGTTGGTTAGAAAGGAATGATTCCTACAACTTCTGCTGTCATTTATGAGTATATTTCACTTTTAGTGAAAAAATTATATGTTTTTTTAAAAAATCAAGTTATTCTGAATCTAGAATATGAAAATTCTATACATGGTTTATGTGTTTTAATAATATAAATAAAACTTATTTTAATCAAAAAAGTTATTATTCGCTTTGTGTCATAAGTGCCTTAATTATCAAAAACGTACTATAAGTATTACTCATTTAAATTAAACTTCTCGCGAATTTATTAAATTGAGTACTCAAAGTGTCTAGTCTACATTTGTAGTATTATAGACAATTTTCACCCATGCATCTGACTGCAACATCGATCATTGTCGTATGAAGAAACCAATGCCAAAAACGACGTCCTAATGGACTTCCAATGTCCATCTGCTCAAATATTTGAATATTCCAAATAAGGAGCCGTGGCAGATTTAATTGATCTGAACAGTGTGTGCGCAGTCCAATACCTATTAGAATACCAATGGCTCTTAGACTATTTGATAAGCCGGCATTAGTCTAAGGACGCGGTGAATACATTAATATGCATGAACTCATGAGTTGAACTGTTCGTGCATTAATTACTTTTTGCCAAAAAATAAGTATAGTGAGTACTTACGTATATCCGAATATTAATTATGAAGTGCGTGAGTTTAATTAGTTTTTAATGGAAATTTCTTACAAAGGATAAGAACAAAATATTTCACTACAAGATACGCTATACGCTAAGATTGTTTTGGCTCGTCTTGGGTTTGATTTACGGAAAAAAGACAATGATTAGCAAACATTTTTTTGCTATTTTATTAATATTTATTATGAAACGCAATAAAATGTATGACCCTATCCACCTTGGAAAGTATAAAAACAGATAGCCTATGTTATACATATATTTTGAATCACTAAGTTTATATAATATTTTAATCATTTCGATAATTGATTCGGAAAGTTCCTCCTAGAAATGTATGCTGCAATCCATAATCATAATTGTATTGGCATTTGGGTATGAGAACTAAAAACATAAAACGAACTCAACGTGCCTTATTAAAGGCGGTTCATTTAAAAAATATTACTTTGCTTTGTCCACGGGCTAAATTAAAAACTAAAAAATGATGTTGGTTCACATGATTTTTATTAACATAAAGTGCTACCTTATGTTCCAAAAGAAGACAGTAAAAATCGAAAAAGACACCTTTGCTAGTCTTCCAAAGGCTAAAAACATAGGGGAATGAAGTGTGGTTTTACAGCTCTATTAAAAAAACTGATTTATTTATTATTTAATACAAGTGTGGAGTCTCCTGGCAAGACATTCCCTCTTATATTTTCCTTTAAACCTAAAAGAGGCTCCAATCAATCACAGAGCTATTTTACAAACCATTTCGTAGACTATTAAATATATATTTAAACACAGCTTCCCAAAAATGATAACAAAATTCAAAAGCACTTCTCTCGATAGTCCGACACAATTTCATTTCCCTAAAGAACAAACTTCAACAAGTTTGAAGTCTTTCTAAACTTCGTGACGGCTTCTTATCATTTCGAGTCATTGTGAAGGCTCTATTTCTGAGCCATTTTATTGCTCTTTACGAAGTGATTTATTTCTTTGTGCTGATAACAGCTTTACATCAAGTGCCTCGTGATTAGTACTTGTTAGTACTTAGCACTCGCTTTTCGTTCTTTAAATTTAATTAATCTTTACAAATAGATATAATTCTAGTTTATGAACTAGATTTGGCTTCATTTTACGTTAAATGTTTAGTATTTTACTAATAAAAATTACAACAATGCCAATATTAACAATATACTATACTCATAATTAACACTGTATTATTTCATCTTAGATCTTAGCTATTCATCAAGATGTCGCTGAAATTTGATACAGTATACTGGTTTTGCGTTGAATTTAATTTCGCATTTTATCGTCCACTACCACTCTAATAATACAGATTAAATTAAGTAAATATCTATAAAAATATTGTAAGAATAATATTCTTTGTTTCGTTTTATTTTTCTTATTTAACGTAACATAGAAACGCAATATTCAAGTAAATATTATCACAGCAGGTGGCACGAACTAAGTTGTGGCGATGTTTCGAGATGGGAGTATCCAGCTGAGATAGCTATAAGTAGTTTCACGGGCTACTAAATTTAGGAATATAAATCATGAGAATATTTGATATAAATCAAGTATTATTTTGCCTATGTTTTAGAGGAGCCTGAAGATTCGTATTAATACTTTTTGGAATAAAACTCTTGCGATATGAACTTCGTTTTGAAATATCGAATCGAATTTATAAACGAATAATGAGAGTGTTGAAAGTGTTTCATATTGGGATCGAGATTTATGAATCTGTTGTTCTTCATAAGTACTGTAGCTTCCAAAAGTTCGTTCTTATTTGTCATTGATTCTTTAAAACGTTATTGAACTTCTTGGTATAAAGCGACATCATTATCAGCTATTCATCCCGTCCATCACTGGATATAGACTTCGTACATCTTTCTTCAGTAGGACCGGCATTGTGCCAGTCACAACCAACCTGAGCCAGCAAACCTAACTATATCATCACTCCAACTCAGAGGGCGTGGTCTCTTGTTTTGCCAGGGTTTTCATTCAACCTTATATTTGGGTCCACCGGGATTCATGCAATCCGTTCGCAATCCAATCCGTTGATGTTGTACAAATGAATTAAATTGATGTTACAACAAAATCGGACATACAACAACGGTTTAACTCCAAATAGAATAGCAATACCGATCCTGAGGAATTTGAATGTAATTTCGATATGGGTTTTCCCTTACATCAGACTTAACCTTAAACTTTAACTTCAAGGTATTATACACTAAAATACCGCAATAAACAGTATAATTAAAAAAACGAAGAAACTTTTAATGCCATAATAAAACGTCGTCCACATTATTGTGTTTATTGCATGATGTAAAAACTTACGGCAATAAAGAACGTTCACACGAAAACTTTATAATAGGGATATTATTATTTTCGTAATGTGTTAAGGATGCAAGGAAACATACTATGTATTCTAAACTAGCTTAATAATTCTCAGTAAAAGGGACTTCAAAAAGGAATTATGTTTATCAAAGGTTCTTGTGAACTTAACTTCTCCTGGGATGCCATTATCAGTATCATTGTATTACCCTTATCTCTTTTCCAACATTAGAATCATTAAAATTGGCTTATAAACGATGAAAATATATACGGTCGATTTGAGAAACCTCCTGCTTTTTTGAAGTAGGTTAAAAGGTATAAATCTGGAATTTCCTACATCGTTTAACGAAATCAAAAGTGACAAAACACTCTCTGCGTCTATCACTCTCGTTCCACTTTTGTATGAGTACGAATGAGAGTAGGCAAGAAGTTCACACCTTTTCAATCCTGATTTATCAATTACAATATTGTAACACTGATTGATGTCCATTGATCAAAATATAAACAAATGGTGACGAGTGCAATAATTTATCTAGTTTTTATAATGAAATGTAACTCTAATCTCTCATAAAAATCTAAATACTTCAAAAAAGAGAAAACAAACCGGACAAGTGGAAAGTGGCTTTGCGAACGAAGCGTGCCGTACCATTGATTTGATTGTATGCAAGCGCCCATAATTATTTATTTTATTCTGTTTTTAGTTAATAGTGTTTCAGTAATAACGAAATAATTCTGAGTCTCTAACATTAAGTCTATTTAGTATTTGAACATACTTAACATATATCGCGAACATCAAGTTCTGTCAGAATACGCCAAATTGCGTTCGAAATTACACCAGTTAAGCTGAGGTATAACCGTTAATGTAACTGAAAATGGCGAAAACTTTTAAATACCAGCCATGAGAGCAAGCTGTTTCTTAATTTGCGTAATTTGGCACAATTTTTGCGAAACGGCTCAGCCACAGCTATAGCTTGTTATTATTTTGAAAGACTTTAAGTGTCGTTATTTTTGTGGTTCCGGTTTTGGGTATTGTAAAATTTTCGTGTTTAATTACGATGTATGAATATTACATTTGGACGGTGGGTTGTAACCGGCGAGCGTTTTGTTTTTAAAGCGAGATTTTGTCTACTGTTTAAAACATTTTTGTATATGAGATGTACTTATTTGTAATGTATTTCATGTGACGATCTTTAGTTGAGACTGTGAAGTTTTCTGGATTTTATTTTTATTGTGATTTCAAGCATTACATAATATCTTAACAAGAATAAATTTATGAAGTACTAAGTCACAGAGATAACCTCCTGCATTAACCTATGAGATTTCTAGAAAGGAAATAACAAAACATACTAATTAAAAGAAACTAAAATTAAGTATAACTAAGAAGTTTTATCATATCATCATTTGTACTTTCAAGTACATTGTAATCACAAAGTTGTCTATAAAGAATTATTCAATTACGTCGGTGTTCTAAAGAAATAACTTGCATTGCATATGCGGTAAAAAAAATTTATGACAATATACAATAAAAATATCTCGTTTATGTTAATTAGATAACCATCATAGATCACAAAAGATGTCGATGAGAAATGGCAATCAACGACCGGAAATTGTTTCAAATATTATTTATTCAGATTCGGCTGAGACATTTTTATTCCAAGTTGCTCAGTATAAAAGATCTATCCAATTTGCGATATTCTTTGAAATATATTTTGGTATACCCTATATCAAACGTAATTATTTTTAACAAAAGAATCAACATTTTCACTGTCGATAATGATATTTTTAAGAATTATATGTGATAAAAGCCAGTTTATTAACACAAAACATTAACTAATACCGGTTTTTTATCAGTATTCGTTTAACATAAAGAGTGTTTAAATATTAAATGAATGAAAGTGATGGGTATTTTTGGAATGATAACATTTTAGTGGTTCTATATTTAAATTCATACGTTTTAGTTTTCGCAACTAAGTAATATAGACATAATTAAACAAGACTTTTACGTTTTAGTTTCAATTATTGTAGATAGCCTATATTGAAGTACCAATACGACTTCAAGGAATACTTCGCGAGCCCTGGGGCAGTGTGAGTCTATGTCCTTGAGATCAGATGAACCTCCTCGTTAGCCCCCTTTTTGTAAAACAAATTGACACGATGTATGTTTATATATATATATAATTCTTCTGTGAGTGTGTATGTCACTGAACTTCTCTCAAACGACTGGACCGATTTTGATGAAATTTTTTGTGTGTGTTCAAGGGCATCTGGGAATGGTTTAGATTCACAATATATTCACAAAATTCTCGTGTCACGGGGTTCGAACTTGAACTCCTCCGAAACGGCTTGACCGATTCTCATGAAACTTTGTGAGCGTATTGAGTAGGTCTGGTCTTTTAGTTTCTATTTTTTTATGATACAACATACAAAAATATATACAATTCTAAATGTTCACCCTTCTACGATCAACCCTTATTTTTTATTTATTAATTGAAAATTGAAATCACATGTGTGGCAAAACAATGTTTGCCGGATCAGCTAGTTATTATATATAAAATAAATAAAAAGATTGACCGAGGCTTGCTTTACTAGCAAAAGAGCAACTTAATGTTTGCACATCATCACTTTTCATTAAAAAGGCAATCTTCAAAATATCCATATAATAATTAAATGAACGAGGCCCTCATTTTAGTTAGAGTTGGTTGTATGAAATCGTTCCCAGTTTCCAGTACGATGAAGTTTCAATGAGATTGTATTGGCTGGTACCCAAGTTTAAGGACTAAATCCGAGTATAACTTTTATTTTAGTTCTCAAATAGGCAAGCGATTGGTGCCAATAGACCTTTTGCTTTCATTTGAAAAATTTGCTTTAACTGGATTAGTTTTTATTAAAATTTCCTATTGAAATGTTATGTAACTGTAAAGCGCCCGTGCTGCCATAACTTTTATTCAAAATTCAGAGTGTACATTTCTGATTGCATTTTCTAACAGCTTACATAATTCTAACCGCTTTATGGAAGTTAGTAATTTAAACCATAAGCTTACTCCATCATTACATACATACATGTCTAGAAAAAAAAAACATTTACTAAAATTGTAATAACACCATTGAGAAAGGAAAATCAACCAATAATCTCAACAATAATCGATCAAATCTTTTACCGAACCAGTTCTGTGTCAATTTCTTAGATCTAATTGTTCTCATAATTTTCTTTCTTCTACCGGATCATGCAAAATCAGATAACATCTTCGCACCACCTTAAAATGTTTTGGTTTACTATTGGAGTATATTTGCTTCCAGACTTACGAAGATATTCGTGTATTGTTATTTAAGTCTGGTATTAAATCATATAATAATACCTTTTTTGTAGAATAAATGATCAAAGTATACAAAGGATCGTTGAATGTCAATGTTTCCGATAGGTTTGTACCTGACATGTGATAGGCGTTCGTGGCGAGTTATTTTTGTATTATTCGCAATAAATAGAACAGAAATTTCTGAATCGTTACACCGTTTCATAACATTTCAATAGATATGACCAATGTTTTACTTTTATCATAACAAGACCAATTTTCAGAACAAAGTATATGACGTGTTGAGTAAAACTATAAAAACTATCAGGTCAGAGTAGAACAATTAAATTGTAATGTTTGTACTGTGTGAATGATAGTTTCATTTATTTAGATAAAAACATCCTACTCGTTTCGTATTAAATTATTTAGCAGTTGGTCAAATTTTGTGTTTTAATTTTTGTATTAAAGTCCTAAACCATCATACGGTTATATAGGATTGAAGAAAGTCAGAAAATGTTCGTATTTCAGTGTAGGTAGTTGAAATGCTGAAATCGAATGAACTCGAGTGAGCTTTAAAATCATTTGCATCGCCCGGCGGCGTTACAAGGCTCACTCAATCCTAGTAACGAACCCAGTCAATTTATTCATTGCTTTGGACTACATTATGTATATTTTTACAGAATAACTAATCTTGAAGTGTTCGGTATACTAGCATTAGATAGCTTTTAAAAACAATTTATCACTAATGGAATCCATTATAGGCATTACAAGCATTTCCAAAGGAGTAAAAAAGATTCGTAATAGAGACATTTTCTTTATTTAAATGCGCTTAAACTGAACAGTTTGTGTTTGTTGAACAATGCGTGTAAGTGTTATTTTAATTACTCCCAAATTTTGATAAGAGGCTATAATAACAACAAAAACATTAAGGTAAGCGCGAGGGACCTAAGCTATTGAGAACAAAAGATGAGGAAATGACCATTAAAGTCCCCTCGTCGCAAAGGTGTGACCGTAATTATTCAAAAAGACGAACGCTGTTTAAGATAATTCATCTCACGTAGAGTTTTATCTCGGTGACAAATTGCAGCAAACGTTCCGCAATATTTCAGGTATTTTAATGAATAGGCCACTAAGTTTTCAAGATAAAAATCTTAAGACAATCTTGAGAGGTTCGATTTTTAAATTTGAATTTCGACGATTCAGATTATTGAAGCATATATAAAACGGTAGATTAACGTACATTTTGAAGAGATATATTTATAAATTATAATCTAATTACATTATTATTAAATACAGGCTTATAGAGCTACGACTTAACTGCTACGGTTCACATGTGAGCTACGATGGAAATACAGTAAAATTTTGTAAACTTTTCTTTCAAATAACTATTTCCTTAAGTATAATTTTATTCATGAAAACTAAATACGCTTTATTAAGATGTTTTCGTAATAGTACATTCATCTGTCTGCCAATCTGCAAAGTTGGCAAATTGTGATAACATCATAACTTAATTTAAATACTGACCTCTATGAATTACTCATATGTTTTGAATTGAAACAATGTAAAAATATCAAATTTTTCTTCATATTATACTCGTATTAACTATAAATATATCTATTATTGAATATTATTACGAATTATTCTATAAGTAACAATAAAAATCTTAATTAATGAGTAAAATGAAAATGATAAAATATTATTAAAATTTTCCCTTTAGAAGATACTAGCAGCGCTTTGAATAGCTAGACTAATTCTTTGTCCGAGGTATCTGCCAGCACTTCGGTCTCCTGTGATGTCGACTAGCCTTTTTGCTTTTCCTTAAAAAGCCTTATAGGGCTAGGAATCCACGTACCAAGGGTCTTGACACCGAATGGGAAAAAATCGTATTCTGAGCCCTTTATTTTTTATGTTTAGTTTCGCCCATGTTTCAGCTTAATCAGCCGCACTCTCTATTGTTGGTTCCATTTAGATGGGAAGAGACCAGCGTGTCTTAACAGGTTGAAATTAAACTATAAATCTGGTGTTACATTATTAAGATTTATATATAGAGAATTTTCTTTTATAAAACAGTTATTCGTATCACGTTATTAATGTTAAATTAACCGACGCGAACTCTTAGTCATTTTCCTTTTAAAATAAATTTCTTTTTATGTCGAAACCACGCATTCTTTGCCTTTATAACATGAATGTCTCTTAAAGTATTTTCTCATATCCACGTCAGCTCAGCTATTATTCCACAATTCTTTTGTAGGTCTTTTGAAAGAAAAACGTCTGTGGCCGACATTCCCCCTAAACATAATTCTAAAATTATTTTAATGTACTGCTCTTAATACAGCACGTATTGTATTCTTCGCCTTATATTTTTTTAAATATGAAGAATGGTTTGGCAGTACTGAAATTAGAATAGAAATTTAAGTTATTGTTCGCTTTATGAATATTCTAGACTCTAGAGGATATGCAGTTACTCACAATTTGCTGTTTTTATTTTCTTGTATTATTTAAATTTGATTTTACTTATTTTCTATTTGTCGAATATAAAGTTATAAAATCTCACTATCGATGGAAAAAAGAGAGCATTCCTCTGTCCATGAAGGAGTTCCATAGGAGTTAGTTATTTTTTGGTATATGTTATCCAATTCAAAATACGTCACGTATACGTATCACTTACTAACCTAATGCTGGGTATCTCCGTGAATGTTTATAAATATAAAATATTTAATCTACGTAAAACCTTATACATATTTATTATACAGGTTTATATATGTTATATATTTGATTAAATTTGTATAGTTTATTTAAACTCATAACCACTTGAAATTGTATTATCACTTATGCACTAACACACTTTAAACAAACTTGAAAAGTTTTATAAAGCTCAAAAATGTCTATTGTAAGCAGTACAATACTTAATAAACATTCCGCACACGCAAATTCAATTAAAATAATTCCAAATACCTCACTTTACATTTAATTAAAACTCTTCTAACAAAAGGGTCAATATAGAAATTATTTATTGAAAAGCTGTGGTCTTTCTAAAGCCTTATTCGTATCATCATGTCACATAAATTTTGAATATAAGGTATATAGAAATAAATTTATCTTGCTAAAAATATTTTCATATCACAGACAAGAGATAATACTAAAATCAAGGAAAATATGTGTATCATTCCAAACCAATGGCTACCGTGGTAACGCCGCACTAAGTTTAGCCCCGTATTATAATAAAAGTGTATTTATGTTTCAATTTTATAATCTATTTCCTAAACCAGACATATATAAACGAACAAATTATAAGTCTTGCTGAGTGATTCTTAAAATATGAAAATTATTATATATTTACGCTAACTAATACAAATCTATTGATGTAAATGATAATACGGATTTTTAAAGGCTTTGCATCCGCGAATAAGGGCGGGTTGATGCGGGCTTGAATCCAGCAGTTATTGAAAAGGTTAATATTGTAAGCGATAACAATGGCTCTGGTATTGTTTACATATTAGCTGTCATTGTTTTATAGAGATTCAAGTTATTCACTTTCTCGCGAAATAAGCAATACTTAGGTTAATATTTTGCTTTTATAGTCGTTTCACAATGTTACTGTGGAATTTCCAGCCATTAAGATGGTGTGGATGGTGTTTTGAATTAGTTCGGCGATCGTGCGACGATGGAACGAGGCATCTGGGATGAACCCTAATAGTTGGGATAGTTCAGTAAAACACTTTCCATAGCCTCGCAATGTGCGTAGAGAAAGCGAATCCGATCAGATAGAGATGATTGACGATCCGTCAAGCCCTCCTGGTCAAAAGGAAGAATTTGGTATTTTATTTTAATGTTTAATATTTTGTACGGTTTGGCGGAGATTTAATTAATTAGTATGAATTGTTTTTTTAATCATCTGAAACTAATCAATAGGTTATATTTATTTAATATAGGATTTATAATTATATTAATACAGACAAGGCTTGTTGCTTATCACATAGACTTTTATGTGTTATTTTTATAATGAACAGAATTGCCTTCACTCAGACAGACAGACAGACAGTTTAAAAAATAAAGACGTGTTTATGATTTACTGAATTTGTTAAACAAAAATATATAATATAAGAAACTATTTTCATTTATTATTGCACACTAGTCCATAACACTTCTAAGTCTCTATTAAGGAGCTGGAACTTTGATAATGTTTACTTAAAAAATTGCTTCTTCACTAATTAGCACATTACTAATTAAACTAGAAATAATACACTAACTGGTTTTTCCTTTTCAGTCTTAAAATTAATATTTTTCGTTTCCTCTGATTTAAATATTACCTTCAGACGGACGGCTGGTTATAATTTTTATATAGTGACGTTAAAATATACGTAGTTCTGAATATATAAATGATTTCACTGAAAGAAACTTTATTTAAGCTATTTAAAATATACTTAGATTATTTTTGTTCAAAATCATGAAATCGTTCCATTTTGCTCCCTACAAGGCAGCTAATTAACCGTAAAATTAATGACACTCTGTGAATAATGTAATTTTAAGCTAATTATGGATTGAAAGGATTAAAAAGTAATTAGCAATGACGCTAATGACTCAGACGATATTCTTTTCCATTTCAGTTTCAAATTTCCTTTGAAATTGTTAGAAAACATTACAAAAGGTGAACGGATTTTATAATTTTGAATTATATCAATAGTACTTGTTAATGGAAAATTATATTCATATTCTTTACAATCAAATCGCTAATATTCGAAGTAATAAGGTATCAAAATAAATTATTTTAATGTTTTAATCTTTGCTATTTCATTGTTGCATATTTATTTGATTTCTTGTCAAGAAAATATTTCATTCGTTAAAAAAATAACGAAACAAAATTGAATTTCTTTTTTTTTACTTGTTGTTGTGATCTATTACTTCGTACAAAACAGATACAGAATTTAATTAATAGGTATCATTTCTATGTGCAGTCTAGAAACAATAAGAATAGTGCTGCTATTCTAAAATGTACGGCTGCATCTTGAGTCAATTGAGCCAGAAAGGTTCTATAGTTGAAAGCAAATTAATACCTATATATAAAATGTAATCTACAAGTGGACAGACGCGTTTTCCAAAACACTGTTTTGTCTCTAGCTGAACACTACTACCGAAAAGTATTTGTATCAAATACGCAAATAATGCTAAAAGACGTGAGGTTTGAATAAATAATTTAATAGGTACCCTAACTTTGACTTTTGTGCCAACATAGATATAGTTTCCACAAAGCATGCATCAAAATTTAATAAATACGAACAAAATTCCGGGCAGAAATGCGTTTAATAAGAAAAATTTCGTATTTAGGTTATATAGTGTCGCAAAGGAGCAAAAACAATGTAAGATTTACAACGAATTTTCTGTCGCAGCCGGCTGGTCTAGCCTGATAACCACCACTATTTCACAGCTTTAGGCTAGAATGCGAAAATCCTATTACAGTAATATTTAGAAGTCTTTTAGCAATTTTTGTTATTAACAGCTTGACTACGAACCTACGATTGCGTAATGACGTAATCGAATGTCGAAACCCACTTTTAAATGTAGACAAAATACTAATTCATATTTTACCTACTAATTTTGAGATTCAAATTGCTAATGAACCTTTTGTAATTAATAAATATACTCGTACAATCTGATATATTTAATCTTGGGCTTAAAGGTTGGCTATTTTAATATTGTTATTGCTTATTTTTTGCTACTCCAAAAATATTTAATATTAAATTTTTATGACATAAAGCATTAAAATTTCGAATAATATCGATATCATTTCGTCAAACTCTCGGAATGAAAGGTTCATAATTTAAATCTAAATCCTGACAGTCCCCATGAAAGATTACTGTTAAACAAACCGCGACAGATCCGACAATGCTCTTTAAGTTACAGGGAATCGATAACATACTCGTTCAAAGCTAAAGACGAGATTTGTAATGTTTTTTCGTAAAAAAGAAGATTTGATACTAACTAACTCTAGTTAGTGTATCTATTTGTGGACAAATATATCTATTGATGTATGATTCAATATAATTCTGATGAACATATAACATATGATTGTTGTATAAGGAAAAGTAAATAGGTAAATATAATTTAGATTTATAGGCATTATTTTATATTATAGGTAGACTATCGGGATTTGATAAAAACAATTATATGAATAAAAAGTTCAGATGATAAGTGAATACAGCGGGAATTATTTTGTAAAACAGCAAGATAACTTGCCATGATGTTGAAGTTTTACGTCCTTGCTACAGTAGCTTCGTGACGTAACAAACAAAAGGATAACTTTTGCATTCATGAACTATTTAAACATCATTAAGATGTACTAATGTAGTTATTACAATTTTCAATAGTAGTTAGTATAATTTTTTCGAATAATTTTTCGATACTTCATCCTTCTATAGCTTCCAGCTTACGCTCAAGATAGTCGAAGAGAAACTGTTCAATTCACAGAACACATGTGCGTGTCACACTGAATATGATAGATGAATTCCCCCACTCTTCATTTCGCTCAACACCTGCGAAAATTGACTGCGTACCTGTCGAACGAAATAAAAATTCTGAATAACGTACGTCACGTTTTGAAAAATTGATACCAGCGGTGGACTTTTCAAACATTAGTAGTAAGTAAATAACAAAATAATACATTGGTTAAACATGATTAATCTATTAGTGCTTTAATTAGGCCATGTCATAAAATTCTATTTTGGCAATTTTTTTTACTACTAACTACTGCTGGTTTTTACGGTGCAGTGTAGTGTATGTGAATTTTCTTCCTGCGTATTCGTAAAGGCGTTTTGTACCTGATAAAAGAAGACAGAATATAGTTACGATATGTCAAATTCACTGGGCATTTGATTATTTGAAATTAATTTAATTACAATGAAATTTAAAACTTATAACTATTCAATAAACTTTTTAAAAGCTTAGCTAAAATAAAATATTATATTAAAAAGTGTGAACGCAATTTATTTCAAAAAAGCATACAGTAAAGCTCCTTTCCTCAACCTTAAATTCTGAAGTTAAACAAAGTTCTAAGATGCATAGCATACAAAACTTGTACGTTACAAAACTCAGCCTTAATTAAAATATCATTCAGCCTCAAAGGATATAAGTTTTCTCGTAAAAACACGAAAGCTATTAGGGCGGAGTGTCGTGAGACTTTAATGTTTGGTTCAATTGTATGTCTGTTAAACATTAATGTAATACATTAGAATTGAACGATTACCATTCGCAAATTATCTATAGCTTTTTTAGAATGTGTCAAATGTGTGAAATTTTGATAAATCTAGTTGGCTGACTAACCATAACCACATTACATATAACAGTATCTCAAGTGAATTTAATTTCAAAATTTATGGAATATTTCAATAAAGAGTTTATTTAAAACAGCACTTTTTTCTTTTCTGTTTAGTACGTTGCACGATTCATTGCCAAATTAGTAGACTACTAAAGTTTAATACTTTATTTTAGGTAGTGTAATACTAATTTAGTTTAGAAAGACAAAGACACTATGCAGTAACGAAAGCTCCGTGTTTCGTAGATATAAGACACGTAAATGTTATAAAATTCCATACATAATTTATTAGAGCACCGAAAATCACCTTGACACACAGCATTTTATCTTAATCAAAAATTCAGCAGAAATTTCGTTTATTTGCTTTATTCGAGACACGTAAACACAATTTTCACAAGTCAAGCCTGTTTCTACAAACCGACTATCCCTACTCGTATTTATCTATCAAAGATCCCTTACTTTACTTTTTTAATACCGAATCAACTTCAGACCATCTTTAGCGACCAGAATATAAAAAGGCTAAAGGATACTCATAATATCAAAGGACTTATAAAATGTTTTGTGGAGTTAAATTTTCACAAATTCAACCCGTGATAGAACGTGTAATGTACGCGTAAGATCGTAGTCTCACAATTTTAAATTCAACAATATTTAAACGTATCTGCTATTCTTATTTGTTATTTTAATACCCAAGAAAAAATACAACTTAGCAACTTTATCTAATCGCCGTGTTGCAGGCGCGGAAATGTTATTTACTATAATTTTTAAAATCGCATAAGCATAATGTAGAGGTAGATAATTTGACTTGCAAATTAATAAATTACAAAGTTAGTAGATACCTTAAAATTTTCGTGAAGTTTACAAAGTTTTGTGGAAGTGATTAGTAACATCCATCTTCAAACACGCCGCTTAATAAATCATACTGTTATTAAATATTGTATCTAGTTTAATATTGCAACTCAAAGTTCTATTTAGTTTAAGAGCCATCTATCGGTTGAGAATAACTCAAATTATAAATGTTATTTATCAACCGTTACTGTGAGTACATGTTCGATGACGATGACCACGTACAAAAGTAAACTTATGAAATTGGTACTTTTTTTTGTCGGGAGTCTCTTGGGAAATGCTTGGAAATTTTATGGAACATGTACATATATCATACTCACACTTAAACAACTTATATGGCATAGATTTATGTATATATTCATACTTCAACTATGTAACAACTGGTGTTGATTTAAATTAACACTGTCATACAAAGCAGAAAAACGTCGTTAGCTATCCGTCACGTAAACCCAAAATTCTCCTGTACCCTGCCCCTGTCCCTGTCAAACACATACATGAACAAATGTGAAGCTAAGATAACAGTAAATATGTTTGTGCATACGATTTTTTTTTAGAATTATCGAAATTGTTGTGCAGTTGGTATGCATTAAAATAAAAAATAATGAATTCGTTTTGTTCGGGAGTTTAATAATATGGATTTTGATTATTGGCTCTTATTCTAAAATATGTCATCGTAATTTTACCAAGGCAAGCATCGTGTTTAATTTTGTAAGTTTTGGTGCCTTAATTACATTACACAGAGCGGAATTATGGAGGCAAATAATTTTTTATTATACACTTCTCATAATGGAAATTTAGCTGTTTGCATAATATCCTCATTTAGGAAACGCCTATAAAATGACCTTAGTTTGGGCTTTCTATTAAGCGAGAGCTGAGAAAAAGTGTTTTCCTGCACATTTCTCTCAATAATTGTGGAAATATGTAAACCTTTCCTTATAAGAAGCTGACTTAATAAGCTACTCCCCTTTGGGGAAAACCTCAGAAATCCTCTCGCGTATTTATAAATAAACCTATATTTTATTCTGATGTCATAATAGCGATATATCCTGTCAGTTTAAAACATATTAAGTTTTAACATATATATCATTTTCCCTTGCCGGATTCCAGCCGATTTTAGGTGTAAATGGTCAATGGTTCAATTTCTTCCTGTAAGAGCATGTGTTTTAACTAAATGTTGAAATACCGCAATGGTCATTTAAGAAAAGTGCAAAATTTGTAAAACGCTATATAAAACGCTGGATCCGGTGTAAAATCTAGTGGACGTTGTCGTAATCCGAGAGAATTTAATTCAAATTAGCGCGGATCTCCTCAGCTGTTATCTCGAGTCACTTTCAGATAAACCCCAATCTAGATTGGTCTTACGAGACAAGAATATAATTTATGCAGAGGCTAACTCTTAAATTCAGACTATATATTATATAAAAAGATATTCCAAAAATAAGTATGATATGATCTTGAAAATTATATAAATTCCATAATAAACTATCTGTTGCCCACGACTTCGCTTGATTTTAACGAAGATATTAACTATACATTCAGCCCCGTAACAAAATTATATATGTTAATGAGAAAAACATATCAAAACAAAAATGAATGTGATAAAAGATATATAGAATATATATGTAGAAAAGAATAGATTTTGTTAATTTACTTTTTGTCTGTGCGCATATAGCTTTTTCGCTGAAAGATTAAGCATACACATAGATTAAAATTCATTGTGGCAGGAATATGGTTATAGATCTTCGAAGATATTTGAAGGTATAATTAAGAAATCTCTTAAACTGTTCGCAGACGTTTATTCTCTCTTATAAAATAATCTGAACTCAAGTAAATTTCAATGTCAAAGGTTGTCTCTTGAAATTCGGTGTCACATGGCAAAATTAGCTTTTAAAGATTTAATTTATAATAAGATGAAATGCTTTTATCAATATTACTTTCAGGTAATATTACGAATAATATCTCACTCTCACTCTAATTCTAACTTTTATCTAGTACTGGTTTGTAATATTTTGACTGCATTTTAGTACCATATAGTATTTACACGTGAAAACTCTGTCAGTTAAATATATCAACAACAGATGGTTCTACAAAAAAAAAATGTTAATTAATTTGGTAAGCATCTTTGAAGTTCAAAACCCTAATAGACCAATCTACAAGCAATACTCCGCGAAAAAACCTCACAACCACTCGACGCAGGTTTCGCCCCGACACCGGAGCATCCTCAGGATGTTGCCTCTACGAACAGCGTTCGAAGAGTGAGTAAGTATATATAATCTTTGGAGTTACTTACCAAATTAATTAATGTAGGAACTGGGGTGTATAGAAGCGGCAGAAGGCTGTTTTATTACAAATTTAGAGAGCCCCATATTATAGTCTTACGCGATCCCAGGGATGCCAGCGCAGCCGCCTATGTATGTCATCAATTTCTTTGTTTACTGTCTGAACTATTAATAAAAAAACTAAATTGCACGAATAAAAAGGTCGAATAAATATTTTAAACTGTCATCGTATCATATTTTTTTTAAATTCTTGATATACATTGACCACAATTATTTTAATCATGTGTAAGAATAATAACTTGTAGATACTAATAGACCATTAGGGTTTTGTACTACAGACTTCCGCAAAGTAACGCCTGACTCTATTATATGTCTAAGAATTACATGCCTAAGTCGTAGTACCTAGTAGTTTATTAAGAAACCAAAACATCACATAAATATACGGATGTATAATATAATAATAAATAGTCAATAATGATAACTATGTATAGGCAATCCAATCATTGAGAGAACATCCTCATTCCAGTCTTAAGAAAACTTTCCATAACAATTTTAATTGGATAAAACAAGGCCTCCATTAAGGCATTAGGGGTACATTAATCAAAACAAAACAAAACTAATTGTGAAGCACCTGTTCTGTTTAAGAGCAAATTGGTCGAGTTGGAGCTTAATTACTGAAGACCCGCTGACCCTGGATGCCAAAGGTACAATCCCTCTTATTAACTTAGATTGACTGCATTTAACTATTTCAACCATACTCCAACTCTATATTAATTTAACTTTACCTCAACTTTTCTTGGTGATGTATTTGTAAGGTTTCTTCTTAATACCTACAATATGTCTTCTTATAGGCGAACAAATTCGTAGCTTCGTAAGCTTTTAAATTTGAGCTTGATAAAATAATTAGGCGATAGGGTAACCCAAAGGGTAAAAACGGGAATAACGGGAGTTCGCCTGTCAGTCTATAATCAGGCTATAACTCATGAACCGTGATGGATAGATAGGTACCTCATTTAAGTTTTTGCAGATGATGCATTTCTGTTGCCAACTATTAAAATAAATTCCAAGTCCGACACACAATTGCCCTTTTTGTATTTCGTATTTTAAATAAAACAATGGTTGGACTTCATAAGTAAATATTTTATCTGAGGTGCTTAATGGCTTAACTCTTAGGAAAACTCCTAGCGATAAGTGTTAATCCCATATCCGAGACCTAAATAAAATCCTTGTTTTCGCGTTTCGTTTTAAACGTACCACGTTTTAGTAAGCCTTTGAAAAATATATAGCTGCATAGATGAAAGGAGCGGCGGGAATTGAATGATAAATATTTGAAAAAGCGGCATTGTGCCCCACAAGTCGGCCATTGTGTAGTCGGGTGATACTATTCGTTTACCCGTAACGAAAAATGGGTTTACTAAAATATTTGGAGGGCCGGGCATAACTTTGTTTTTTTTATGCGATGCCAGTTTTACTACAGCCGATCATTGAAATATTTAAATAAAATAATATTTAATTATATGATGGGAGATAAGAATTGATTTTTCGTATCTGCAAGGAAAAACCATGATATCTAAATTTTATGGACCACATTTTGTGCTATCGAAAGGGCCACGTACGCGACCGACATTCTAATAATGGACAATAGTAAAGGACAACTATAATAATATCAGTGCACCACTATGAAACTCAGTAATCAATACTGCTTCAAGCAATGTATACTGATACTGACTGATACTTACTATTCATTACACTAAGAAAGTATTCTGACAAATAATAATTTAAACGTAATAACAAATTATATCATATTATTATTTAAATTTTAAGTATACAAAAGAAGTATACGCATTGAATTGGTTCCTCTTTCCGGTTTTATTAGGTCAGTAAAAAATGCTCACCCGATGCTCCTACCTGTAATCGATGCAATCGATGCTCTTCTGACTTCTGTATGTTAAGAAGCTTCGGTTTAGTGATAATTTAAACAGTTGAAAATAAACGAACAAAACATGATGATAAACTAGAAGAACATAAAACATGCACTGACTACGTGCACTAACGGTAACGGGTTTCTTACGCAAATTAATATTCAAATGTAGATTTATAAAGATTGTAGGATTTCATTTTTTGATCCCTTACCGGGGATTGAACCGGAACCAGGGAGTTCGGTGTCCGGCATGGGGACTTCGCCAACTTCTCCAAAGTAATTAGCAACTTGTATATTTTAAAAGAACAAAGTCTAACAAAATTCTGAACTGTTGATTTACTTATATCAAAATTCCGAGAATCGCGTAATTGGGTTGATTTAATCATTTAACTAAGTTTGAAAAATTATATTTATAATTCGGCGACCCTTCTTTATACTTTTTATATTTGAATGTAATTATACAAAAAGTTTTTATTTTTTAACTGCTCAACTGTTAAGTAATTTCCTCTGTAGCATTTTCGATTAATTAAGACGTTTTTGGAATTTACTTTTTCGGTAGGCTTATTTTTCTTTTATAGGATATCGATGTCGACAGTTTATTGCCGTTGCTTGTCGTAGCTAGATTGGTAGTTTTAATAGTGTGGTCACTCATTTCTAAGCCTTTTCATTTGTCTTTTCGTGTAACAAGAAACTTATTTTCGTTTATTTATATTAATTTAGAGTAGAATATAAGTCAGTTTTTTTTTGGGGGGGAAAAGGGGAAAGGGGGGGCCCCGCAATAAACACAACAAAGGGATAGGTTCAAAGATTGTTGGCCCCAGGAGGTAATTGGAAAAAAAAATCGCTATTTTGCGCCCTCTGCAGTGCTTTTTGGACGGTACAATCAGTCGCTATCTGGATTTAGCCGGTAATCAAAGCTTAGAAATTCAAAGGAGTTGTATAGACTGTGCTAATAGATATTACAACCAAAGATTTATAATATTTACGCTACGCAAAAAGATGCACAACGCGTTAGAAGTACCAATATATTATTTTCGCGAATTATAGGCAATTTCGGTTCAGTGTACGTTACGTTGAAATTTGCGGATTTTTATATGGTTCATAAATACACAATTATAACATAGCCAACAGATATGCAGCAGCAGGAATGTGAATCTTAAGATTAAAAATTGGCACTATTTCAGTCAAATTCATGTATCAACCTACATGATACTAAAATTTCCGCCCAATGTATAAATTGTAGTAGGCCATCTAGACAAATATTTCGGTGCTAAAAAGAACGAAGCGGTTTAAAAACCGTTATACATAATAAAGTAAGGCAGATGTATTTACTTAGAGTAACAAATAATCAATGAAAAGTAAATTGTACCTTTTATCGTTATTTTTCAATTTTTTTAAGAACACAACTGAAATCGATATATTAAAAGTATCATGGATAACTCTGTTTTAATGTCATAAATAGACTTTTATTAGTTCGTGGTTTAAAGAAAAACACTTTATTAACGGATTTAAGTTATGTATTTTTGCAAAATTTATATATATTTACATTATTTTAAATTTTTCCGACGTTTCGCGTGCTCTACGGCGTGCGTGGTCACGGTTGACTGAAGACGAAAGGTGTTAATATATAATATATTTAAATTTTGCAAAAATACATAACTTAAATCCGTTAATTAAGTGTTTTTCTTTAAATGAGTAACAGTTATGTCAATAAAAACAATATTAAGTTCGTAGTTTAATCAAATTGTCCTGTCTTAGCCGTCATCTACATCTATGGTGACAGTTCATGTTTAGTCAACCAAGTGATAATTGAACCTTTGATAGCATAACTAGATGCCTCCTTCCTTGATTACACTAAACATCAATTAATACTATAATTAGATTATCGCATTACTGCTCATACACGGGAAATATATAATTATACCTCTATTGAATAGTCTGCATTTCCTTTGATCAAATTTGACAACACGATGACAACGCTCCATTTGTATGAGGAATGCTAAGGAATGGATACTGGCTGAAACAGTCACAAAATAAGTCCCTTGTTTTTAAAACGCTAAAGATGTTTGTTGTTTGTTACCGTAGTTACCATCATTTATAAAAAATCTACTTATTACATAATGTTACTTTAATCTTTAAAAAGTGTGCAACATGTCCAACCTAAGCGTCGTGGAATCGAAATATAAAATATAAATCCATCACAATACCGAGAACTATGAAGTTTAAAGTTGGCGCCTTTAGTAACACCGTCTGCACTAGCAGTTATTATTGGTGCAACTCGGAGTTTAATGTTTGTAAAGTTTTACGAGTTATTAAAACTTCCTTTTTAAGAATGTTCTATTTTGTTACTTTGAGAACTAAGATTGTATTGATTTTATTAGTCAATCGTATCAGTTTAGTACTTACAAAAAAAAACCCTACTAATATCTTAAATATAATAAAAGTCCTTAGACGAACACTATGTTTTAATTTAAAATGTTTAAAGGATAATATAAAATTACACTCTCGTAAAGACGTACACCGTAACCTTAAATTCATGAAACGTAGGTCATATTTCATACATAATTTCAATTGCTAGCCTAAACCATGGTGTGGAGAGGCTAGCCTAAGTATTATCTGTTAGGAGAACATGTCACACACAAGAGAGATATTCATCTTCCTACAGAACCTCTATTGTTTTAGTAAGTACTTAATGAAGACAATGAATAGTTTATCATAGTTATACGCGGTTTTCTCACGAAGTTTGAATGCGGGCTTCATCTCGGCCATATTTCACACCTGTCATCACATAATGTTCACATTAACGTACTTTCGGCCACAATGTGTTTCTTAACGAAAATTTGTATTGGTTTATAGAATATAATGTACACTTGCTTATATTTAGGTAATAATGTCACTAATTTGTTTTAAACTTTGTTACTAAACTTACACTTGTTTCTCATAAATCTATTCTCTTCATCATCTCAAGAGTATAAGGTTCCTTAATTTAATTGGTCTTGTATTGATAAATGTGAAACAGAAAGTAAATTTTCAAGATCTAAATATAAAGGAGGGGACAAAAGTAAGGTAAGTAATCTTATTTGGTTCAGCTAAAACTTTTGTAAATTAGAAAACTAGAATTAGCTTTTTATATATCTATATTATTTCCTTCGCATTAGTACGATTACTTAAATAGTGTACCTCTAGAGTTGATGCAAATTGAGCCCTATTTTATGGCATGTTCACATACACCAGAGATTTCAAAAATACTCTCGCACCTCAAAAAACAACATTTAGCAAGAAAAACGGTACATATCATGGGAAATAATGCGGCTCCTACCACCAACCACATAGGCTCCTTACTGGATGACTTACTAAAAAAAATAATTAAAGTTTATTTATTTACAAGGGTTGAATAGTCAATTTTTAAATTTCTATTTATGAAGAATTCGACGCATAATTTGGTTTGTATAATTATGATTATATAAATCATCTTTATATACAGAGTACCAACCAGAATGAAGCCAGGACTCGGCGGTATGAATTTTGCTTTCAAATATTTATACGTAATTATATTCAGTTTTCATGTTCATCAAGGCTTTGTTTAAAAGTAGAACATTCTCTCAAACTAAACAAACTATTACGACCGTACATTAGCGTAATGAATGCATGATATTAAAAAAAATGTGTATAACAATACGTGAAAGCGCTTTCATATACACTACAAAGAGAAAACTGACATGAACAATACTAAGGAATGAAGAACACCTGTTTATTCTCTCCCCTTAATATGCAAAAGCTTGATTTTAATTTGTATTCAGCTTAAGGTAAGATACCTGTGGGATTCATAAAACGAAGCAACGTTCAAAAGAATATCTAAAAACAGAATGCAACTCACTGAATACAGTCTAAGAAACCGAGCTATATCTTCTTTCTTTCTTTCCGTATTACATAAGGAATAAGGCTTAAATTATTAAGAACACTTCTATGGGCAAGTCGGCAGACAGATGCAGCAAAGAGCAAACGATCTTAAGCTGTATTAAGATGGTATCCAACTAATACCCCGCTGCAACATTTCTGCATTTTATGAAAATCCTCAGAATTATCTTACGTATCGCAGATAAATATGTTAATTCGTTTCAAGAATATTTTAATTAAAATATTACAGAATCATTGTTTACTACCAAAACTGTATATTTTAACTCTCGGGTCTGAGAATATTGACTAACTTTATCAAAGTCATAATAATTGTGTTAAAAAGTAATTTGAAACATCTGCGCTATATGCGCTGCTATACTTCTAAACTTAATTTTATTTCTTAATAGAAAATTGAATAGGCTCAAGTTATGATTAGCTATAAAGTAAAATTTATTTGATCTTATTATAAATTGTAAATGTTCGACGACCATAGCATATATATGTCCTGTATCTGCATCATATTGTTTTTGTGCAAATTTACACTAAACTTCTACATGTGGAAGATTTTTTGGTACTTATCAATCCAGTGAGCACTAGTCTATTGCTTCACAGCCTAGCCGGTTTGAAGTAGGTAGATAATACTGTGCCGTAGAAAATTTATCTCTAATGTTTTAATTATTTATTAGTATGTTGGGTGAAATCAAATGTAAGGTAAAACGAAATAACGGGAGAGCGTCAAACAAATTTGAAGGACCCTTATCACTGTCGAAGGTAGCTTCGGTAATGATAGGAATTTTATTTTATATAAATATAATTTTTATATTTACAATACAGAAATTTTATTTATATTTTGTCAAAACCCAATACGTTTTTTGATTTTCAAACTTAGCGCTTATACGGTACTTTTAATCTTACCCTCACTTTTATCTAATTTATTCAATTATGTGACATGTATTATGTCTTCTTAGTGTTAATTATTTTATAATACAGAAATATATTATATTTAAACGCTGTAACACATCTTTAACTTCATATTTTTATATGTTTTCTTGTTCTCGTTATGCTAGTAGGTATAGTATGTAAATATATAATTTATTCTATTCAAAAATCCAATATGGAAAAACTCGATAACAACTCCATTAAAATTGAATATTAAAATCTGCCCTTAACTTAACCTAGAGTGTAATATCGAGGAGTCATATATCACCATTATCGCTACTAGTATATGTAAATAAATTCAATAAGTTCGTCCCTGGACGAGGCTTGTCAAACGACGCCGATACATAATTTAATTTATGTGACCCAAGCGATACGTTCGGCTAAACTCATGGTAGAAAATAAAACTCTTTTATTTGGAAACTTGCTGAATATATAATGGTGCAACTTATAAACCATATAAATAAAATTAGCACAATCAAACAGAATTCCTAAATCGGTAAGTGTATTTATGTAGTTCAATCACGGTTGCAATATAAATATAACTTCAGTTCTTAGGAACCATAAATTAAGTTATAAAAAGTATTTCATTCGTCATAGCACGTTGTATTTGGAACCAGCAGTTTCAATTAAAATGAAAGCTTAAACACGCAATGCCTGTATTTGCTCTCCAATAGCGTCGAATTCGATTTTGTAGCACGCCAACAATAAATTAAGATGTGAATTAACATTAATGTGCCAGTGTGAATTAATAGTCAAACAATTAATAGTCGTTAAATTCTCATATTGGTTATACTGATCGGCGATACAATATCAGTTCTGTTTTAGCTTAAATGTGAAACGGAGTTTTTAAATTTTGCCAGCACTCATTGAATAAGACTCAAATAGGACTGAACTATTTTGTCTTTACATCATTTTCAGAGGTGAAAGCAGTCTACACCGTTGACTTTTATTTTCTTTTTAAAATAAAATATCACTACTTTCAACATTCACTAATTAAAATTTTAATTAAAAATCTCCCATAAAGAAAATAAATGTTGAGTGTAAACGGAAAATCATTTTTTTCAGTGGCCATTAGGCCACAAAAAGCACAAAGCGTCCAACATTTTAATTTAGGTAATTAACCCGTGAGAGAATGAATTGAAAACATTTCGTAATAATCCTTTTTATTTACTTGTGCGAAAGTTACCTGCCAGTTGAAACCTCTAAGGAACGCCAAGAACATAGCAGCTTCATAACTATAAATATAGCATTATTTATATTTATATTGCTATATATTCAATATACAGCCATAACATACTATATATATCGTGCAGAATTCATATTCGAAAGTTCTTTTTTGAATTTAACAGATTGCCAAAATTTGTATTAGAAGCTTAACCTGGATGGTAAAGCTTCCTAAAACACTATTTTATTATAAAAAGAAAATTTAAAATCTACGGTTATTCAGAATGATACAATGAAAGTTCCGATGACTAAATTAGAGTTCACACTTTCATGTGATTTTAGAGAACTGAAAGTAAAAACAAAATTATATTTTACGTTCGTTTATAGAAATCCTTACTAAAAATTTACCGCTCTGGTGGTTAGAGCCCGCCAGGACTCACATTTATCTTTTTAAATGAGAGGGACAATAAATAAAGGGCTATTCGGTAATGTCGTGTTGCGAATTTTTTTATAGCCATTGAATAGACAAAGTGTAAAATCTTCAAGCAAGCTGTGCTAACTGTTAAATACCCAAAATAATCCAACTTATCTTTTGCCTTATCGTCAGAATGTAAAGTTATTTACAGACAGTTTAATGTAAAATATGCTCAAAAATCGCTAATATACACTAAAAGACAAAAAGAATGGAATTATGTTTTCAAACCAATCGCAAATAAAAGTAAGATTTCTTCAATAAAGCGATATCCATCATGGTAAGAAAAATACAGTTGTTTGAGGCTTTACGGCTTTGATTGAAAGAATAATAGAAGAATGAATTTAGTAAATTGGATTCATCGCTCGTGAAACAATTTCTTCGATATCGGAACAATTTGAGAGTTGGGAATTTGCAAGCAATAAATTAGACGTAACCATCAACGTAATATTAGTGAAATTTTATTGCTTTTATGATAATCCGTTACGCGTGGGTGACTTTTTACTAATATGCAGTAACGCGAAAACTGTATTTCGTACTAATGCCTAAGATATATGACGAGTTATATCAAGTCAAATAGATTGTTGGTAAACGTCCAACACTAGTACCAAATGTGAAAAAAGCTCAAGAGAGCACTTAGCTTCTTAATATTATTGTAAAAATATTTAAATGCTACGTAAAACAAAAGTATACAATTTAAAGTCGCAGTTATTTACATACACCGTGCAATAATTCCTCAGGAGCACTTGAAACTTCTTAAGAAGCCGAGGAAGTTAGTGCAACTTACTAGTGCATTTATTGCTACACTTAGTTGTTTCAGGTTTAGGTATTTTAGGTGTCTTTAAGTATAACGGAAAATTATTTAACTGTGGCCAAACGAAAGTATGGATTTTAATATAGCAGCTTCATTATACAAACCTTGACCGATAAAGGTGTAAAGTTATGAAAAAACTTTTTTATTTTCTTCTAATGTCAGGGTAACATACAATTTAAGTGTTGTTTTATTGGATATCTCGATAATAAATAAAGCAGCCGTTTTTGTAGCCCTTTAATAAATTAATGAAAACTTACATATTTCGAAAGAGAGGTGCTGATTTTATTGTGTCGGATTTAACACTAAATAATATCTATAATGGGTAAAAGAAACAATCAATTTGACATAGTTTTTATTATAAATACAGATTCCACGTAACATTTCATACAAAAATACAATTTAATTAAAAATAATCACTAAAACAAACTAGAAAACGTACACACATAAAAATTAAATGGAAAATTGATATGAAATTTTTCTAACAAAGGTATAAAAGATTATGCATATCTTGTAAAAAAAAATACAAATCAGATGTCAAGATTTTCAATTAAATAAGTACACAAAAAGCCCAAACAAGAAAATAAATTTCCTATACATAATGTTTATCAATTGGTTATTTCTATGTAATATATTTCAACGACCTATCTAATTACTTTGTGATGGTAAATGGTAACAATACCTGGTACAAAAGAGTAATCTAAAATTTTGAGACACAGACGTAGAAATAATTTCACTCAGAAAAACCATTTCCTTTAATCTATAATGTTCTAAAAAGCGGAAGGATGTTTGCCTACTTATAACAAAGGATTATAAATCAAATCATGTTTGACTTGCCTTAAAACATTCAGTTTTGGCTAAGCGAAAAATTGTTTTCTAGTATATCAACATTGTACGGTATGGTAACTATTGGTCCTATCTTCTACGAATCCTTATAATTATTTTAATTGCATCGCCATTGAGCGAAATACGTATCTGGCATCGATATGGCATGTTATTGTAAATTATAAAGTATCAGATACCGTCTTTAGTTAATATTCATTTATTATTGTTATTATTAAATTATTATTATCATTCATTTCAATGTCTTGTGCCTTGATTTTTAAGGACGTTAATTAGTAACTACAGAAGTTAATTAATCAATTCTCTTTAGCAAACAAAAAGTCCGAAAGAGAGAATGCTTTTTTCAAGACAGTACACTAATTTCGCACAAAAGATCTTTGTCTAACTAATCATCATTGCTTTAAGGAAATTAACACCTCGGTAAACACAACAACAAAGTTTAAACTCTAGAGTCACCGTTACATTCGATCGATACTTGTCTAACCTTTGTTTTACTGTCGACAATTCAGGTTGGCAGGCAGGTTGTATAAAAACATTTCGGGAACTTACGAGCGATAGAATCAATAGTTTTCAAATGAATAGCGCTCTGGGGCTCCAAATGCACCAAGTCCGTCCACTTTGGAATCTTGTCTAACAAAGTTACGTAGTTCTGGTGTTTAACTATTGACTTGAGGGTACAAGACACAGTAAGCAGATTCGGTGCGGGCCATAATTTAAATTTACTGCCCCCAAAGTTTGACCGCAAGCGAATTTTCGTATCTGCAATGTTTGACACCGTTTTGTGTGCGAGTTGGGAACTTATGTTTGTGACTTGTTTGTTTGTTCCGTGTTCAAACTATATTATATTAGTATAGTAACTTTGCGGTTTTACAAATAAGATATCTTTAAATATGTTAATGTAGCACTTACACATTTAAATTATTTTTTAAACGTAGATAGTGGCATACCTCCGCTATGTGGAATATGAAATGTTGATAAGGATTCATTTCCAATTGGAAGTCAGACATTTATAGAGTTTAAGAAGTACTTAAATTCTTAAATAGTTGAAGTCGACGTATTTTAAACGTCTATATGACTTTTTAATAATAACAGTAATAAATATTATACGTATTCGTCTCTTAAGCGCTTATATCACATTGTAGACGGCAGAGGGCAGTGCCCTGTCGCTTAGAACATTTTGTTCATTAACAATTTACACCTAATTACAAAGAAAATATATCATCTTACTTCCATTAAATCTGTGACGTCACTCAGAGGAATATCAAAATATTAATTTTCTATAATCTGTACAATTCGTTATCTTTAGGGTTTAGTATTTATATTGGCCTAATTAGTTTTCATACTTTATCTAGATTCAAACTTTCAAATATAGGAAGATTCGATAAAAATATATGAGTAACGACATTTCAATGTCAATAGATCTCGGAATTTCCTTAATATTACCCTAGCGCTGACAGCTGAAAGCTGTAGATATAGATAACACCAATGCGACCACATGCGAAACAACTGGCTTAGGGGAATAGTTACAAGTTATAAGTAGCTTAGATTGAGATGTCAATCATTAAAGTACATATGTAATGTTCCAAACACTTAGATACATTTAAAAGCCAGCTGTTTCTACAGTACTTATAACTTACAGCTAACATCACAGCGCGCGCTATGTGGAATGTTGAAGGAGTGATTCGTGTTCGTGATCGAGACATTCGCTATCCTGCTCGCACACTGGGACAACAGTACGGGACGCAAACACTGTGACATCACCATCGTCACTGCAAGCGAGCGGCGAATAAATTGCTCCCTGTTTGCTGTCGCGACGTTGCCGCTTCGTGAACTTCAACTGAAACATTTTTACCTTTAGTCTCTCATAGAATAAAGCTTTATAAATACCTCTCATAGGTATTGACATAGGCTCAGCAAATAATATCTGACGTAGTTTCGGTCTACAGAAAAATATAATAATAATACCCAAATGTAAATGTTTCCTACGTTTTCGAAACATATACATTTAAATTTTTTAGTTAATATTTGAATGTTTTATTCAAATGCTAGATATTCTTTAAATAACTATTGAAATAAGAACTGACTGTGTACTGACAATGGTAACAATTATTACATTATAAAAGATGGTTTAGTAATTTCTCTATTGCATGAAGTTTGTTTCATTGTTCGACGAAGATTGGACAGTACTCAAATTGACCGTAATCAAAGACAATCGCATAACAAACTTTGTGCAAATATATTTTATCAGAACAAGACGAATAGACGTGAAATGACGTCAAAAAGGTACAAAGACGTGTATCCCTTTGAGAGCAGGAGAGTTGTAATCACTAAATGAGATGGAAAGCAAGAAATGACAAGCATCACGCAAACTGAGATAAATGCGTTATAATCTACGCCGGGGATTTTCAATTTTGTAGCCTGGAGGTTTATGGAGACTTTATTTGAAGCTGGAGCGTATTTACCAAGATATGCTTTCATTTCGCGTGGAACTTTTTCATATGTTATTTTTAAGAACATCTTAATTAACCGTTTATTTAATAATACAGAACAACCGCGTAACAGCATAAGTTAAGACTCTATTATTAAAGTATAAAAAATTAGTAGTAAAGGGTCGTCTTTATTATTTTCCCAGAAATTGAACCTAAAAGAATAGGCACATTTCTGGCGGCATCTCATTGAAGTGATTCAAATGCGAGTAAAAATCAACTTTGACAAAAGCTCAAAAATATATTCCACCTATAAATATTCAAATATAAATAAAATTGCTCAAAATAATGAAAGTGTCTCGTAATAAATAAATATCTAAATATATCGTCCTAAGGCACTGTAATAGATTTCAATTGAGCTTCAAAATCAAACTTGGGCATATTTTTAGGCTAAGTCCTTAAAAAATCTTCTGAGAACCTTATTTAAAAATCCCGTACACACATGCACACATATACTGAAATTAATACGTACCTGTGCAGCCATAAGCCCAACCACAATTGTTCCAGCGGCGATAAATACAAGCAACATCATCGCTGGAGTAACTGAAGATTTTGCTGAAGTTTCAGTGGAGCTTTGAAGGGCACCCCACTCTGCTATGCGCCGCTTTCCGGCCACAGATGAGTTTATACAGTCACCTGAACAAATGATATATAGGATTACATTTCAGTTGAGTTCGCATCGGGGCGTCAAATAGTCCATTACTGCATAATGATTGAGAACATTTTGGACAGTTCTGATGTCTTTGTTGTATGGCACAAGAAGACTTTCTGTATAGAAGTCTGAATGTTTATGTATACTATATATAATTATTAACATAGAAATTTTAGTTTAGATTTACTCACCGGTGTCAGGGTGACAGTGGCAGCAGTCGGGTGTTGGAGCAGGTGTTGAATTAGACGCTTTAGCTTCAGAACAGCATGGTACGCATTGGTTGTTTAATCTATAACCAACACGAATAATATACATCGTTTAATTTATATTGGTAATAAATATTTAGTCTGATTAAAACGCTATATGTATGATATATTCCACAAAGCTATATTCCAATCCAATTGCACATAAAGAGGTCAAAATTATTTCAAATTGTTGCTAATAATTAGTTAATTAAATTAACAATATATCAAACCAAAATACAAATTACTAAAATACCGACCTATCAAATCTAAGTGGCCGAGAGCACCCGGTACAACTGAATTGCCCCGGCCCGGAGCACGTTCTACACGAATCATGACAGCTGTGACACGATCCACTGCTTTTGTCGTAATACTGTGAGCCCAAACACTCCATACAAAGCCCGCCATCTAACATAAAGCCAGGGGGACACGATTTGCAATGGAGAGGCCCAGAGCCATCACACTCACGGCAATAATGGTGGCAGTGGCGGCAACCGTCTTCTGTTTTGTAGAAACCTGGTAATACATACATTGAAATAAAACACTGTTTCATTCAATTACAATGATACAATTATTTTTAAATTTTAGGTATTTAAAGTCTGTATTTAATATAATTTATTTCAATTTTGAATATTTGTTTGTCTACGAATGTTAACCAGATCTTCGCAACTTATTTTTTCGTTTCTTTCTAAATAATGATGTTAACACTGTATTAAAAAACCATTAGTAAATTTTAAAATGTTGCAAATTGAATATTGGGAATTTGTATTTCCTTTTTATATTTTAATTTAAGGTAATTCATATAATACATACCTTGTGGACACTCAGGGTAGCATTCTCCAGCAGCGAGCCTCCAACCTGATGGACATGAAGCGCACTGATCCCTTCTTGGGCCGCTGCAGGTTCGACATGACAGGTAGCACTTAGAGCATATTCCACGATCGGCGTAGTAACTGCAAGACAATATCTTTTCTTAATTGGAGTGTTGACACTAATCACCAATATATTATACCTTTATTATAGTAAATGTAATATTAGAATGTTGAACGAAATAACAAATTTAGTATAGTATTATTAAAATTAATTGAAAACACTAATAACAGCACTGCGTTAGTAAAAATTATAAAAATGAGCTTAAATTTTCAGGTAATTCAGAAAATCGGACTGTGGTTTAACTAACCAAAATAATAAAAGCTAAAAGTGTTTTAGCGGGAAAAATTAATATCTTTCATCAATGTATATATTTTCATCATCGATTCTTATTTTATAATTTTTTGTGGTAAACAACAATTGATCTTTAAATGTTTATTTATTATTACTTCATGATAAGTGCTAACATGCCTATTTCTTTTCAATAACCTTTACAAAACCATAACATTAAAATATATTTTTTTAAAGAAAATAACATTATAACTTCTTATTATTCGTCTAAATATATAATTTATTTTTCTTACCCATCAGCACAGGAAGTCCTACAAGCACCCGATTGTAATCGCAAAGACCCTTCGCAGCTAGTACAGTTTAGCCTCGACGCACATTTAGAGCATCCATGAACACATTTAGCGCATTTACCAGCTTCTGGATAGTAACCATGGCCGCATTCAGGCACACATCTGAAAATACACTATGTGTTAGGAAAAAAACGAATAGAGAATTGTAAAATTACTCCTCTTTCGAAAAGTTTCCTCTTTACTTGACTAATGATGTCATAATCAGAAAAAATAAGAAACTCACTAACATCGAACATCTCTGGAGCCTAACAACCATGCCCAATTTATACAAAAAAAGGCATTTAAAACGGTAGCAATTAAATTCTCAGGTGTAAATGTGAATATGTACTTCCAAATGTACACCAACGTGGTATAAACAATGAATAAAACGCGGAACATTATTTAATTTAAGAAACGCTGCTAACACATATTTTTTACATTAATTGAATATTTATTGCATTTATAGACGAAGTTATTATTAGTTACTTTTTCAGTGATGTATAAAATATTTCATCTTACTTGTAGTTTTGAAGGAGATTTGGAGCTGGACATGTCAGACAATTCTTTTCGTCTTCGCCATAGCAGGTATCGCAAGCTTCATTACAATTTTGACAGGTATTGCTATAAGAAAATTCGCCAGCGTTGCATCGATCATTACCAACCGGGAGACATTTCCCCTTTTTATTTAATTCCCAATTAGTGTCACAGCTTAAGCAAAAAGAACTTAAACAATTGGAGCAACCGATGGGACATCTAAAAGAAAAAGTAAATAATATTTTGAATAAAGAATTTTGTTTTAAATTGAAATTAAATTAAAACAAGGTTAACAAGTTAAACTCACTTTAAGCATTCTTTTCGTTTCTTATCGGCATAATATCCACTCGGGCAAGAGTTGACACAGCGTCCATCAAGGATGTAATTTGATGGATGACAAGTAATACACTGCACTGGTCCTGGTCCCATACAAGTGTCACACGACGTGTGACAATTAGCGCAAGAGTAATCCTCCGTTTCGTACGTTGAGGGTGGACAGGACGCTACACAAGTACCATTGTATAAAACAAGGTGATGTTCACATGATGTACAAGCATCGGCTCTATCAGAACATGTCGAACAATGCATAGCGCATGCCCGACAAACAGATGCATCACTGTCTTCATAGTATCCGTCAGGACACTGTTGTAAACATACAGCTAGGTCAGCAACTAACAAATGCGCTGGTGCACAAGTCAAACAAGAATCTTGTCCGGGTCCGATACAAGTTTCACAAGATTCGTGACAAGGCCAGCATACTCCTTCTTGGTTCGCATAACTCCTTGGCGGGCATCGAGAAACACAGGCATCGTCAAGTCTATAGTGCTTGCAGGCGATGCATTGTGTTGGTCCTTTTCCATAGCATCCTTGGGCATCGCATTCGGGATCACATTCATGCATGACACGCTTATCATTAATATCAGCGAGGACATTCTCCCCATGCGTTGAAGGGATATTATGTCCATCCAGGCGGGCAATTGCTTTTTCTGGATCTGATCCAGCAGCAAATAATGTAGGAAAGTTCTGATAATTGCTAAACGCGTCAGTATTATAAAAAGAATCACCGACTGCATCATAACCATCCACTCCAGTTGGAAAACCGAACGGAGGACTTAAAGGCGATGGTCGTTTTGAACGTAATCGGACTGGGTCAACATTAGTTCCATAGAATATTAACTGCCATTTTTTTAGAATACCAGGCTGGTTAACATGCCTATTACCAGCGTTTACAATTTCAAGTTTCCATCTACCTTCTGCTCGCTCACCCCAGAAATGTACACTTAAGAAAGGCCAGTCATCAAAGTTAGAACTGACTACATCTCGAGGTCGTTCAAATAATAAAGTAGACGTTGTTCCCATTGGAGATGTAAGCAGTATACGTAAGTTGCCCCTAGGGAAAAATCTTAAAGATATCTTGCACTGCACATGTTCCAAAAATCGAACTTCATTTACAGTTCCGCTGCACCCCGTAACGTCCATATGTACTTTTAAAGTGTATCCATAGGAAGAATCTATAGCTTTATCTTCATTTATTTCTTGCGATTTACAAATATGTTGTGGTGGAACGGATATCCACTGTTCTGCTAAATTTACCATTTCAGCAGCATCCATTAGCCCATAACCAAATTTGTGACTAACTTTTTTTTTAATTCCATTTACAATCCAACCACTTTCTTTTTCTAGGGGTTGAGGCCTTGAAGTCATAACAACTAAATATTGCATATCTCTCCAAGTTAAGTCTGGATTTGCTTCTAAAGCTAAGGCACATATACCAGCCGCTAATGGTGCTGAAGCAGATGTTCCAGTATGCTCTACGGTACAAATTCGATCGGGCCTCAGTCTTGCATCCATGTCAACCGTAGCGACACTCTTATCATGGCCAGGAGTACCAGAACTATACGTCGTGGCTAACGTAGATGAACACTCTTCTAAATACCATGGTTTGTAACCACCCTGAGTAGCACTAGATATTGATAAAGTAAAAATACTGTTTGTGTATCCATCACAGTTACAAGAATCTGTATGTCGGCCTCCGTTGCCTGAAGCCCACACAAATATGCTACCCTTGCCTCTTCTGCCGCTAGTTACGCCATAAATAAACGCTCTGTAAACAAAGACAATATATTTAAAATGTCATATTAGGCAATCTGGTTAAAATAACACTTGAATATATATATTTTTAAATACCTTCTTGCTAGAGGTCCCGGCCCGTCGACAGTTTTGCCGTCATCTTCGGGGCCCCATGAAGCACTATATATATCAATATGATCAGGATTTAAGCCAAGAGCTCTGGCTTCTACTGCGTCATTGACAATACCGTCTAACATTCTGACACCACCTATACTCGCGTTGTACGCTATACCAACACCACAGTATTGGTTATAAGCAACAGCTGCTACTTCCCCTGCACATCGAGTACCGTGTTTGTTATCTCCATTATCTTGAGGCATAGGGTCGTCATCATTACCGTTTATATCAGTTGAAGCAAGAGCGTCCTAAAACATTTGAATTAAAGTAAAATATACCTATCCAAAATATATAACCGATACTTTTAAAAATATTTTGAAATACATTTTAAATAAACTTACATAATTCTGTTTAAGGTCGGGATGGTTAGTTTGAATTCCGTCGTCCAAAATGGAGACCACTACGCCTTTTCCTGTATACCCTTTTTGCCATGCTGGGGCTACATTCATGTCTAATCCATCTTTTGCTCCACCATTCTAAAGACAAATTTTCAAATAAGAAAATGTTGCAGATATTAAAAATTTCAGCTTTCATTTTAAATAGCTTGAAAATTATTTACCTTTTCAAACGTGGCTTTTGAATATCATTTTCTTTAAAATTACGAGTATAAATCTCTCAGAAAGATTCAAGATTTTATGTATAGCTTTACAAATGTACATCTAAAAAAACTTACTAAATACCACTGTTCTTTGAACAATGGATCAGGGTATAGAGATGGAGTTATAGCACGATGTCGTGTACGATGTGAAGCTGGTCGCCTCGCTAATTGAGACCATAGAGCTCCTTCGTACGGCTTATAATCTCTTTTAACTCTTCTTCTCTCCCTTTGTTGCTCAAACCACCGGACCTAAGAATTGAAAATTAAAATAAATCCTAAGATGCTGTATATCAAGAAGTTGAAGTTTGACACTCTTATCCCCTTAATATAAAAAAAAACATATCCAATTTGTTTTACATTTTGTTTACTCTATTAAACATTACTTATTTATATATGTAAATGAATTAGCTATAATGCTATTAATCAAAAGAACATGCAAAGTTCATTATCGTGATAAAATTTATGACAACAGTTTAGCTAACAACGTGGTTCAGGAAAACTAATAGATAAATTTATAATTATAATTATATAATTAATAGATTAATTTCAACATAAAAACGGGTTTAAAACAGCATAACATTTAAATAAGACTGATTTATAATTGCACACTCAGACTCCGCGCTATAAGAAGAGTGAGGTAAAATGGAACAATTCTTTACGCTCTCGCTAAACAAGACATTTATGTACGGTTCGGACGGTGCAATTTCACAGTTGTTGGAAAGCAACAGACAGCGAGAAAATAGCACGAACTCGTATTAGCATGAGAAAGACCGACGTGCTGACTATGTATTTCATTGCGATGGAAATAATTTTTAAGCAACTAGGTAAATTGCAAAAATGTACTCCTTTGGCAACGCTTACCTACTTTAAGTTCATGCCCTCTAAAACTTGTTCCAAATTTAAACTTCAATCAAAAAACTTCCTTTGTTTAGTTTCCAAGATTTGTCTTTCCATTGTTATAATTTTAAACTAGCTACTTCATGAGCTTTCGTCCGCAATAATTATCATAACTATTTATCGTGTAGACGTGCGTGAAATTGTATAGGCGTTCGTCGAAATGTCTATACAAGTTATCTAATAATTATGTAGGTATATGTTATTTCAATTTAAACTAATAGGCTCTTGATATAAACGCCGAACGCATGTATATCAGGAACTACCAACTAAACACTTAGAACTATATTATTAATATAGTTTTATAAATATTTAATTAATAAGCATTTCCTCCCTCACGTTATTGCTAAATAGCGGCGGAAGTGGACAACGCATTTGGTAAAATAATATAAGAAAAATCAGTATTTATTGCGAGTACGTTTATACCGCCTATGTCCCGTTTAGTCTCGACCCTCTGGGTAATTTCAGAGAATAAATATTATACTTATTTAATACAGTCCCTCGTCACGCATTTATTCCAATTTCGTTCAATTTCCAAGAACCGATATTAACATAAATTATATTGATGTCAATTTATTAATATAGCAGAATAACCCTATTTTTTTTATATTTGTAGCAATTGCCGCTTAATACCGGTTTCAATCCCCGGTACGGTCAATATTATTGTGATATATTGACCGTATATTTAGGAAACTATTCAGCACTAATTAGGAAATAAAATAATAATATAATCGATCAAAAGTAATATTGGTTCATATTCTAAATAACATGCAATTTTCATTTTATAAATATATATATTTGAAGAAACTGTTTATGCCTCAGAGACTTCCGTATACACAAATCGCCGGTTTCCAACTAAAACAAAACTTTTAATGCAAATATTTTAGATTTTCCAACTAAACGTGCACCGATTTATCTTTCGCAGATAAACTTTTTACATAAACAAAACCCGGGAATATTGTTTTGTCGTCGCTTGTTAGCGCGTCCAGCTGAGCAAATGCCGGGGCCAAACATAGTTAATATTTATTCTGTATGAAAAACGGCAAATAACGAACGGGATTTGTTTAGCTAAATCCTCAACAGCCTTATTTTGGAACGTTGACTACAGATAGCGTTCTGTTGCTTATCATTGTTATGATTCCAAAAAATATTGAAAACGTCCTATCTACTCTCTATTAAGCTACAATTATATCAGAATCACGCCGAAGTATGATGATCATTACTATTAGTAATTATTATTAGCATAGATCCTGTGTCGCTGAAAGAGGTAATGCCGCGTCGACCGCTCGACTTTGATCGGCGTGGTCTCTGCAGTGACTCGGCACGCGTTGGTAATGATGAGCAAAGGAGTAACAGGATCGATGTATCTGACTTCACTGACATAAATAATAATTAGCACGCGCGGAGTCAGGGCAGTGTAGAATAACACCAGCCCGTTCTCCACTCAACGTTGCGACATGTCTACTTTTTATGTAATCGTAATTTAATCGTTACAAAAAATTATGATTCTATACTGATGTTTGAAAGGGTTCTCGCAAGCACGTGGGAAATCAATTTTCATACAACTTTGTAACTTTCTCTAAGCGATAACATCATCTGTTCCGTTGCCATTATAAATAAAGATATGATGTATTTTTCAAGTTGGTATAGCAATATTAAGTGATAACAGTTTTGAATTGTGTATTAAAAATTCTCAATAATTTGGATCCTTCCATCGGGGTCCTAAACTAATACGGTCCATCACTAACACTATGAAAAGAAAAGGTTTGAAGGGACGGCAACAATGCCAGCCACAATGGCTCGTTTACCCTGTTATAGAATAAGCGAAGGCAAGAACGCTTTTATTTAAATTTCGTAAATAACAAAGGTTTTTGGGCTCACATGTTAACCTTTTGGTCAACATTTTCAGAATTTCGTAATTTAACCATTAGGTAATTACTTCCTTCGACTACTTCCCTTTAGGCTCTTTATTATAGATTGTACTTCTTTGAACATATATTTAAACAAATTCAAATAAACTAATACACATTAAGCTTGCATGGTTGTCGGAAAACCATTCCATACACAAGCAGGACTTTTGCGTTACTGATTAAAAGATAACGATTTAATTCAAAAACCTTTTCGAAAGTTATACAGGAAATTCTAAGCTTTGGAAAAAGTTCCGGCTTATAGCGAAACTAGGATATGAATTTCAGAACGTGATCCTTAATAAAAAACCATGATAACTGGTTTCAAAGCGGGATGGGGCTTGTATATGATGTAGTGAGGGTGGTACTGATCAACATGAGAAAGGCTGGCAGCGGAACGCCCCTTAGTTTTATTAGTCGGTTGGCATAGCCAAGTCGGTAAAGATGTTGTCACACTGTACTCTAAAGGAATCTTACACAGTTACATTGATATTAATAATAAATATTATTTTATTATAAAAGCTTTTAAATACATTTTCGTAGAAATAAATTTCCTTCAAGATTAATTCATATACTTGCATTCGGATCTTAAAATCTTAGTAGTAGAAGCTCATAAAACTTCTGCAATAATAAAAGATCGGAAATTTTAGACAACCGAGTTTGACATTTCAAAAGTGCAGCGGAAACCAAGCGTTAGTCAACATTGTCGGTCCGCACAAAGGTTTACGAAGTTATCGGACAAAGGGAAATCGGTATGGCGCGGGCCGAACTTTTCGTCTTTGCGATCCGATCGCTGAACTATTGTAAGTGGACATTTTATATCCGACACGTCATTGATAGACATTCGCAACTAGAAGTTTCTTTGTGTTAATGTGCTCTCTGGTGCCAACTGACTATGTCCTAGAAGTTGGAATGAATTTGGTTTTATCGATATTTTACTTTGACATGCAGCCTTATCTTACTAATGTATAAATAAGTGAGTTTATATGAGAAGTTAAAATCATTTTACTCTTTCCACACCATTGAACAAAGGTTCATACCATGTATTTTTGTAACTTTTAACTTTCACAGGATGTCAACGTTTTATACAACATAGAAAAGATTCATTTTAATAAGTCTCCAGTGCTTGAAGTTAATTTTGGTAAACTTACACGGATCAATAAGACATACGGCGGTTGGCCGTGGTATTATCCTTGTAGCCTTAATTGAAGGCAATGCACTGCGTAATGCCATTTGCTACTCCATCACGACGTAATTGCTTTGAATTACACTTAGATTTGACCTGTTCCACTATAGTTATAGCTCACTATTAATCTCACGTAGTAAGGCTGCCTTGTAATATAGGTATGATGTTAATTATTATTCTACTAATTATAAACGCGAAAATTTATAACTGGTTACTCTTTCACGAATAGTCTAAAGTATCGAGTAAGTAGGAAGGAATGTAATTTATGTCAAATGCAAATTGATAAAAAATCGATTCATAAATAAAAATAGTTAAAATAGTAAAGTTTTATTGCTACAATTTTTTAAATATATTACATACTATATCATATGATATGTGTATTTACATGCAAAGGCGGCATGGATCATATATTCTATATAAAACTTTCGCAAAAAAAAAATAAGAGGAAACTATATAATTGCAAAAAGCATTAGTATTCTAATTCAGCCATTATTTAGAAAAACCAGCACAGATACTGTGAGGTCAAATCTAGAATGCAGGCAAATATTGGAATAGGAATCGTCACTTTGATGTCGTGAAAGTTTGATATTATGATTTTATTCAAGTCTGAGGCATTCCTGTTTCGAAGTATCATCTCATAAATGTTTATTACTATTGGGCCCAATAATATCTGAGCTGAAATGAGATACCGAACGATATTTGTTTTACATATATACCACATACGGCTGGCATTAAAACGTTTCCTTTCAAAAAGTCGACTTGGTTCCTGTATGTAGTAGTTCATTATCTAAATACCTGTGGTTCGTCGTTAAGCTTCTTATGATGTTCGTGACTGGGCTCCAAGGACCTCTTATGCACCTCGTGATGTGACAATAGGTAGAATCCCTTCAAGGATCCGATCTGAAACAGTACAAATTCAATTATTAAGTTGTTAATGACTACGCTTATATTTTTCTATAAAGAAGTCCTTAATAGTCCTTTCTCAAGACTTTTTCAAACAAAACAGTTTTTTCCTCCTAGAAGGTATTGTACTTATTTCTATCGTAATGAAAAACGCCTGAACGCCTGAGTTCATTGTAAAAGAGGAAATTCAATACAGGAGAACAATTGGGTTCGATATCCACCAATCATTGGGAATAACGTCGAGGCGCATCGGACTATTTTACGAAGCTTTTATTTGCTATTAATAAATTAGATTGCGCTGGATCCGATTATTTCAGACCAAGCTCAGGGCGCCGACTTATTGACTTAATATCGTTATGAAATACAGATGCCTTTTTCGGAATAGCTATTTATAAAAGATACAAAACGGTTCAGTCATATATCAGTGCTTTCAAGATAGGAGAGAGTAATGCAGGGTTAAAATTAATAATTTTAAATTTAAACCCTATATTGAGGCTTGTTTTAAACGGAATACATATATGAAACATAAACAATCAATATTATAGATATTAAACGACTATGATATGTTGGATTTTTGTTATGATTATATTGTAAATACAGCTGTAAGTATATTTCTAATTGATATTTGAAACTTCACTCAATACAGCTTAGTTGTGTGGCACTTTTTTTTATTCAGGAGGAATATATTGTATGCCATAAGCGGCGTAGTGTTTTAGTGTGTCACTAGCTCTACACTATGGTTCACGGATGAATGAAAGAAATAAACTAGCATTGCTCGTTGACCTGAGAATTAACGCAGCACTGTTCTACATTTAACTACGCTTTCATTGACTGGACAGAGCAGTTATATATCACAATTCGGAGGATAAAATATTTGTATCACAAGTCTATGTGCCTGACGTTAGTCTGTTTTTTATATTTTTTTGTACGATCTCTTCCTTCGTAATCGCACAGGCAACATTTTTGATGTATATAGTAGAAAGAGTTATAGAGCAGAATATAAATTTAGGTAAATAAACGATGTTTATACAACAGTATATTAATATATAGGTCACTTGCAAGTGTTTCCCTTGGCTATTCTAAGTATTCTCATTTTGTTTATAAAATATGTTCTTAATTTTCTTGTAATCATTGCATGTGATCTAATGTATATTGAAGTCAGTCAGTAAAAATCCAGACCTTGAAAGTAATATAAGAAACTAAAAATATAAATGTGGAAACTACGCCGACAAACACACTTTGTATGTGTGTTTGTCAAACAATTTGCGAGTAAGTACTGTTGCCTATAGTATCCAGAATGCTATTATATGTTATTATTTTCCTAGAATAGATCGCTTATTAGATTTAGCGACAAGTTATTCTAGCCATTTGATTTCTCTAAATTATTCCGAATATGATTGTGTAACTGTAAGATAGCGTGCATAGTAAAAAAGCGCTTATTATAAGCGGAAGTACATTTTTTTAAATATATCACCACTATCAAGTTTACAAGCTTTGCTTCAAAACCATTTGTTCTGAACGCCTGAACAAAATTGGCTTTATCTCTTGGCTTTACATATTCTAGGCTTTAACGACATTTATTTTTTTATTCACAGACCTATTCATGGTTAACATACGACATGTGTGTTGTATGCGCCAAGGGTGCTTCAGCTAGCGTAGTTACGGTACATTTAAATAAATGTAAATTAATTCATAATTATACCTTTGAGAAAATGCATGTTTACTGTTACATGTTTAAGGTACTCACTCGAATTTAATATTAGTTAGTTCAGTAATAGTCTTGAATGTAACATTCGAATCTCAAAGCAGATGATAAGACATTAGTAACGAAATCCATACAGTTTTTATCATTATTTATTTAGCAATTGTCTAAATTGTTCCTGGGAGAAGCTTTTTTAGCCACAACAACGATAAAAATAAATTGAATGCGCAACAATCAGTTCATCAATTGTTACTGCGAATTGTTTTCAACTAAAATAGCGTTCAATCCAAAATTCCAATTTCAAATATACATTTTTGAATCATACAGCTTAGACAGTAATTACCTTTTTCCAAGCAGTGGACACACGCACAGCTAATCCGGGTTTTACTTTAATCCGGGCACATGGTAGCCGGTATCGAAAATTATTGCTTGCCGGCCTTACAAATTACCCTCGGTAACTCGGTTGCGTACTAACTCACGAAGGTTAATTTACAACGCACCTTACAAATTAATATCTCCGATTTCGACCCTTGTCAGCAAGCGAACTTTGTCCATATTATCAAAAGAGGGATGTACCAAAAATTGTTAAAGAAAATTGCAGGAATACTGAAAGTATTTTACTCTTTCATATGCTGCGTAAAACACTGAAGTGTGGCGATAAATTTATATCGATTTAATTGCAAATATTGCTTTTCGTTTACACGAGTATCACTCTTCTTAAATGGATGAAAACACGAATTTATTACATTCTCTCTCGGACTTGCTGATTGCAGCAAAACACTTTAATTATGATAATATATTGAGTTATGTAAATAATGTAATAAACTCGCGTTTTCCATTACAAAATCATTGAAACTCAACTGTTTGAGCAATTCTAAATGTGGAAAGTGGCATTTTGAAAGTGTATTCTTTTATACAATTTTTACGACATCTATAATAAAGTAACGATCAACTAGTGAAAGCCTAATTTTATTGATCCACCGGTTTAACCCACATTAAATTCAGTAAAAACATCTTACGGTCATGAAACTCATTTATATACATATTATTTGAAATAAATAAACATAAAACTGCGTAGTTGAAGGCAGGTGCATACCATATCTCTCATTCAAACGTTCGCAATTCGTAATAGTTACTCGACTAGTCCAACAGTTACTAAGCGGAATTATTTGTTACCTGCCTCACAAACCGAGCTGAATTAAATGCTCTTGCTCATTGTGTTTAGTTTAGACAAAACACTCTTGTTATGAGCCTCGCTTTACTTAACTGACATTTTCTGCTGAGTACATACTTATTTCTACTATATTATATAACCCTTACTCAAAAGGCAACATCTTCTTTAAAACAGCATACTTGCTTAGTTTTATAGTTCAATATCAAGAACTATTCAGTACTACAATTCACGTAGTTTTGTGTGGAGAAACGTAAGCAACATGGTATTTATAAATAAAAACTTCAGATAGAACTTTTACTACATATAACCGCGCTTTTTATACGAAACATTACAATTTATTACATCATTTCGTTCTACAAAAAATTGACGACCCGAAAGCAAAACAAGGCTCCAACCAACCTTGGAAAACAAACAAAAACAATGTATTCCACTTCGTTGTTTTGAGTTTTGCAAATATTTGACAAATAAATAGTGACGCTTGAATTTATATTTCTAAATAAATAGGTTATCCTACTAGCGCTCGCAGTAAAAAATTGAAAAACTGAAAACCATGAAACAATATTTCCGTTTAATCTTTTATATGTTTGAATTAAAACTTTTTATTTGATATTGTATTTGTTTCATTAACAATCATGGAGTATGAAGGAAATATCACATAGGATCTATATTTGCTACGAGTCCTCGTAGACGTACAGCTACGTCGTAGAATTCAAAGACAATATACTTAGTCTCGCCATAAATACTATTACATTGAAAAATAAACAAAATGTTATATTTGAATTTGGAATCTATCCTTTTTATATGATTGCTCCTTGATTTTTTTTCCATTTCAATACATTTTACAAATACTTTTACCATATTATAATGGAGTGGCGTGATAAAAACCCGACATGAAGAAATGTAATTTTTAATACTCTCTATACAAACGTATTAGTAAAATGTTTGTGTACTGGGCTATTTATAGGTACAATGACCTCCTCTGTTTGTGATAGAAAAGATCTGGCCGTCCACGTAGCGTTCGTACGAAAAAGGTGGTCAAACCAGTAAAGAAAGAAAACGAAGAAATCCTGTCCGACAGCAAAAGATTTTATCTCGAGAGATGAAGATAGCATCTAGATGCTAGGAACATGTTACGTATTTTAAAAGATGATCTACGACTTGCATTACAGTATTTTTCTTAACTCATAATTTAAAAAAGAATATGTTGGTAAAATCGAGACAACTATAAGTGAAGCGGCGTACCGATTTCGCTTTGTAAAGGGTGACAGTAAAATGTTGTTTACGGATGATTTTTTTTTACAAATGAGTGTTTAACAAATACAATGACCGTATTTATGATGAAAACTCTAATCTACGCAGTCTTAATTGGAAACGAACGTTTCGGACTTTATCACAGCTAAATACTGAAAGTCGTCTAGTCCCGATCTTAATCCTTAAGGATTATGATTTATTGTCAGTTTTAGAAAGTAAAGAATATAGTTATATATTGAGCTGCCAGTATCTTCGGAACCTTGCCTAAAGGAGATTCTTTCGAATTTAATCATTTTTTAGTTATTATATTATATTTTTTAAAGTTTTTGCTTTTATTTTATGTAACTTATATAATAATTAAGCTCAAAAAAAATTGCTCTATGGTTATTTAGTATTTTTTTATTAGTTATTAAAAGTGAGCATTGCTAGTATTAAATGTTTTAAGGTACTAAGCGAAGTTTACAACTATTTACCCCAACAAGTGCTTGAAAAGCTCTCAAACGTCTCTTTTGCTCGTTGAACGGGTAGAGTCAAGTTATGCTACCTATGAGTTCCTTTCTAAGTACCTACGGTGTTGTATTTCCACATTATCCGTCTGGATAAAATGTCCCATGGCTACTACTTGTTGAAGCGTATAACAGAAATTGCGTTGCAAAGGACACCTAACTATAATTTAATTCTACTTTTAATATTATAGTAATACTAATTATCATCGCTTAATTGTAGCAATACATGAGACGCATTAAAGATTCATACTACTATTACTTTACATTACTACTACTAAATTTAACTTAACAAAAGTTAATTTACAATAAAATGACGAAGATAGTATTTGTATAGAAAAAATTCAAATGAACGAAGTTAACGGTGTCAACGTTCTTATATATTCAAAGGCTCGTAGTATTAACCATGAATAACGAAAGCCATAGAAAAAGGTAGCGCAGGTGTACCGAACGCTCTGCAAATTCCTAGTATTGTAAAAGTACCAAATCCGATCAAACTCCGAACGGACAGAAATAAAAGTGCAATTTCGGAATACAAATGAAAATGTTTGAATTTAAAAAGTGTTTTAGCTGCAATTTATCATTCAAAGCTTTGAGGATTGCAGCTATAAATAACACAATTTGCTGCTGCTAAATCAAATTTTCTAATGAAGGCAAACATTTTTCAATGGGATTTGGCAATATGGTAAATTGGGATAGCGAGCAAAACATAAATAACATGCGTTTATTTAAGACAAGTGTACATCTTTCTAAACATGTCTCGCAAAAGTTAAGAAGTCGAATGTTAACAAAGTCACACACTTAATATATGCCAGGGACTATCCGAGCAATCTGTTTGTAATAATTGATACAGTGTTTGTTTACCAACATCTTATTGCAATCATACTAATATACCACTGTTTTAATCCTAATTGTTACAGTGGCCCCTCTTGGGTTTCTACATAAAAGATTTTTGGAGTTATTTCTCCAATAGCTCACGTATTTATATAATTCACACACACACTACACTTCATGAATTTTTTTCTAAATGTTAATTAGATAGTTTAAAGTTACCATACAACGTGTGTCTTCTGCTATTTTAGATATTTCTGTATCTATGAACGTAATTCTGTGCTATAGGGAAACACAAAATTATCTAGACTTTGATGTCATGTTTGAAGATTTGCAATCTGAAATCATTACATCAAACTTGTGAATTGCTTTTAGCGTAGAAACTGCATATAGCTCTGTAGCTATTAAAGCGCAGTACGTCGACTAGGACTTCGATAATCCGAGCTTAATGTTTCGAAGCATTAGGGGCAAGGAATATTGAAATATTATGTAACGTTTGTCCAAATAGCTTATACATACATTTGCACGCGACTGAGATATTAACGTAATTGTTTTGTCCACAAAAACAACAGGAAATTCTTTATTCAGTATTCCGATTTTAGATATGGTAAGAAAGTATACAACGATTATGTATGTGTAACCAGAATATCATTATCACTCAATAAAGATGTTAGATAGCTAACATTGTTTTGTAGAGACGTACAAGCTAACGATGTAGATCCGAGATTCGAATGTACGACCTTAATGTTGAGTGGTGTACTCTTTCAGTACTATATTTCAGTGTTTAATATTTATTTTCAACTGTTCGTGCTATTGTTTAACATTTTAACAAAAACGCAAATCATAAAGAGCGCTCGACACAACAGCATTTTTAATTGGAACTTGCCACTGTTAAAATAATAGACAATAAACTAAATAGCCACGTCAACGCGAAACTAATTTTCAACTCCATCCACATGCATTCATTTATTAACAGAGCGAGCTGAAAGCAGTTAGCGTACTTAGCGAAATTAAAACGATTACATCAATAAATATTCCCAAAGTACTGTAAATTTCATTCAACGTAAATATTTTCAATTAATTCAGCACGTTAAATGACGAAATGAAATGTTTTTTAAACAAGTTTAATTTTATGTTTGAATAATGTGACGCATTTTTATATCAATTAACTTGATTGATACATTTATAAGCTAGGTAGACTAATTTGTATTATACAAGATAACATTATATCATCATCTTTTAAAAATGTACTTCTACGCAGTGTCTACCACCTGATTTGAAAATCCATTAAGAGAGCGCGGATAAAAGGGTAAAGCTAATACAAACATTGTTACTCTGTTCATTATCCTTGCACCTCTTAATAGTATGCTGTCGCTTTCTTATATAAAAACTTAAAAGCAAGCTCTACTAATTAGGAAATCCTGGGTTTTATACTGAGATTTGCGCCCAGTACACGATAAACGAGCAAGATTAGTCCAAACGATAATTCTATTGACTAATGGATGTTGTATTCATTGTCAATTGTTTTTTATTAACGATTCTTGTTAAGAATTTATACGAGTAACACACTATCATATTTATGATGTAATATTTTCAAGCCCACGTAAGGGCTCATCAATCCCCCGAATAAAAACTGCCATAGAGAATGTGCGTGAACAAATAGTGCGATTCAAACGCAAGCTACGTCCATACATCAGCACACGTTTCACCGACATCCGTAAATATTTTCGCAGTCCCGACACGTCTTTATAATAAAAACATCACATGACATTCGTAAAACGTAATATAAGGCAAAAATTCACAGCTCTACACAAAAAGAAATAAAAAAGTCACCTTTGTTCCTCTAATTTGATAGGTTAATGAGTTCTACAATAACAGGTTTAAGTCGCCGTGTGAATATCTTAACAAGCATGACTTTGTTTCTTCGTCTTATTAAAGTCATACTTTTCATTATTACAGTGCTAACACAATTTGGTAGATTTTTTTAACTTTAAATATAACTAGTGGTCCTCAAGATTGGTAATTATAAGTTATTGGTCCCTTATGACAAGCATTTGCGTAAGACTTAGATGTATTGTTTGTAAGATACGTTGATATATATAAGATATATATAACCCCGGTTCAATAAATTACTTATATATTCGTATGTACCATACCATGTCTATTTATCCATATTAAGGTAGTCGAAGAAACACGCCCGTAGAAAAATCTGTATACAAAGGCATTTTATGTGGCTTTCTCTTCGGAGCACAATAAATATTTAGAAGTAGCAGGTGTGCCGAACCCGGGTCCGCGAGACGCGTGAAAAACTGACTCGCGAATACATATCTAAGAGCTAAATAAATACTTTGAATGTAAACGAATTAATCTTAAAAAATTTACAAGCAATATCTATTACATTATTTTACGAATTACCTTCAGAACATGAACAATTTATAATTTATCTACTGTGTCGGCTCGAATACATACTTAATTCTATATATAGAATGAATATATTAAGTTATGTTTTAATAATAAATAAATAAACGAAATAATTAATTGAATCAGGCGTTACTTTGCGGAAGTCCATTGTTCAAAAACCCAATAAACCAGTATGGAAGCAGTACTCCGCGAAAAAAACCCTCAACCACTCAACGCACGTTTCGCTCCGACACCGGAGCATCATCAGGAGATGTTGCCTCTACGAACAGCGTTCGATGAGTGAACGCTGCTTACCAAACCGTCCCTTTTTATACACTACTACCCCCACCAAACCACCAAATAATTTGTTCGGTGGGGGGGTTTGGTGGGGGTAGTAGTGTATAAAAAGGGACGGTTTGGTAAGCAGCGTTCACTCATCGAACGCTGTTCGTAGGATATATTAATCCCGGGGGGGAACATACTGGTTTATGGGTTTTTGAAATAAACGAAAGTAATAATGCTATCTTTCTCTTAGACTAGGACAGTGTTGGGCCATAATTCAAGGGTAGGCAGGTGTTGAGACGAGATAAAACTCGGGCGTCATACCCACAGTGATTTAGATAACGTATTCTACGCAATCTGAATTAGCTTCCCAATATAAATGTTACTTTTATAGGTCGTTCACTGCTTTGTGTTACTTTTTACGCCTAAATCGGTTATAGATGTGTGAGCTTTTATCGCATAACTTAATAGGGATACAATATAGATTCTAAATATAAATTCTTAACTTTATGAGCACAAACAAATTATAAAAAACATACATTCTACCAGATGAAAATTATTGCGTCAAATTTATTTTATGCGTAAATGTGTGTCCAATTAGTAACATGCTGTTGTTGCTATAACAATGTGTTTGCCGGTATTTATAATAATTGTAAATAACCGCTTTCAACACACACCGAAACTTCCTATGTGTTCAATATATGATTAAAGACTTAGAACTCAACTTTATCTCGCGCAAATTTATTTAGAAATAGTCAGGACAAAACGGTCAAAAAGACCCCTATGAAAGGCAGTAATAGGGGCGTACTTTAACACATTAAGTGCCCGTATGCGGCTTTTCAGACCCAGCCCGAGTTTTATCGGTGGAATGTGGCACATAAACGCCCACATGCTAATGCGGACGCCGTAAAAACTTTTCATAGAAAAACTTTAAGGGACGGTCGATTTCGTTTAGGAAGTACAGTAACGGCCTCTGTGCTTGTTTGTGGATAGTGTAGTCCCCTTTTCTTATAGAAATAATATAACTTTAATTCGAATACCGAATACGTTGTCATTGTCTATAGTTAGTCCTTTTTAACGGTTAAAATCATAAACATTTCCTTGAGTGTCTTGGCATCTCGAAGTTAGATCTAATACGGAGCAACGTAAACGTGTGAACACCCAACACGATTACAAAAAGCGCATTCGATATTTAAAATACTTGAACCTATACAATGAATCGACAAGTATTTACCCAAACAATTATCGATTCGGTTTGCCGTCACGTCATGGCCGTTTACCGCGTCGAATGGCATGAGGCTGATTGGCCTCTCATTTGGGTCCGATTGTGCCTCACGAATACATAATTCGTGTTCAACACCGCTGCCATTAAGATAATCTCGCCGGCTATAGGGGCCTGTCATTGATTGCTAACCGCTTGAATGTGCTCGACGAGCGTACGAATACGTGATGTTATCTTAAATTATAATATGTCGAACGCTGTGGATAGCTGTTCCGACTTCCACATATTGTCATTATCTTTTGTTATATTGATGACACACCGCGGCACGTTTGCTTTCATTTTGATAATAAAGAAATCATTCATATGAAACAGATTTTCTCTTTGTATATTGTTTTAAAGAGCTCGTGTTTTTCATCATTACTATGTGGTTGTACTTAATTCATTCTGAACTTTAAATTCTCTCACATATAATTTACTGTACACTATTATTAAATCAATTCGTTAGATGATATCAAATTGGTACATATAAGTTTATTTCAGTACATAAGTAACAAATAATTGAGGGTAGAGAGGCTTTAAGAACTCGCAAAGAGTCCATTCAGGGCTGAAATTATGTTTCAAAATTGTATACTGCAGAAGAAAAGGAAGTTTGTTAAAACCTTGAACTATTCAAGCGTATGTTATAAAATATAAACAGCCACTAAAAGTGAACTTCATACTATTAAAAATTAGTTCGTCAGTAGAAAGGTAAATGAATTCAAAATAATTGGCAAAGGTATTCCAAAACGTAGAAATAAAGGTTTCCATCTGCTCTCTTACTTATACAAAAACAAAAATAATTAGATTAAAGCTAATAAACCCTAACTGGTAAACATTAGTCAATCTCAGGTTGGTTAAACAAAGCAGACATGTAAATAAGGAAATCCAATTACAACCCCCAAAAAATACGAAAACCAAGCGCTTTTTAAAGTACATAAGTCCTTAACGCTAAGTGACGTTGTCAACAATAGCCAGATGGGCTTATTGTCTCTGGAAATTAATACTTTACATTTAATGGAGGCGCAATTTACGAATGTCGCGGTTACATTTACCTGAAGAAGCTTTATGTAATAAAATCGTTTCCTTGTTAATGGCGCGTTTTACCATTTGTGTCGAGTGAGCATGATTGGACCTGATATGCTATTGAATCAAACGATACGGACACGGCATTGTTTCGATTCTCACGTACTCATCTGTCAGTCGCGTGTGTCATTTATTTTTGACGTAATTATTTGTATGAGAATTACAGAAAATGATTTTTTAACACAAAATTGGATTTAGGTTTTATTTAACACAATAAAATATAAATATAGCTATTATAATGTAACCTTCCGATACTATCAACTTCGTACTTATTTTTTCAGGTTAAAAAGTGTTCTAAATCGCTTATCGCCAACACTGTGGCCACCTCCAGACTTTACTATGTACCGAACTCGTGAATAATTACAATACTGCTTTAGAATATGAATGAGACAGGGTAGGAAAACTCTAATTACATTAAAGCACTGTGATTTCGATTCCTTTGTTCGATGAAAAATTCTACCATATTTTATTAAAGTTCTAAGTTTTAAGACACGATGAAAATGTGTCCTTTACAATTCGCTTGGAAGTTGTAGTACATGCTGTTAGACATAAATATTAAATTATGGTCGATATCGGTCATGATGGTAACTTAAAATTTATGAGTTTTATACATATCTCAATTAATTTTTTTCTACTCAATGCTGATCATTAAGTCATGTCATATGTTCCCGAAAACAGGTTTTAATGGTTTTTTCTACGAACGTAATAAATGTATAAAGGATAATAATACATATAAGACAATATAATTATTTTTTTAAAGATTTTTATATAAGTTAAAAAAGAGGCATTTAAAGGCAGGCAAATTCCACACATTTAATATCTATTAACCTAACAAACAGCTTAAATTTTCCAAGCGCAACCAGTTCTAATATAATACGCGGGTAAACAACAAACAAGATATTCCTTTGAAAAATACGCCAAAAATTTCCGCCGTAAGGTTTCGCGGGCCAGCCTAATAAATATGCATTGTGTCAAATTGCATGAATTATTCTCAGCGAAAAGATTCCAAGAAAGGAGGCCAATAAACATTTTGCCTGTCAAATACACTCGGGGGCGCTAAATCGACGCCGGGCTAGTTCCCTCCGAGCTTAAATAAGGCGTTTATACGCGAGCTGTAGATGTTATCCAAACTATTGAAATAATCTAAGGCTGAGTACAAGTGCGTTGGCAAAGTTAAAATTTGTTTTGGGCCAATCCATCACAATGAATTTAAATAACAAGATTTATATAAAACTTTTTGCATGGAAAGTTTATACATTTAAGGCTGTAATTGAAGCATCGAATAAATTAATCTCATTATACTTGAAACCCGGGAATTGGTTAATTAATGAAACATAAAATATACGTTACAAAGAACCCCATTACACCGTTTTAATCCTTCAACTACAGATATTTATTTTAATCACAATAAATACATTTTAAAACCTAATTACATTGTCCCACAACAGCAACCTCTTAAATTTATATTAAGCCATTATCGCAAAATACAGAATATCTAAACGACATCTGTTTATTTAAGACGATAAAAGCGTGTACAAACAGTCCACGCGTCACCTCCCCAAGCTGCGCTATATTTCGGAAATGGCTTTGTTTCCTGTGAGCGTGCCCGGCGCGCTCATCCGGCGGGAAATAAAATAAATGAATATCACATTATGGGGGGCTAAAGCAAAAATAGCCTCTAATGTTAGAGGCTATGCCATAGGGACTCTGTACGTTGTACCGATATACATCCGCTGTATTTAACTTGAGAAATGGGGTTAAAATACAATTTAATTATTAAGTAAATATCAAAATTATTATAATCCCTTGGCCTTTAATGCCAAGCAAATAAAATTAGGGATTAGAGCAAACCGATCTTCCTTAATAGAGGTATTAAAAGTTGTAATATTCTCGAAATTATTTTTTGCTTAGCCAGCATATGTGTGTCGTGTATCTAGACACTCCTGTCATAAATGGCTACACAAAATTAAATACAACTCGCCAAGTGTACTAATACGTTTGGAGGTCCGCAACACGATAGCGTACGAAGAGTCTCTAAAAGGCAGTCCGCCTAAATTAAATTGAAGAAAATTTTGTTTCTCGACAGCGATGTAGCGTAATGACTCGCGTTGTTTGAAAAGCTTTAGCGGGATTGTATAAGCGAATCTTTTACGTTTATTGTGTTTACTCCATTTTAATAAAATGAACCTTCAAATTTGTGAAGCGTATATCTCGACCAGAATATTTTTCAGACGAATACTAGCGGTGAAGACGGATTATAGATATGAAAGTATTTTTCTTTTAACTTTCAACATAGAACAAAAGTTTATAAGCAATTTTTTAAGCCGGTATAAATAAGAGTAAATTAAAACTGCAGCAAAAGTTTTAATAGGAGGGATTAACAAATGAAAGATGGACCTCATTATGAAATCACCTGAACATAATGCGAAACTATAAGTTGTCTGGATGTTTTCATTATTTCTTATTACCGGTATTGGCGGTACTAAATCAAGATCTTAATAAAACTATTAAGGCTGTAAGTGTGTCCAAATTAAAATCTCTGAGTACAAGCAATGTGTGTGATTTTTTCAATATTTTGAGACCAGGGAAGGTTGAGTCGAGCAAAAAGTCGCGGCCTAATCACACTTTATGCCACTCAGCATCCACTAATTTCAAATCCCTGCAACGTCTTTCTTACAAATTCAATCAAACCATCAGTGACTAATACGGCAATACATAGGTATTATTTGTATACATAGGTATTATAATGTATTTGTCATAAAACTAAATTTGAGTATGTATTTAAGGAATAAGGAAAAAAACAGTAAAATGTGTTCAAAAATATTTACTCATATTTTATATTTTACTGATGGTGGTATAAGAATTGAAGATCAGCCTCGAAACGCAAATCTATTGACGTAAAAAACTTATCTTAACCAAATTGATAATTTAAAAAAAAACAGCACAAAAAATCATTGCTGCTATAAATTTTGCGTCAACAAAAAATACCTCATAATGTTGGGACAGCAGTCATAAAAAATTCCTTTTATCGTATGAATTCATCAAATTACCTTCGACAGAACATTAAAATAATTGACACAGTAGCCTTAGATATCATCAATTGTTATCGCTAGTATAATTAAAACTTGCAGATAATTTTCAAAAGTAACGTTGACGAGACCACAATTATAATTGACGTGTTACACGCAATGCATGTTCCGGTCGTATACTCGAAGGCGATAAAAACTAATTACAGTATAAACACGTAATGCTTCTACTTACCTACAATATTTACATAATCATTTTGTCGTCATTACTTATGCATAAAGTTCTGTATCCTTTTAGAGGGCAGCTCTGGGTGTGATTTATTGATTTGTTAGGTAAGTTAAAATGAAAAACTTCAAAATCGTGACGAATGCCTTTGAGATATGCAAAATAAGTATTAATTGCTGAAAGTGTAGTGTTTAAAGTGGTTGGGGCTTTATATATTTAATATATCGAGAAATCTAACTCCGAATTAGTTTCATATCTTAATATCAACCTGTCACTTCCACACTCTACAAAAATCTTTGGGCACCAACACCCAATATATATTTCCGTGTTACCATGTAACGATATCCGAAATTACTTTTACCTAACATTTCAATTGAATACATAAAGAGCGCCTGAACACATTGTTGCGTATCACGTTACGAAGTAGCAGTCGCGTGTTCGCGTACGAAGCTAAGCATCTGTCGTTTCACATAATACTACGGTACATAGGGTTACCATTGCGAAATTAATTCAAGGTATTTCTTTAATATAATTACTTAGAAAAAAATGAAAGAATTACATTTAAAAATATTTAATTTATTTTTTAGTTCATAGTTACATTATATTTTTGTTTATAAAAAACTTTGAACACGATAAATTTATCCTCATTCGCCGTGACATGATCAGTACATATAGTCAGGAGTTGACATGATCCAATACATTCGAAATACTTATTGTTTTCCCAAGCAATATCCTATATTAATATATAGGATATTGGTTTTTATAATATAAAATAAAATCATAATTCTTTAACCGAATTCATTAAATTATTAACATAATTAAATGTTTTCTGTAAGTACTGCGTTCCCGTTTATATATAAGTTTAAGATATTGTATATAAACGCCGTTAATATAACAGTTTAGATCTTGTATATCGGAAGATTAAATGTAATTTTGTATTCTAATATTTTTCCAAAAACACTAATCTAAATACTTCAACTGTTCATTCGAGTCATCCTAAATATCTTCGTCTACATAAAACAATAAATGGTTACCCTACACAAAGGTGTAAATAAATAACGCTATTCAGTGGTCGGTTTTACCATGAGGGTGAAATTATGGCGAGCAATTTGAATTAACACATACTCTGACGATCCCCATCTCAAGAATTCACCTCGACATGCTTGGCATTATCTTAATACATTTTATCCACCGGCAGTATCTTAAACCTTGGATTATTATTACAAGGGTGGATCGTTTACTTTAGTCGCGACGTGTGTAAAGAAGAATTATAATACACATAGTTTTTGATGTTTATTACTTATACAGTGCCTTCAAATTGGAAATATGAGAATGTTTATTTGAGTATAAATATACGATTCTTCTTCAACCCTTATTTTTTATTTATTAATTGAAAATTAAAATCACATGTATGGCAAAACAACGTTTGCCGGATCAGCTAGTTTATTTATGGAGCCGGTTATATATACTCGGCAATGTATATAGTAAACAAAAATGCATTATTTATGTATGAAATATAAATGAAACAATTAAAGATATGAATAACACATTAACTATTCCGCTTTATCAACGTGTCGCATTTGATATTTTGAGTCAACTTGTCAAGTTTTGTGCGTAGAACTCGGTAAAGAAAGCCAGTATTACGCTATATCAACCTTGCAATTTAGATTCGAGTTAAAAAAAAGTCCATGCAATTTTAAAAAGAGTCAGGACAAATGTCGGTCTGTAGGTACGAGACGAGATCTGCCTGAGGGATCAAAAAAGGTGTAAGAACAAATGACAGGCTCGTACAAAAAATGACGGTTGTACGCAACCCCCGGTTGAGCCTAAATTCAATTCAATTAGGTAAAACTTCTGAACGCCAAGTGGCTCGGAAGATGGGACACTTATATCTTTAGGGGACCTCGATTAATTTTCTTCAAGCGTGAGCTCTCCTATAGCGAATTAAATGGCGGGGTACTGGTAAAATGATTTGTCTGTAAAATCAAAAATCGATTGGGCCAAGTAGTATGTTATATATAGCATTTGTAAAAACAGCATACATTTAGTATAAAAAAGTGTATAACTAAAAAACAAAAGCATTATTTTTTATATCTTTTCAACACTAACGAATTCCCCCAACGAGATATTCTACTATTCCGCTATAACAATACAAATAGCTCTGAATAACATCATTGACATTCAATAGATCACATTGCTGAAAAGCAATTCTAAAACACTACAAATGCAACAGTACAGGAATAAACCTAGTCCAAATCCGGAACAAACAAGCACTACAAATAAGAGTCTCATTCCGGGCGACATTTCCGTCCGTCACCAGTTACGGAACACTGCAGTGACGTGGAAACTGGCAGACCAATACAACATTCCGCAAATCCGATTAATTAGACGATGCCCCGACATTATAACCGCCACCACCCGAGGCTTTGTTTAGTTCAGAGGCGGCTAATCAGATTTCATACTTTGTTATAACGTGCCCCGGGCTGAGGGTACGTGTTCTTATCACGTATAATTTCATGCGCTTCGCGTCGCTTTGACGTGCCGTATGGGTTTGTTGATATAAGTAGCGAGGTCTTCGGTTTACTTCATTTTAGGGACAAGGACTAGAAGCCGCGATGATATATTTCTTAAATTCTTTATCATATAATCGCACAAAAATTGGTAGAGAAAATAACCCCCGTTAAAGAGTACAAAAGATTATCTCATGGTGCTTCCCAGGCAATCATGTAAATTGCAAAGCCTGCGGGTTGTAAAATGTAAATAAGCTTCATTAAACCCATATCTAGGCAAATACGCGAGCTTTTAAAACTTGCAACTTATACCTAAACGTAATTTTATTTAATTAAACAACGTTAATTAAATAAAAGTTTATTTGCGAAATACCATTTCACTTACACGATCTACCTTTCCATAAAGCGACACAAGTTTATTTCAAAGCCCCAACATACTTCTGTACCCAAAGTTTGTAATTAAAAATTGTACACTGTTGCGAACTTTGCGACCCGCAATATTATCCGGCCCATCTCACATTTTCGTCTAAATCACATATTGCACAGGGAATAAAACTTTCATCGAATTAAAAACGTATTTTTGGTTTGAATAAGCAGTTTTAACCATTACTTCGGTGCGCTCGCAGCTCAATTAGCATTCGTATCTTTTTAAAATCTTTGCGCATTTATGTCCCTCGGGAAAGGAAGGGTCCGCTCTTCCTTCCGTCCCGACATTTGTGTCGCATCTTTATTAACTACAATGAAATCATATTTACAAAGAAAGAGCACATAATAAACCCGTGAAGAATGTAATGTAAATTTTCTGCGCGCATCTGCTGTACGAGGCTTTCAGTACACAAAGAATCCGATCCATTTGCGCTTCTATTGCTTGACATGTTTTGGTGTCATACGTATTACGTTATATAATAATAATCCTAGACGTATTTTCAGAACGCTATTTGAGTACTTTCCCACCTGCCTGCATACTATTGGGAATAATATTAAATTATTCGAATGAGGACATCGAATTTGTATTGGAAATGTGAACGCTAACGATTCTTTGGCTGTGCTGTGGCAGTAAGTATGATAAATATTTAATTTCAATCCTCACAGGCTTAAGAGCTAATAAAGCTTCCATCAACATTTGTGGAAAATTTCATTTGACCGAAGGCTCTGTAAAATAAACCAAATATTAATTTCGAGTGTCAGACAGTTTAGGTTGAGTACAGTTGTTAGGAGGCATGAGTGAGTCGTAAATGGACTATTGTTTCTACGTGAAAACAGCATCGATAGAACAATACGTGTAGCCAGCTTTGTTCCTAGGTATACGCATATGTTACGACTTACAACCACGTATCAGAAATGACTGCTAAAATGAAAAGAATGCAATTTGGTCACTGTTTACGTGATATTTTGTCTGTTCGGAATCTGAAACCTGAATATTTTCCTTATCGAAGAAAACCACACCGACTTATATACAATAAAACACTTACTAAGGCTTATTTCGTTTATAATAATTTGCCTTAATTCATAATAGTGCCATTTTATGTTATTTCTAATTATTTCAAAAATAGCCATCGCTGGAGTAAATTAGGGCAACGCGAGTTCTTTATCGCAAAGTAATGGGTAGGTTCAGACCTACTGTTTCAAGTAAAATGCTATTGTAACTCGCGCCTCGGTTTCTCATTTATAAAGGCGTTTGTACTTGGAACTACTTATTATAATTATTTCTTATCGCAAAGCAAAATCTAGTATCCGAATACATTGGAACTATCCTGATGTTATTTTTGAATAACAGGCTATTATATTAATAAAACATTAGATTGATATTTAATGTTATCTTATCCTGTTAAAGTACGTTAACATCTACTCAATGAGACAAAGCATACTACGTATCGCATTAAGGTTCGAAATTTTTACGTCTTTGAATATATACCATTTATATAAATCTATCCATAAACAAGAGGTGAATTGAATATATAATAGCAAATTTAACAAGGCGTGTTATCAGAGACTTTAACAATTTATTCACGTCAGAACAAATGAATCTCAGTGAAAGTGGATATTACACCAATGTTATTTTTGTTACGTCGAAATAGTAACAATTCAGATATTTTGTTTATTAACTCAAATACACGTTTTTTTATAGGTATAGTTACCAGGTTCATAATACCAACGAAAATTGATATCCAAAACTATGATTACTATGTGATCTTTTTTATTATTTTTCACTCATATTATTTAGCACCCGTACAAAACTTAAAATAGAAATATAAAATAAACATAATAAATTAAATTTAAAAAATTTCTATCCGTCTATTTTTAGGTCGTTTATTTTCTATAGTCTAGAAATGTGGTATAAAGTGTAATTTAGATTAAAGTTTATTTTGAAGAGGCTTTAAACATTATTTAACCTATATAAAAAAACATTATCAATTACATAGGTTATATATATGTACGGGAAAAATGTATTACTTTTGTAATCAAACACTGAATGCGATGTGTAAATAGTTATAGTTATTCTTAAATGTTTGATAGGGATAAAATAATCTTTGAATGTGTTTAAAAAGCTCTCGGTAGAACTTTTAAAGTTGATCATTGTATCATTTCTCATTACTTTCGTAATAGAAAGTAAATTAGTTCTAATATAACTGATTATTTCTGACGCTTTTGAAAAGAATACATTACATCACAAGCATAAAATTTTAAACTAAATTGATCTCGTTATTGAATTGAATTTTATCGATTGCCTTGGGAATAAAATAGTAACAAGTCAACGCGCGGGAACTGCTTATAAAATTATAATTACGTGTTTGTTTTTCATGCATATTTACATACACAGTCACACAATGGAGATCGATAGCACAATATTTAAAGAAACAGAGAAGCATCAGTCGAGAGACGTGCGTAACAAGTACAACATCCAATAAGTCGGTCGCATGTGACGAGCGATAAACTGCCTGTTATCCGCTTCCAGTCGCCACTACGGTCGTTTGCAATAGGCTAAGATATAACGGTCTAAGCTAAGTCCATAGATCGATAGGTAAAAGCGTATAAGTTCTTTGCCCCATCTTTTAAAACAAGCTGTTCCAAATTGAAAGCAAATTTATTTTACGTTATTGAAACTACACATTATTTTGATTGTTTTTTTATATTTTTTAAGCCTTTTGGCAGATAAACTGTAGTCCGTTATTTAACAATATACTACGAGCAATTTATGCATTATTTTAATCATAAATTTCCGTCTGCAATATAACATCCTAAAAGGTTTTAAGTAAAACATATCCTTTAAAAGTCGAGATCTCTTTGCCTAAGTGCTCAGATCCCTCAGCCCCACAACAGCACTTGCAAAGCGTTCAAACAGAAGCTCCTCAGAGAGGCATCGGGCGTACGTGAGGCGAAACGAAAATTGCAGGATACGGGCAATATCCAAATATTGTACGGTGACAATTTGTGTTAACGCCAATAAATAGTAAAATAAAACTTCAAAAGTATGGGATAATTACAGAACAAAACATTCAAGCTATCTAAAATTTTACGTTACTCCACGTGGTTTCCTTTTAACGGCAACAGAATGGTTTAATACAGTGTTTTATATCTAAAAAACAACACGTACGATTCGAACTTAAGAATATAAAATGTGCTGAAACCCAATTATGCAGTTTCAACAAAATAGGGCTCTAAACTCCTTTAAATCGAACAGTTAATTGACCTGTATTTTTGAACTGGATCAAATAATTGAACAACGCATTAGTGATACAGGTAGAAATATAAAAATCATAGTAATAAAGTACAGCTTATTTTATACAGTACATTACCTTGTTCACCTTCTTGAATATTATAAAAGAAAACAATAAGCACCTCAAAACTGTATAATAAGGGAATCCTCTTTACATAATCACTTAGCGCTTAAGCAAACAGTGCCGACGCAAGATGTTAATCAACGTACCTGTACACCAACAAGCGAAACAGCTCAAGAGGGTTAATACAGCCAAAATCAACACCTAAACCTATACCGAGGTGTGGGAATGCTCTCAAATCTTGTGGCTCGGATCGAGACATCGATGTTTGATGAAAGTGGTGATGTAAATATTTCCTGTCATTGAGAGTTTAACTCAATGAGAACAAAACTAAGATCCATTGGTACACCTCAATGGATCTTAGTTTTGCACTTAAATTAAAATCCAGAACTTGCTATATAAGCCTACATGTTGAACAGAAAAAGGACAGTATATATGATATCCGTTTTGCAGAGTAAGGACTGCTAAAAGAGAATGAATACGACAAACGTGTCACGTACTTTCAAAAGTCCCTATAGAAAATGTAGTATTGGATATATTAAATGGGTAAGATAAGTTAACAGTTGAACTATTCAGCGTTTCGATTTTCAAAGACTTCTTACGGTCAAAAGCGAGATCTAAACGAAAGATGCACTCTCGAAATGTAATCTGAAAATCTTTTGCATTTGTACGCTAAATCTTCTTAAAGCTGATATTGTGTTATATTTTTCTTACACTTTAAATTATAAGATCACAGTTGGCAATACTCGTCCCACTAAGTAAAATTTTAAATGTTAAAAGTTACTGATTTTTTACAAACCTTACAATAGCTTAAATATAGACAGTCTGAGACACATAGTGTAATTGTTATTTTGATATATATATATATAGCAATTCAATTCAAACAATGTTATTCGATCCTCATAGGAACTCTCATATTACAAGACAAGACAATCTTCATTAATAACTTTGTATAGAGCTTCCAGTTCTCGTTAAATTAAATAAAATGTCTTCTCGGATGTTTCAGTTATTATTGGTAAAGTCGCAAGCAGTCGAATGTTATGGTAATGGCCCACCTCTATGGACTCAAGATAACTTGATGGGAAGAAATACATAGTTATATTCCACCGTTACTTTCCATGTCTCCAATTCGTGGTAAGCGTCTTATAGTTAAAATTTATTTTTAGAGAAATGTTTCGTTCTTCATTTTGTTTGTATTTGTATGTAAATGTTTCGTTTGTATTAAACATACAAACTATACCTAAACGGACGTTTTCTCAAGCTCTGCGTTATTTAATAGAAGATGGCATTATGAATAAAAAATCTTACACTTTCATTTTATACATACTTTTTGTACAGTTTATGTACACATTGGCTAGTTTTCCTCGCGTGCATTTGCCAAAGATCAAGTATATTCATTGCATTGTGTGCTCTCAGGGTGATATCTGCGTCGGTTATTCCATGCATTGACTTTATCACCATTTTATATAATATTCTGTTACCACATATACACCATAAATTTTCTGTTCTTTTTCTTTGCTACATAACATTTTGTGATCTTTTTAGGAACACTCTTTTCTTACATTATGTTACAAATTGTAAATCCGAAAAAATTAAGATTAATATCTGGCAAAGGGACTGAATTATTAATTAATATGAAATCATAGAATGATATTTTTAATAATACATACTAACCCAATCGAATTGACTATATGTCCTATTATATATCAAAACTATGATGAATGTATTACATTGTATATTTTGTCAGTATTTGGAAACAACAAATTCTAATACTTACATTATTGTCTTTATACGAAAATAAATTGAAATTGCATCGAATTAAAATTAAATTACATACATGGTGTATTGTATAAACTATTAATAGTCTACAAAAATACCTTCGTTCTCGGTTGTCTATTAATTATATCTATAAATATTTTATTATGAAATCAAAATTTCATAAAATATTATATAAGTTTTCTTAAATTAAAACTCTTTAAACTTGTACTGTAATGGAAATACGGAAAGACCAAATCATTTTCACTACTTTTGGTCAAAAAGTCCATTATTGTTGAGTTCCTGAGCGGGTCTGAAGTAGCACTTACTCCTCTACAGGCTAAAGTATATATTTTTTTAAATTTCGTCTATTTTCAAGTATGGATTCACGAACCAAAAAAGAAAAATTTCGATTAAATTCTCTCCAGATCTAAGTAATATAATAAGTCTATTTTATAATGATGAAAAAAAACCGCGTATCTGATAGTAATCTTCACGCGATCTTGTCGCGATATACTCATAAAAAAATACAAACATGCATATAGCAGTAATACGAATGAATAAAAATCTAAATTATTATTGATAGGGAAACCTCAGGTAAGTATAATAATACAAAAATAAGACATCGTAAAATATCAATACATCTCCAATCATTATTCTTCAAAGCTACTCTGAACATCTGAAATCTGCCGTTTCTCTATTCAAGCGGTTTAATATTTCACTTTTAAGAGCGAGCAGTAGATAATACGACAGGGAATGTTTCAAATGTGATTCATGGAATCCTTCGGTTTATTCCCAGTCGGGATTCGAGCGCCTTTTAGTTTAGACTGCGATTCTGATACCGATTCCTTGAAGTGTCCCAAATTTATTTTGCGAGACGGGAGCGATGTTGTATTTATCCTTCTACTTTGTCAATATAATATTCATTATTATGATATGATATTCAGTATTATATCAATTCTCTCGGCTGACTTTAGACAATTGTCTATTTACATAAGACGAGTACGCAGTACATCGTAGTTTGAATAGATGTCATATCTTTACAAACATTATTACTTCTCTAAATATTGTACACCTAATGAATAATTAAGAAGGTCGTCTTGAGTCAATAAAGTGCGCCAAAGAGTTTTTAAGGAGTCTAATTGCTATGCATTATCTTTGTACCATGATTGTTAATACAACAATAGTTAAATACAAACATTATTAATCAGGTACCTTATGTTGTGTAACTAAACGTCATTAATATGTTAAACGAGGAGTAACTATGCATAGGCCCGAACGATCAAAGGCTAAACAGAATGTCCGTAATCAATCCTAAAACGCGTTTTATTTGAATTGAACAATTCACTGCACATAATTATGCTGCTATTTTAATTTGTTAGTAATACGACCACGACTACGGTTCGAATTGATATAAACAAATTATTTTATTGGGGTTTGATAGTATTATTTCCCGTAAGATATTCATTGGAAGAAATTTCATTCACAATCAAATATTTTGTTTAGAAAAAACCATCGCAAATAATGTCTGAACAAAATTAAGTATCTAATATTGAAAGTATATTTAGTTTCTTTGTGCATATAAAAAAATTCGAAACAAGTTCTTATTTTTTATAGATTTCGTTTTATCAATTTTGAAATTGTTAACCAAAATAAATTCACTGTAAATTAAAACAAAAGTTGCATATTTAGTTTAGCCTAATGTCGATAAAATTATTTTCATTTAGTGATTACAAGAATTATCATAATGTACAGAATATTTATTTAATAGCCAATTTCACAGTTAAAATTTATTTATTTTATTTACATTTCTCTTGAAAGTAATAAATTTCCGAATATTCAGTATATAGTGACGCAATAATATCATGATTATACAATAGTTTCTCTGAAATACTGAAGTGATTTCAAAAATTCTTCATCAGCTGTAGGTATATCAAATACATATAAAATTATATCTCTAGACAGTCACCGGGTAAGATTTAAAACAAAGCTTCTGTAACGTTAAAGATACATTAACATAACTCGTGGTCATGGTGTTACCTCTAAACTCCTTCACGCGGCACTGAGTTCTTAGGGCACGATAAAATCCGAAAGAATTTAGTTAATTTTTTTTCGAGCAATTACAGAATTGAAGCATATTCCTTAAAAAATACACGCTCAAAAAACAAATCTTGACTCTCGTGTGCGTTGTTGAATGCAAGCACTGATCCTTTAGCCAACATCATTTAAAATTAATGATCGCGTTCTATATTTCTTTCAAGTTATTACTTATGCATGCCGAGATTTTCAGAGTGAAAAGGCGTAGTTGAAAAGTAAACCTTTGCGAGTAATGGCCATTAATCAACTAGAAGGCTTAATTGGACGCCGCCTGCCAACAGACACGAGAAATAAGCTACATTAACTGATATTAAGCAATATCACTTCGTTTCCTATAAAATTAGTGTTCTGAATATAAATATCGCTTCTAAAGTATTTCTGAGAAAGATTGAAGAACAGATATTTCAGTATTTTAACAGTATCGGGCAATTTTGTTAAATATACACATTATACTTAATTGTGAACTGTAATTGTTTAACTAAACGGCACCTACACACCAGGTACTTTGCAGTTACACAGTTTACAGTTTACAGTGTACTTTCTTTTAAGATAAATATTATTTGTTTTCAACTAACCTGACCATGATTCTGAAAGCCGTGCCTTCGGGCGATGTCATCTACATGTTCTGGTCCGTCCAGGACCTGAATGGCAAAGTGGTTGTGATAGTATGTCTCCGGAAGCGACCAGCTCGCACCGAGCGCGGCTATCAGAGCCAGTCCGCGCCATGTTATCGCCATTGTATCACGATCACATCAGTCGCTACCGCGACCACAGAACACTTGTTATGTTAGCACTGTGTCATTACTAGTTCTCATTCCTTGGAATACCTGTAAAAGGAAATGAATAAACTGCTTTATTATTTCTTTAAGTATTTCAATAAGTTTAAAGAGGTTGAAAATCAATTGAAATTTGGAGCTAATTTTTTTTTTAACTTATAAACAATATTCAATGACTTCTGTATCCCATAACATTAGAAGTACACTATAATAAATACAATGTAATTTGGATACACAAAAATCGTAATTAAGCGTTTGTATATACACTAAAAGTAACATTTAAAAATTCGAACAGAATAATGACATTCGCGCATATAACTCTTCAATTAGAATTACAGAAATTTTTAAAATACTTTGAGAACCTGACCTTTGCGATGGTAATTTTTAAACGCCAAGGATGGAAAAGATCTCAAAAATATTTGCAGTGGCTTGACGTACGTCAGACGCAATAAGCGAACGCGAAAAAACCACAGGAAAACCCGAGATTATCCAGATAAGCCACGCTAGCGATGTATAAAAGGTCTGACAGTGAATATATCAAAAATATTTATGAAATTTATTTGTCCACCCATGCTGTATGATATTACGAATTTCAAACTCAATACATAGTGTATCATAAACAGACAAAATAAGTACATAAAATATTTTCAAACTGTAAAATAATTTCATTGCTATACCATAGAAGTTAAGACGTCCGGATAAATTTGAACATCCTTACAATTCTTCATAGTAAATGGTATCGATAGCCCTGGAACTATAGGTTAATTACTCTGATATCTAAGTTCATTGCTCGCGACACGTGCTGGAATTTTGAATATCTATCCACCGAGAGTAAATTAGCATTGTTTCATTTTCATTATATATTCACAGATGCAAATATTTGTATGAAAATGATCCATCCAATGATGAATGTTGGAATTGTTTGCTGAATTTAATATCAAGCTAAGAATTAACAAATATGAGGACGTAAATATTGCACATAAGCGTGCCTTGAATGCTGTTGCACTGAGAAATATTGCTTCAAGTTTTAAGGTTAGGTTCGTTCTGTCAAAGAGCTCCAACGTAATAGACAAGGAATGCCCGCTCTTTCATCAACAATACTACTGGAGCGTATTTTCAACGCTTTTTAAAATGCTATATACGTTATTGAGAGGGTCATTAGTAGGAAACATGTTTTATTATACTTTGCTACGAAGAACACTTGTATGAGTATATAATAATGAGAATAGTACAGTTTTGTCTACTGAAAAATCTGGTATACTAAATGAATTCGTAGCATTACATCATATAAGCGTTTATAAATAGTCTATGCTATGTTTAACGAAGAAACCGCAATCTAAAAGGGTAGTGAAATTAATTAAAAGTGATCGAAGGTATAAATCCATTAGGATGGGTTTAGGAGCCGAAATGTTTATGACATAATAACGGCCCAAATTTCGTTAACAGTAAAAATTCCATTGCCAATGCGTACGTAAATTTCAATCGGGAATTCAAAAGCTTTTTATATGATTTTATTGATAGAATATTATATTTCATACTCGCGTGCATATTGAATATTTTTATGTCGAACATTTTATGCAATAAAAATTATAATTTTACTGCGAATTTTTTTATCTTTTCAAAGGCACGATGACAAAATGTTCTTATTCAGTAATGTAATATAAACTGGCTTGAACACGGTTTCAATGAATAAACGTGCACAAAAAGTACTATTGTAAAGGCAATTAAATCCTCTCTAAACTAACATGGAATTTTTTTAATTTTTTTAAAATTTAATTAATTAATAAGTCCAATCGGCAAAATCACGTTATATTACTTTTTGTATGAAACTAACGCCATCTTTTGGCGCAGTATCCAATCACGAGTATAGTATAAATTGACATACGATAGACTAAAAACAAATTTTACTCTTTCAAATGTGTTTAAAAACCCTGAAGGTTTCACCTTAAGTTCTCAGTACAAGTATCTTATGATGTTTATTTACTATACTTTTTTTTTATATCGGTATAGGTTGCTCCGAATATAAATAAATATATTTTCTACCCAATTAAACCTAAGTAAAAGCCGGTTTGTATCCATTTTGTAAACCAATTAAATTGTTTGCAAACATAATCAACTTTAATAACCAAATCCCGTTTTAGGAGTTCCAAAGCTTTTAGACAGATGTGGATTTTTAAACCAGAATGCTCAGGAATATTTCTCCATAAGTCCTCGTCGAACATACTCGAATAGCCGAGCCAAATTGTTGTTTAATCTGAGACCGGATTTGAGCAATTCACCACATGAGTCCGGAGATCCTGCTTAAGTTATAATACAATTCAAATATATGACCAACGTATTCGACAGCAATTGCTTGAGAGCAATTTTAAGTACATATTTTGTTGCATATACGATAATAAATTACTATTACTATCTAGTACATAATACGTTCCAAAGGATATTCGTAATACAATAACCGAAGTGCTTTCGCAGCCGCAAATTTTCCCATTTCGTAGCATAAGATGTATGCTACGAAATAATAAATAAAAATCATAATTTGTTTTTCTTACTTTTACTTTCATTATTCTATTAATATTCTCTTTTAATGATAGAGTTGGCATGTTTCTGTCAGTGAGCGGCGCTACATCTAGTAACGTATTTTATAATACAAACATTTATCTATTATTTTTGTCAGAGTACAATTAAAATTATGAAATATAATCTCGATTTTTCGTTCAAGAGATCGTGGTCTATAATCACTCAGTGCTTCCAACGCCGGCTTAATTCGGAGTCCAAAATTAACTGGTAGATAAACCAATTACAATAATTTATTCAACGATATCCGAAGACGGGACGTTTAATAGAAAGACTAAGGCTTTGGAGTTGAGTTATATTAAGCTGACAGCCAAGTGGCGTTTTCATTAATACTGAGGAGATAACAAATTGCATTAAATTAACGGACACTAAACTAACATTTAAGTAATAAGTAATAGATTTTGAGATTAAGTTGAAGGATTCTATATATCTAATAGTACCTGGTTTCTGCTGGCACAGAGTGCTCCTAAAAAGTGTAAGTTTGAACGTATGACATTACAGACAACATATCATACCGATTCTTATCTAAAACCCTGCATAACGTCAAAAATGTATCACCCATCTTACGAATAATTAATAATTAATTGATATAATTGAATAACAAAAATATAAAAAGTTAAAAGAAATATGCATCGGCCGGGAATCGAACCCGGGCCGCCCGCGTGGCAGGCGAGCATTCTACCACTGAACCACCGATGCTCGAATGTAGTCATGAAATCTAGCATCTTATTGTAGCTTTAATTACAAAATCTTTGTTATATAAAGAGAAAAAATAGTAATTCAGCTTAGGATGCAATTAAACTGATTTATAGCATATGAATAATACAGCCTCACAGGCGTAGGAGAAATCTGTTCTTACAGTTCAAAGAATTAATGAGATGCTAAATTAACAACTATTTCTTACATTTTCTCTCATAATAAATCAGAGCAAGGATGAATGTAAATCTGTAACCGTGATCAAATCAGAAAATCTCCAGAAATTCCCAAGCGGATAAATCTCACGGCATATCGCATAGCTCAATAATTACAAGCCGCTGAGCCGTCACGGCATGAATAAAACATACTTTAGGCAACAGAAGCTGTACAACTGCGACGGCTCCAGACCGCCTGATCTCAGAATAGAGACTGTCAGTATCCAACGTGCCAGTCGAAAATTCCAGATGTTGAGATGTCAAACAAAAGACGGTATCAGTTTAGTATACAATCGGATAGGAAGAATTTAGCGTTCCAAAATTGAATTTTGATTTCATATTACGTCATTGGTTTTTATTTACCAAGGTTCTTATATTTACACTAGCTGATCCGGCAAACGTTGTTTTGACATACATGTGATTTCAATTTTCAATTAATTATTCGAATATTATTTAAAATTTGACACTGCGACGGTAGCGCCGACTGTCGCATCCAATGTAAAACATTCCAAAATCAACAACTACTAATAAATTAAAAATTAATTAAAAAAAACATTGTCCAGCGGACAAAATTGTGAATCTAAACCATTCCCAGATCCCCTTGAACACACACAAAAAATTTCATCAAAATCGGTCCAGTCGTTTGAGAGAAGTTCAGTGACATACACACTCACAGAAGAATTATATATATAAAGATAGACAGTGTATGTTATTGCTATTCTTACCCATCAAACTGTGTTTATTTAAATACTTGAATATTAATATAGTCTTAATAAATAAGGTCGTTACTATTTGCAACGAGTAGTGAGGACTTAATCCGGTAACTAGCGAAGCGGTGCAAATTGTCAACTCTAACTTCCACAGAGTCCTCAAATAATGCGTTTGCTGACGTTGACACAACAATCGTCGAGCACTAATAATAGTATTAATTACAGTTTTGGTTGCGGCTTCGGTTTAATTAATTATACAAGTGCATGCTTTGTATAATCGAGTCGCAATTAAATGAACAGTTTCGAGCGGAGCAGTGAATAAATATTTGTACTTAATTATTAATATCGAATGCCAGTATGAGTGTTTATTATTTGCGAGTGGGTTAGTAAAACAAGAAATTTTCTATTTAGTCTGATAACATATAATATTTCTGTTGCAGCGCTCTAAGGCAGTCCACAACAAACGTCGGTTTACTAGAATTTACCTATAATATTTAAAAAGGTTTCAATACAAAAGAAAACGCCTCCAAATTGAATAAAAACAGCCGCGTAATATGACTGTCAGTCGATTGAACAGATAACAAAATGTTAGTTATAAGAGAAGCATACAGGAGAAATGTGTCACATTTATGAAAGCTTTACAACAATATCCGTATGAAGTAAGAAAACGTCTCCGGGCGGACTCAATATTGCGATGTCAACCACGTAGCCAGCGACGTTCAGGTAAGTGCTCAGAATAGCAGCGATCATAAAATAACAATAGGAAAATACGTTTAAAAGGAGCCTCCATTACTATGTGTTCATTGGCCCAGAACTTTGTATTGACGACAGAACGTTGGCAGGATCAAACCCGTCGGGCACTGAAATGTGCGCGGTCTATTTCACACTTTCAAACTGTCAAGTATAAACGCCCTTTTAGCAGTATCATTGTTATAATTTTGAGCATTATGGAACAGGATAATGAGTACTCGTTATTCATGCTTTCATGGTTTGGTATTCTACTTTTTTATTCTTTATTTTTGGCTAATGTTAGTGTAACGAAATATCTATTTCTATACCAAATCAATGGAGCAATTAATTTAAACTGCTTCTCTCGCGTTTCGTAGCGCCAAAATCACTGAGAGATAAAATAATTTGTTTCCGATGGGAGCACGAGAACTTTGTGCTAAAGTTTCGCGAAAATAAAGAGAAAACAGTCGGAACTGGCAGTTAGCACTCTTTGTATCCGTTATATACTCTGACGACTATTGTTTGTCTCTTTATAAATGTCATTAGGGGCCCATTAATCACGTCCAAGTTATTATGTGCCTGAGCGAGCCAAGGCGAATAAACATTGGGATTCGTTGAAACCATATTGTGAAAAAGTGCCTAATGGGTAATATCAGGGAAATATATCTGGGGCCCCGTACGTGCCACCGCCATGTCGAATACAATGCACGACCACACCACAAATTTCTCGAAGCTTCCATTCTTCATCTCTTCATTCGCTGTAATTTTTTAATTAACTGTTTATGGTAAAAGCGTTGAGAAACTAACAGTTGTTTTACGATTTGTTAACAATAAAGACAGTCTTACTATTTACACAATTTCCTTGACCATGGTTGATGTAAAGCGTCATATTTATAATAAAAAATGCACAACTTGTAATTGCACAACTTTTCAATCTGTCAAGTATGTTATTCTGCAGCTTATTCGGTAGAATAATAGACATCGAGTCGGTGTCCATAGTAAAGGACTCGTCCTTTGTGTGCCTAAAATATATATTTAAATTTTCCATTTACGCGAACATCATTTAAAAATAAAAGGAATTGGTAAGAAGACTTATTATGCTTTAGCACGATCGCGTCAAGGCGGCGCTATTGTACTAGTCCTTGTTCACTAGAAACCCAACGAGACTAAAGGAAAAACGACCTTATAGAGTTCGAAGAAGGCCTGGGAGACGAGAATTCTTTATACTTACTATCTAGGTGATACTGTTGCTGGCATCAAGCTATTCATAAAGAAATAATGACAGAAATTATTGAGTTAAATTAACATCTAAAGTTTATGTTACAACATTTGCAGTATGTTATCTGAACAGTTATTGAGATATTATGTTAAAGGTAATTCCACATTAGTATCGGGGTTGGTTATCAAACAGTAATTCTACGAATTTCAATTAAATGTAATCCATACGTCCTTCAAAGGATCTACGCCAAGAATAAGCAAACACATCATGTGTTTGCTTATTAGAGAAAACAATATTGAAGGAGTATTGAAGGAGTATATAGGAGGATGTGAATAATTGAAAATCGGAATCAATAAGCAAAAAATATACGTAATACATAAATATAACGAGAAACTCGCCCAGCTAATCAAAGAAATTCATAGAATAAAAATGGAACAATTACAGGTACTTAAAAGTTATACCACTCTATGCGCATAACACCCACATAAAAGACAGAAAGACTTTATAAATAGGAACCTGTTGACATATTTATTTGGAGAAAGTTCAAAAAGGGCGGCCTTTGATAAACCCCTGTCTCTAGCAAATAAAGAGCCAATATCGCCATCATATTGAACACTTTGATATTAAACGAAGCTTACTGTTGCTTTTTAATAACGTATATATACTTATACGCTACATAGTTATATTATTTAATGAAGGTGAGTTTAACATAGGAGACAAAAATATAAGACTAAGCAAATACCAGCCACTCAAAACAGAAGTCGAATACACAAACGAGTATCATAGCATAGGATTAGTAGCCAAACATCGCTATTAATATAAATAGAATATAAATATCATTAGACGCTTCTATAGACTCCATTCTCCAACATTCACAATTCAGACACAATATTTTAATCAATCCTACAATACAGAGTATAAATTAATTTTATTTTTTTAACAATGCGATGTATATTTACTTATTTTTTTAATTCTGATATAGACCAAATAAAAACTTGCTTCGTAATGAATGAAAAACAAATAAAATATATCTAGAAGAGATAATTTACGAATACTTTACTATATTAGCTATTATCTTACGAAAATATATATCTACTGTATATTAATGTAAGTTTAAAATCGCTCTTCGCCATACACGATAATCTTATACCAACCAGCGTAAATAAAGGCAGATTTTTCTACTGTTATTTATAGCTCATATAAGACAGTTAACCTTCAGGCAAAAAAAATATCCGAACATTAAATTCCCCCCAAGCTTCGATTATGCGGAACATTTAGTTCTAAAGTACTTTACGAACTTAATCATATAACAAAGTTATTGATTAAAACTCAAGCGGAGTGACCTAATGAACTGCAGGCGATTACAAGAGCAGCAAACTTCCAGTTGCGGAACTCCTTGAAAGCTTTTAAAAGGTAATTTAATTTCTAATCGAACGTAAAAATTATTCAACTTTATCGCCTCTAGTAGAGGGGCCATGCTATTGAGTGATATAAATTTAATTGCTGTGCTGCCACAGTTTGATAGATTTTTACTATTACACAGTTTTTTTTGAGGCATTATAATTATAGTAGGTACATGCCATGCGCCCTCCAACTAGATTCGGCACTGTTTGTGCACACAAGGCCTGTTTCCTTGTTTCTTAAACCTTATGGACTCCCACATACTACGCATGTACGTACATAAGTTACGTGAGTCACAAAAATACTTTAAAGAAGTTGCTCTGCTTTATCCAAGAATGTCTTTAACTTTGCCAAGTCTGGTCACCCTACACCCAAGCAACTGTTTTTACATCCACTGATTTAATACTCTTTTTCGAGGCTCAAGTTTTAATTAGTGGGAGAAGTTTGTGCAGCTCTTTTAAGCAATCACAACTTAGCCCAGCTTCGCATGCAAGACGGAAGTATGAAGTTATCTAAACAATCTTGAATTTCCTGCTTTTCTGATCTTCATTATAACTTCATCCTTTGACAGATATGAAACTGAAACAGCTAATATTAATTTAATTTTTTCTTCTATATATACATATATTGATTTAAAACCCGCCAAAATAATTTATGAATGCTATAAACTCAACAGTAATTTTAATATTTTGGACCAAACCTTAGGTACATTAGAATTGTTTATATTTCTATGATGTCTAATATTCCAGTCCAAGATGCATGCGGGTGTAAAATTTAGAATATTTTCCAGTACCAACATTTTGATTGTAATGGGAATTTATTCAACATGACATTCAAGTAGGTAATTTAAATAAAATCAATTTAAAAGTATAGCTTCCAATAAATTAATAGTGTGAACGTAATTTGCTTATTTGTATAGTAGCCATGACTATTACATATTCTTATTTATTATTGCAATACCTACATAAATCAATTTAAACAACTGGTTTTGACTTCAGCAGTGAATATATGTTGTATGTTATTTTCTTTTGTAAGACATGTTGCAGTGAGCTAAATTAAAAACATTTGCAAACAATCATATGTTATACATAAAATAAAGTTAGGACTAAACAAACACATAGGATTTAGAAAAACATTACAGACGTCGCAGAAAATGCCTTCAGACAAACGAATCCTCCTAACACGTAGTGGCTTAATAGAAGCAATACAATCGCAAGCGTAGCGGTTCGAAGTACACTGTCCGTATAAGTGAAGCCATACACGTCGCCTTGTATCGGAGTAACGTAATGTATGCAAAACGAGCTAATAAAAGCGAGCTGGGTGCCGCAGTAAATTCAAGTACGGTTGACATTTATCCAAAGTTACATCCGTTACAATAACAGTCGCAGTAACGATATCCGAGCGTCTCCCATTTGTTCTAGTTTGTGAACTGCACTTTCCTTTTAACAGTCTTACTACACACAAAGCTATAATATGTCCGATATATTTTTATAAAACCTTGGAGGATCAATTGTTGTTGAGACCAGGGTGGGAACTAACACTGCTAGAAGGATCGCTAGTGCCGATCCTATATAAATATGTTCATTCATTACTTGATCGATACAGCGCCCTATTCGATATTTTTAATAGTCATGTAATCATAGAAAGATAATAAATCTAAAAAAGCTATGTTTCGAATATATAAAATTATGTACATTATAATGTATGTAACACCTGAAAAATAAAAAATATTGTACCATACATATATAGTTCTACACAACTAAAACACGGATAACCGAAGTTTATTGTAAGCATACAATATCTCAAAGCTGATTCATTGAAACGGAAAATGTGATTTTCTGTTATAGTGATTTCATATAAAATATTTCTATTCTCATCAGTTGGGAATTATTAAAAATACGCTTGTATAAAGGTGTCAGGATTTATAAGTCCAAATACATAAAAAATAAAAAAGTACCTTCATTTTCATCGTAATAAATGTTTCTATTTTATTTTATGTCCTATGAATTTACCAGCTAAAATTTTAAGAAGACGTCATAAGAACTAAAGTAGACAACCAACGTAATATTTACATCGTAAATTTTCCATTTACACATTTTAGAATGCAATTATTTTAAGGTTTACATTTTATGTTTTTTTTAAATAAAATATTAATTATCGTAGCCTAAGTAGTGGAATAGCAGCCTCCAATAATGGAAAACTTTACACAAAGTGTTGAGGCGGCGGGATTAGACGGGCGGGAAGCTTTAAGCGTTGTTAAAATTCAACGCGCAACTACTGGCTATAAACAACGGTCACTTGTGATATTATGAAATAACAACAGCACGCTTTAGCATACATTTAAATTAAACGTTTTTGCAACACTTCTCTTATACTTTAATAAATATAAACATAAGTGTTTTTTTATCTCGATAATACAATGCACATGTCATAAACGCCAAGAAGTATCACAAGTTATAAGTCATCAAGTAAGTTTAAGGATAGTTAAAAACAAGTTTCAAAAATTCCTTCAGAAAAAATGAAAAACAATCAATTTGTTAGTACTATATATTTTAGCTACTCAATTTAGTAAAACTAAAGCATTCCTCATGCTTTTATCCCTTGATATAAAAATTTAAATTGTAGTATAGTTTTAGTTTAAAGAGTTACATTAGACACCAATAATAATATCTTGATAATTTCTTTGCGTCTCAATCACCCTCAGCCATTAATTATGAGCCTACTGAACTTCGCGGCAGTTTCGCAGCACACGATACAAGGTGGATTATCAAGGATTTTCGTCTCTCGCTTTAAGCTAGGATTAAATTTTCTTTGTCTACGTACGAGGCCTTTTATTACGTAAATGTCGGCGTAATTTGGTTCAGATAGGATCAGTCGTAATAAGCACTTTCATGATTAAAGGCCCAACGTAATTATTGAAGATTGAATGATATTGACAAAATATTTTCATAAATGGGGCTTTACCAAACAATAATTATACTAGGGTAATGTATTCTAACGACTCTATTGACGACCACAAAGGCTATAAATAGACAAAAACTTAAAATCTAAAAGCTTAAAATAGTTTACCGTGGGGTAATATGTACTGATATAATTATTAGGATTATTTACACAACGCCACCGAATTAGTATTTGTATAGTTAAAAAGTGTTTGTCTCAATATCAAATATATCTTTTAACTAAGAGTGACTAGGAAGTAAGAGCAACGTCTTGTTTATCACATGCTGCGGTAAAACTGTTTAATCCGAAACACATTAAAGTGCCAAGTTTGGCGAGCGCCTCGGGAATTCCGTCAGGCTCTTGTGATTTCCTATTCGAAACAGCAACAATTTAACAAATATAACTTTGCGTTTTTCTTTTGTTTTCATATTTCTCGTTAATTTTTACTATATGCAATGCAATCGTTGTTGTTTATTCTATTAGCCTAATAGTATTTTCAATACAAAATCACGGTCTCACTTAAAAACGTTCTACAATCTAAACTTTCAACTTTAATATAATAAATACTAATAATTTTCAATAATGATAATTGTAAAACAGTGGATAGATATTTTTATTTAGGGCTTTTAAAAAGGTAGCTTTTATTTGACGAATAACTTACTTTTGGATTATATATATGGTTGTAGCCTTCGTAAACAATACATTACTTGCCTACATTCACATACCTGCAACCAAAAAAAATATAGATTAATACTGTATACACGGATGATATATTTTAATTAAAAACAGAAAATTCTAGACATTAAAAAATCATGAAATTGGAAAACGGGCCGAGCTAATAAATGTTTAAGTAGATGTCAGGTAAAAGATTGATGGTCCAATCGTACCGCGATCTGGAGCGTGTCACCCGAGACACGGCTTTATGTATGTGTAATCAGAAACCAGATGCACATATATTTTAAATTACAATATTAATTTTATAATCGGTGTTCAACTGTTGTTTTGACTATATGTTGTTTTTGTTGTATTATGGCACCCCAGAGGTGCAGAGGGTCTCCCACAGGCGGACCTTGGTGGCGCCTATATATCCAATAACATGCCAGATGTGGTAAAAATTCAATGTTTGGTCAAATGTACACAAAAAAATAATAGATGGGAGACCTGCACTTAAAATAATTATCTAATATAAAATAGATTAAAGGAAAATAAAATGGATATAAACGCGTACGTACGTATTGTGCGTACGATTCAACTTATGTAAAAAGTATAGAATTTTATATCGCTTAACGAAGCTTTATTTAAATGTATATATTAAACCAATACAATTTAGTGGTTAAGATTGAGCTAGCAACCACATAAAACCTAGTATGTCAAGCCTCCTCAAGTAGACAGCTAACAGGGTATCCTAACCAGGATTACAGGACGGTGTCCAACCCGGAGGAAATGAGAAAGTTATCGCCATCTAAATCCTCGCCCGAGCCCCTGAACGCCCTCTAATAGATATAAAATCCGTGTAGGTGTAATTCAATTTCTTCCAAATAGACGGTGAAAACGTATAGAGGTCTCATTCATTGTTTAGAACAGGTTCAACAAAAATGTATTGTGAAATATCTGAGCTAAGTACAAATTCGTGAAAATCGTTTGGAGGCTAATGATAAAATTTATTAGATTATTCTTAGTGTCAGCGTCAAATAGAACTTTTTCTGTAAATGCAGAATGCTTTCGTTCCATAAGGTCAAACAAAGGAATCAATATTTTAAATTATTTGCTGCATCCATAGTTTACCGAGAATGTAAAATGTAGAACAATATGTAAAAACCACTTTTACTGAATTTTCAGCTGAGAAGGATGACAGCTGTTGGGCGGTTGCTGCTAGTGACACGAGGACCAAACCACCAGACGTGAGGTTTTTAGTTGTTTACGAAATAAAAACATTTACGTGTAATTCTTTACTAAAAAATCGCTTCAACAAGTCAAATTATTAAGCTCTATAAAAATACAAATACTAAACTCTAAGTAAAAATATATCAAGTTTTTGGATATTTTGTAATCACAACACATGCGCTTATACCTAATGGTGCTATATTTTTGCAGCAATCATAAATATTCTTTTCGTAATATAAACATTTGTGTTGTTAAATTATTTAATACTCCCGCAGGCAAGACCCAACAAACTATATAGAAACAATCGAAATACACGAAATCTTTGTTTAATCTATTGATATAATTTGCAAGTATACTTATCAGAAGCCGACGAAGATGGTCCCAGGTTCATTTGAATATCGACGTAAATCAGTTTGTCGAAAGCAAATTTCGGTTATAATTTAATACCCCACACAAAGCGATGCGCGTTGACTCTTGCTCTTGTTTGAAAGCTTTACGTCAATCTCACAATTCTGTGTTTGACGGGGAATTATGGCGTTCGCACTTCATTATAATACCTTTGTTCTTATTCTATTTAAGAAGTCAAAAGGCAAGATTTATGCAGAAGTCACTTTTGATCATTTAAGATTTACTTACGCGGCTTTAGAAGTCGCGTAAGATGACCGTTTTGCTGAAAACAATGAAAATGTTTTAAAATTAACATTGTCCTTGTATGATAAACACACCTAGCTACCAACTCCATCTGGAAAAACATCCAGCTCAACCATTTAGCATAACAAGGAAAGTTATGCTTAATGATTTTTTTTTTTTATAAAACAGGGGTCAAACGAGCAGGAGGCTCACCTGATGCTAAGCGACACCGCCGCCCATGGACACTCGCGAAGCCAGAGGGCTCACCAGTGCGTTGCCGGCCTCTAAGATGTTTATACGCTCTTTTTTTGAAGGTCCCTAAGTCGTAATGATTATATTTTTATAAAATAAATATAGTTAACCGTTAATTATCTTAGTCTTTAACATCTTGTTCTTAAACTTACTTCATAATATAATAATAATAAAATACACACTGACAAGAAGGAATAATTAAATTTTAGTTTCAATTATTTAAAGTTAAGGTAGTATGGCTCGTCGCAAACTTTTATGAACTGCCATAACGATGCCCTCCAGTTTTGACAACAGGTACCTAAAGTTCCTAACGAGTAGTTTTCAAACAAGCAAACTAGTGTGGACCCCACACAATTATTGTTTCCCACTCGACACTGGAATTCTAGTTTCAACTGCTTCAACCGAAATACCTTGTTTACAGATTTCCAAGAATTTTCAAGAATATAAAACAACGAGTAATAAACGATCATTATTTTCTGTAACTTTAGCTTTTCTGCAATTAACTAAATGAATGTCTAACAGAGTTTTGGACAGCAGTTAGTACTAAATTAATACTGTTTGTAAAGATCATTTGAGTTTATGATCGACCATTAATTTTATTTAAAAAAGTAAATTCTATTTTCATCAGTTCACGTAACAAGGATAACTTAAATAACAGTTTTGTTCAGTGATAAGATTGACGTGGATATTTGCCGATTTCAGAACTTATTAAGATGTGAGATGTGTGTTAAAATTTTTATTGAGAAATTTTTTTTCATATTTACGCAAATGCAGGTTTAAATAAACATTGCCATTATAAATTTAATGCACAACATAACACACATATACATTAATTCATTATATTATATCTCTATAATTGTAGGGGTCTCCTAATTTAGACATTTGCATGGTGGCTTTCCGGCTTAGAAGAGGAAAGAATAAAGGAGATTGATTAGAATAGATTTTTAGACATAAACCATTTATTGTATTTATGTTAAGTATCAATGTATGACAGAGCCGTATAATGAAGAGCTATGTACATTAGCATATATTTGCATACAATACGAGGCGGCGGGAGGCTCCTCCTAAAGCCGGGCTAAATAACTTGAATTAATCAGAGTGCACCGACCCTTTACTTCTATTATTTTAACCTACTGAATATTTCACACTGACACTGAATAAATATGAAATTCCTTTATACTGCATACCTGGACTCAAAGTAGTTCTGGACAAATGTGAGAACTAAAGAAACTGACCCTGTGATAAACTCTATGTCATGGAATATTACAGAAATAATAATCAGTTTACGCAAAAGTACCTATTTAGGGTTTGATTTTTTGTTATGTGTAAATAAATTATTTCATCTATCTTTTATTCTTTTTTTTACTTTATTTTCATATCTGAACATTCAGTAATAATAATCGTTTCTTCATGATGACAAAACTTACAGATGTATGTGTTACATAAAGCGTCGTATTTTTATACAACTTATTATTATAATCATTCCCTTAATTATTTGGTATACATAAAGTAGATATTTTACAACAAAATCTCACTCTTATCCACGGCAACGAAAGGAAACTTCACTGGTCAGTTTTTGAAGATCGAATGCCTGGCGGCTGCTTGCCGCTAGTTATTTAAAGACCGCGTTTGTGATCAACTAACTGATAACAATCAACTGGAGGGGTTAAGCTGTAAGGCGGTAGACTATAGAGACAGATTACTAGATGTTGTCTATGGAATTGAAATGAAGATAAGTTAAATATGATTAATATCTGTTACATATGTCATAAACGTTCTCTTTAATATCCCTTTAGCCAAAAGTTTTTCACTCAATCTCACGAACTTTAAAGGTCTCTAGCTAACCACGACTGATCTACACCACTCGAAATGTAAATAATATATTCGTTCATAATATGAATAGTGTTATTTAAAAGTGTAGCACACATTTATGTTTGAATACTTCAGAGTTTTCAAAGAACTCAATGCTTTACATATTTAAATCAGATAAAAACTATTGCATACGATTTGCATCACATACTCACCCCACTTCGGGATAATAACATAAATTACTGATCTACGCGACCATAGATCATAGGTCATAGCTTTTACATAAATGTTATCGCTGCCTGCGCCCCGGGCGGCAGTTACCATTTGTCGGAATAGCTGTCTCACATATATACCATACATGGACGGGTTATTAGACATATTTAATATATTTTTTTAACATTATTGTGAAACGGTGTTATAATTTACCTAAACATATTGAAATACTGAAGCAGAGCAGTTGAAAGTAATGTAATCTATCCAAAATTGGTGTTATAGAATAATATAGTCGAAGTATTAAGTTACCTTTACATTAACAGTTGTCCCGTTGCAGATTCATTAGAACTAAATCGCTTGCACCTAACAATACTTTACTGCCAAATAGCTACACAAAATCGATCATTCACAATACATTACCATAATTAGCTAGTCACGTTATAAGCACTTAAGCCATTCCACATCAAGCTAAAACGCTTCACCACTAAGCCGAATTAGCTTAGCATAAAAGCCTATACAAGCGATCTGCCTAATGATGCCGAGGTCATTGCTCAACCAATCAACCTAATATACAGATATAATACATCACTCAAAATGTCTATTTGCTAATATTACTCATACTTAAAAAACACAAAAATACTGTTTTCAAACATTTGTTTCTAATGCTTGACAAAATAAAATTGCATGCACTCTAAAGGTGAGTAAACATCCGCTTAAGCAGACTTGGTGCAAAAACTCATGATAAGATTCTGTAGTAAGCGTCAAGGACATTTTTTACATAATATAACAAATGAATTGCGTGGTTGGCCTTCAATGAAAACTACACTATGTAGTCTCCGCGAAACAATTGACTGTCAAGAATAGTAAAGCAATTTTCTTTGCTATTCTTGACAGTCTTGTCAGTCAATATTGTGTATGCAACCGTATTAAACGTGAACAATTCTTATTAGAATTTCAAATAGAATATAATGATATATATCATTATAAAACGGCCCTGAAACTATACTTGATTTACAGTTTGATCAAAGTATGATTAAGGTGTTCTTTAAAATACAGTGACAACTGAAACTAGTGTTCAGTTGTCACTGTAATTTAAAGAACACGGCCGTTCCAAATTTTATCTCCACTTTCAAACCCCTGTTACTTTATGACAAATCTTATAACTTAACTTTGGCCATTACTTTTTGTTTGTTAAAAACAAAATTGAAGAAAAAATACCACAAAAATTAAATGACATTTCAATATCATACAATATCATATAAATTTCAATGGTAGATGAGCGTACCATTATATGACATTGCTTATTTTTTTTTAATTAAATGTATTATTTATTTTAATAACTACCCTAACATTTTCATTTTCAAAATACTGTCAATAGCGTATCACTCAACTTAAAAAAATATTCACGATAAATCATGAAAATATGTGGTTCTTTCGTAACATAAACTAGTGCAAACAATTGTCAAATAACTCTTTGTTTTTCCCAGCCACTTTGTGAGTGTGGACGGCGTCGCAATATGTCACAAGGAAGGAAGCATTTCTCATTTACTACGAAGAAAAACAACATCTCAAGGTTCCTTTTCAACAAAGCATGTTTCTATTAGTTGTTTTTGAAATAACGGCATTATGTGCAGCCTTTAAACGGCCTCTTTAGGAAGTGAATTGGACAAAGTAATACAAAATATATAGTAGTAATATATATATTTTAAATTATAGACTGCATCATTTGAAGAACCGTCTCCATCGTGTCGGTTACCTGACCTTCGCAACGTTTCGGAGTTAGCTATTCATAGAAAAACTACCATTCCGTTAGTTTAAAAGGTATAGAAGGCTTCACCTACTTGACACACCTATTTTTTGCACACGGCACATATTAATTAAAAAGTATGAAAGCACCGAAATTTGTCAACAAATTTCGCTTTACAATACATATATGGAAATAAATTACTTCGGTCTTTATATCAATTTTCAAAAGTAATTTCAAGTTAATCGAGTTTCGGCATCAAAAATAGTCTATCGACGAAATATTTTTAGTATATTACTTGTCTTCTGTTCCCTCGTTCGTTAATTAAAGTTGGTTATGTTCATGACATTATTGAATGAGTAATGTTTAGGAATTTTTAGTCTGAATAAAAAAAAAGGTTTTGTAAAAATCCTTACGGTTTTAGTCGATACCAACTCCTGGTCAATAAATACTGATAACACACAACCTGCAGCTGTGACACTTATTTTGACAATCAACACCTTTGTCTTCAGTCTACGGTGACCACGCACGCTGTAAAGTACGCGAAACGTGGGAAGAATTTAAAATAATGTAAAATATATTTAAATTTTGCAAAAATACATAACTTAAATCCGTTCATAAAGTGTTTTTCTTTAAATGAGTAATAGTTATGTTAATAAAAGACAATATTATAAAAAAATTGTGTTAGCTAGTCCCACGAGATCACCCTACGACCAGCTACTTAACATGGGACATTCTTCAATAAAACTATAATCAAATTTGTCGATCACAGCGTTTATAACAATACAACTAAAAATGCAATGCCTCGAAATGTTAGAACACTTAACAGAAACTTAAGTTACGTGACTTCTAAAGTCTCATTCATCATTGTAGATTTAAACTTTACATTCAATACGTGTTAACCGGGATTTGTAAGGGCTCATGCACCTGTCACGCAACGACAAGTATATGAGCATTAGCATTGCTTCATAATAAGCTATTTGATGAAGGAGATATATATCTCGCATTCTTCTATCGTTTCAAGTTATCATCTAATTGCTAATCTAATATTATCGTAAGTATACCAATATTTTAAAAACTTATATATATTATTGAATTGTCAACCGCACTAGGCAAAAACTAAACTTTGATTATAATAAGTCACGGACCGTCCATATTCATAAACATGTTAAAAAAAAATGAAAAATTTATATTTTTACCATGGAATGCTGTTAATGAACAAGTCTTATTTGTTTGCATTAGAAAAATCTTTACGAAATATATCAACTAAGTAACAATGTTTGAATAATTTAAAACTTTATTATTGTGCTCTTTCTAGCCATTTTGTTTACTAACATATGATTTACTGGATTTTTAATAACACAAATATAAATTGATATATGAATTGTTTATCAAGGTATAATAAGTATTATTATCATGACTATCACATGACGTTATCACATACATTTTGATCGAACCAGGATGGTGACAACCATGGCGCCAACGGATTCTCGTGGTCAAATTTTTCATAATTTTATCCCCTTTTTCATAACCGAATACTGCCTTTTCAAATTATATAATCATAAGAATCTATAACGTCATAGTAGAAACATAGCCTAACTCGACAAACCTATATCAGCAAGTCCAAAATATTATCCGAATGCAGAGGACGTGAAGTGAAAACTTTGACACATGAAACACTTGTGCTACATTACGTATTCCAACAGTTCTCATTCATTGAGTTTATACATTTAGGAAATTCTAGGATCCGGTTTAATAATTTATATGAAAATTAAAATACATATCAATGAGGTAATGTTAATAATGACATGTATAAAACTTGTTTTAATATGTATTAAGTATATTATGTGGCGTCTGTGCTCTTATTAACAGCTATATATATTACAACGTGCATTTATATATAAAAATATATTATAAATCCATCCATAAATAAAGATGATATAACAAAAAATTATACAGATTTGAAAAGGACGATATTTCAACAGCAATGAAAGGTAAAGCATTTCAACAATTATAAATAGTGAACATTTACGATATTCATTAGGTCCATATTGAGCTCAATAGTCCATTAGTTCAGACATTACTAAAAGCAAACTACTCTGCGATAATGGTTGGCATATTTGAACGCGATATCACTCTGCCACATTTGAACAAATAGTATATTTTGAATGCTGAGAGTACCGATATTAAAACCCAAATTGCATTTAGAATTATCAAATAATGTTGAGTTTTAAAGTATGTTACCCAATTAAATATACGCTAGTTAATTGCTCCTTAACTACCTTTTAAAGATGCACATTTTGCGACGACAAATACATTTACATTTCGGCTCATTAAAAGGATCTAACTCCTCCGTAATTTTCCTCAATTCATTGCTTAGTCAACAGGTTTGAACAAAACCAAGTATTTAAAGATTACACGAACAAAATGTAATTTCCTGAGAGCCAGACAGAGGAACCTCCATGTAACATTCAAGGGGTTGACCAATAGACTCACGAAAGATGTCAATACACACTGATCTATGCAATAAAGATTTATCATTGAATTTTGTTTTAAATTTTTTGCAGAAACCAATTCGCTAGTGCCAATTAAGCTGCCAAAAGTCCGGTCTAATTTGATGCCGCGTAAAAACTCACGCCTCTGTCAAATCCGAGAACTTTAAATCAAAATGTAACGCAATATCCCTCGCGTGGAACTTTTAATTGCGGAACCGGTTATACATTCCGTGGTCCAAGCCAAATCATGTTATGAGTTTAATGAATACGAGTTTGTGGAGCTTATATTTCAGCTGACCAGCGAAATAGAACATGGTGGAGTAACTTTGATCCTCTAATAAACCATTCAAAGGATTACCTGTTACACCAACTATATCTGGTTAGGCAGAACTTACATTATTTATTTAAATTAAACTATTAATCGCTCGTTAGTGCTTATTATTCAAAACAGTTTTTCTCACTACCCTTAGACAATTTTTCATCAAAAATCAATTGAAACTATGGTAGCACACGCAACCCGATTATATATTGGTATATCTAAATATATATAAATAAAATTAGACTTTAATATTGAAATAACCGCTTTTTACTATATGCATATGAATATCTATATTTGGTACATACACCAAAAAGTCTGTCTGTTTGTTTCGGCTAATCTCTCTGACTCGACTAATTTTGCCGGGACTTTGATTGACAGGTAGCTGATATGATATGGAGAAACGTTTATGTTAGAAAAAATATTTGCATTGTCTTACTACTGTCCAGAGTCGCGCGCAGCTCATGCGCATGCTTACCACTGGGCCGTCGCGGGTACAGCTAGACAATACAAATATTTATTAAATACTAACTTTATTTGGAAAGGGTAAAAATAAAATGCAATTAATTAATTAATTAATTAAAAAAACTAAAAAGTTATTGAATCGACGACGGTTTGGCGGAAAGAAGTTGGCCTGGTCTGCTAGCTTTACCAGACACATAAAACTACTTCTAAGTCACTTCGGAGTATATAAATTAAACAATATCAATTTCTTCTCATTTCAATCACGATCAGCGTTTCGAGCATTCAGATTTCAGCTAGAACGCGTATGTTAGTTTACAATTGGTGTGCCAAAATGAAAATCCTCGACCATTTCATTGCAGTTAGTTCGGTATGGGAATAGTCCGCATACTTACGAGCTGACGTTTAAAATTGAATCGCTTTAGCCTGACTGAAATGCTGGAGAATGTAAGCTACACCGAGGACATTGGCATTCTACTTTTTCGGTATACATAATAAGTTTATATTCTTATTATTATTTATACAACTTTTATGAAATTATAAACATTTAATTTGTAATATTTTAAAAACGAATAAGGAAATAATCAAACAAAACCTACTTACTAATATATCAGCAGAAATACATTCGCCATAATTTTTAATAAACACTTGCGGCCAACGTAGCACAACAACCACCGAAACTTATCTTCATTATAAAACCACGTGTAACGAGCCAACGTTACTGGCTCAAGTTCAAATTGCAAACGTAATCACACTACAATAGCCAAACACTGTGCTTAGTACGTGATCAATTTGAACTAGGCTTCAATTAGAAGTCTCTCGACTGCTAAGGTTTGTTTTGTGAGACGACATGCAAACAGCAGTAACCGTGACAAAGATAGTATCATTTGATTATATACTCAAACTCATAAATCAAATGTACACCATTGTGCCTCCGTAGTCATAGCCATCTGGTTTGATTTCATCATCATGAAATCAAAAGCACTTCAAAGGAAAATTTGTACGTAATACCTATGATATAGCGCCGGAAAACATCGTGCAGTAGGAACACATTCGTTTACTTAGTGACATATGACTATAGCAATTTCTGGATCGTTGCTGCATCTATATGGGAGAGCCATCCGCGTCGGTTATAATTTATCACCAGACGTTATTGGAGCAAAGATTAAAGGGAGATGCTTTACTGTGCGGTTATATAGACGTTTTCTAACTTGCAAACGGACATCAAATTGCGTAGAAATAGGCGTTGGGACCTCATTAACGTAATTAATCCATCGAAACTTGCTCAAATTATTTATGGAAGGAATCGATGTACAAACACCGGGTCTAAACAAATTATTAGGTGTGAATAAACCTTCTCTAAGTGAATGCCTGCTCATTTGCCTCCTGTCTCAAAAAACCCATCAAGCTTTGATACTATAAAAAGTAAATTAAATAGTACTCAATCCTTTCAGTCTGACACAATTGCCAATTTAAAATCTCATAAAAAACACCTCTCCCGTACCTACGTCTCATCAGTCAAAACAAACCTAAACTGATTACTCTTTGTATACACTAGATTTTAATCTGCACCGAAGGCTCAGTACCTAAGCCCGAGTCCGTTTAATCAAGAATCGTAACGCCCTTAGAATCGTTAGAGTATAATGTGAACTAGGAAGAGGTATAATGAATCACTGCGACGCTCAGAAGCATGCCAATGCAATTAGATACGACAAACGGCTAATTACGCGACATCAATGCGATACTCAATTACTGCCATTGCACTCGTTAATGTAACTCGATATTATCGGCAATGTTTAAGAAACATTACCTGCTTCCACAGATAACCTCCTTTTAGGGGCTAATAAAAACCAAGGTCTTCTTTTAGTTATCACCTATATATACAAATAAAAAGATACCAATATTTTCACTTATAAGGTTTTCCGTTCATGAATAAAAATTTCATTTTAATTAATTTTTCAAGTTTTGCGAGCAAAAGTGAAATAAACGTTAAGAGAAGATAATTTTTAAATACGCTCAGGAGACTAGACTTTAAACTAAACAGTTTTAAGAAGTACTCCACTAGGTAGTATTTATTTAAAAAAGTGTCAGCTGGGGAGGAAAAAGCATGTTGCCTTTAAAAATTAAACACTTAACTAAAAAACACAAAACACATATATTTGAAAATTTTCGTTTTATTATTGTTAATTGTTTCAAGCTATACATGTAAACGTAAAAAAATAGAAATAGGCTATTTCACAAAAGTGAAGTTTGAAATGGAAATACCTTAGTTACAATAACCTAGGTGTTTTAATTAAAGAAAACCTTTTTTTTCGCTTTTTAATAGATGAATATAAAATCCAGTACTTACTTAAGATGATTTATCCGTACATTACAAGGCCGTTTTTTTAAATTAATCAATGAACTTATATCGACTGCTTCAATTAAAGCACAAAAAGTAATTCAGGCAAATCTATTCTATTTGTATTTTGGGCTCGTGTGGCATAATTTTACTAAAAGAAATCTTAAAATCTTACATTACATAACACCCAACACGCTACACGTTAAGATTGTCAAGTAGCTCCCTCTGAGAGGTGACAAAGTCACCCTTTACCAGCGTTCCTTTAGCTTTACGGTTATAGTCAAGATCTAATGACGGTCCTCGTTCTTTTCACGCCTTTCGAGATAATAATAGCAAAAGTACACCGTCATCCAACATTAATGACTGTCGTACAACGAGCGACCGCTGGCTTACGAGCCAAACTGTACCTTAACGGCTGCTCGTCTATAAGTACAGAGTCTGGGCGCATTCCTTTTATTTTAAACGGCTTCTGTTATCAAAGGGTATCGTAACCATGGGAATTAAATTTGTATTATAAGAAACGTCAGAAGAGAACCGTCGTATAAAAAATTAAATTTAATTTTTCTGATAGTGTATATTTTAAAATGTATAATATGTTACTAGGCAAACGTATTAGGCTGGTTTTAAGTCTGAACTATACTTCTCTAATATAAAAATTCTCATCACACAAACATTGAGCGTACGGAGAATCGAACTAGAGACCCTCTGTTTGTATATATAATGAGTAATAACAACGGTAATTAGCGCTTAACTTTCTTCGTTAATTATTTATTAATTTCATTAATACTAATAGTTATTCATATAATTAAACTTGTAATAAATGTTAAATCACAAAAATCTACTATAATAACATAACGAAAAAACTCCATTCCTTTTTCTTTTCTACAAACAAATTCAAATAAAAACATAAGTACCGTTAGTTAATAAGGTATTTAAGACAAAGCCTTCTGTTTTAGTTAATAACGTTTCTCTGACAAAAGACCCAACATTTATTTATTTGATATTTAAGCCTCTTTTAGTCGAATTATATGCATAGATTTGTTGGAAATATTCGTTTAAATCAGAAATGATCTATGATAGAACAAGTTAAATAGCTACGTTTGGAGTGATACTTGCTTTTTGTTCGTTTATGAATGTGTGAAGCAGGCTTATTCGCACACATATAAAACATATTGAGCCATATTTTTTTATATATAAAAATGGTTTCCAAAGTGGCAACAGTCACAGCCCATAAACATCCACTCTAGTGTTTGCATTGCCGGCCCTTAAGGGCCTCTGTATGCTCTCTTTTCATAGAATTTGAGGTCATTTAGACTTTAGTATCAATATTTTGATACAAATGAGTTCATACTTAAATTACATACATACAATTCCATTCAATGAAAAATTGATTGACTGACATATATAGGTAACAAACAAGCATACGAAATGTAAAAAATGCTTTACTTATTCAACGCACTTGAAATTAAATTCCAGATACATCTAAAACAAACTCAACGTTTTGAAACATAGTCGTTTCATTCGCGCGGGTTTATTTAAGTGCCAAGATTGAAATAAAGGGGTAAATTAAGACTAGCGTTGTGGAAATTTCGTAATGAAAACCGTGATCGTAACGGCTCGAAACCGAGGGAATTGAGCTACATAAACTTTAGAGTCGAATAAATAAACGATAGCTGAGTGAGAATGCTTTATATTTTTTAATCATAGTGTATCGATGCGTGTGCGTTTTTAATGAAACCCTGTTTATAAGAATGAGATTGATGGGCAATTGTTTCATTTTAATCAACGCTCTCGTTGATTGGTCGATAGATAAATATGAAACTTTCAGCTGTATTACTGATGCACGTTTTCTTTTATACGAAACTAAACAGGCTAATTGAATAGAAATAAAAGTCTATTTCTTTAGTAATCAAAGTTTTAAAGATATAACGCATAATTTTTTTGTCATATTATAAGTTCAGTATTCTGGAAATCATATGAACAGGTGATTACAATCAAATACCACTATCCCAATAATTAATTTCAAAAAAAATTTGTCATATCGCTTACCTAATACCCATAGCCGGTAGGTAGTAGGTACATCGAGTAGACTACCATAGTTAAGTAAATATATATGTTAAGTACAGGAAACAGGAAAAACGCCTTTTCCAATAAAACGTAACGACTCGAACAATACAGATAATAAACAAAGCCAAGAATAAACTTTATTAGCAAACAATCTAATTAAACACATCTCACGCAACCTTATATTCAATTCCGACCCAACTCGAAGCTGAAAATAGAAAGGAAAAAGGACGCAATTATCGATAAAATCTTCCTAATTATATTAGAGCGTCTACATTAGAAATATAAATGAGAGCGATAGATATCTTTGACTCCGACACCTAATTCGCAAGTCTTATCTTTGGGACATTTTCCCGAATCAGCTTTTCATTAATTGCACGTCAATCTGATGTGAACGCTGACTTCGCTTATTGGAAGATTAATAATTTTAGGTCAATTCATAAAGTTTCGATGAACTTTGCAAATTTTAATACCGATTCGAAATTAAACTTCTGTTCCGTATGTTACATACAATTCTCTCAGTTAATGTACACTGGAATTGTCACATGTGTACATATTGATATAATAAAAATTCTAATTATTTAAAAATATAATTAATACTAGCTGTACATTAAAAGAATATAACTCATATTAAAAACAATAATTCACTAAAATTAATTTAAAAGTTGGAACCTGGGGCACAGTTCTGTTAATATGTAATTATTTTTAAGTATCTCAATTCAGTCTTTTAATATTTGGAATGTTGTGCGCTAATAAACAACTTCAGCAATTTAAATGTCCAAAGAAATACCTTAATTTAAAATAATAGTAGCCTTAATTAATACTAAGTATGACTTTTATTGGTGTAATTTTGCTCAATGTAACTTTAAATACGTAATTAATAACTCGACATGCTAATAGCGTATTTCTATAACCGTCACCTGTGCAAAACAAAATGAACAACCTCCTATATTCATATAACTCACATTTGAGAACTACGTAATTTTATAACGTTTGTGGATGTAAATAAATCCAAGTAAAAGTAGAAATATTATTTAAAACTGAAACTCGAAACAGAAAATCGTTGCAAAGTTTTACAGCAGTTAGAATGTTTATGAGTGCATTTGATGTCCGCACACATAAATCTCTCCTGGTGCCAAAACTCGCGCCCGTTAGTCTTGCCCAAATAACAGTAATGTAAATGGAAAAAATATTTCAAAGTTGCAATATCCAAAAGTCTTGGAATTAAAAGTTGTTTAAGGGTTTAGATAGTGGACGTACATATACACATGGGTAGATAGATTTAATTAGTTATGCTTTTTTTTTCAGACACATGTTTACATTTTGAAATAACCCCTACTTATATCAGTAGGGATTAATGAAAGTCCGAGTGAAAAATCAATGAAAATTGTATCCTATTACGAAATAGGATATAATAGGAGGAACACGGGTCAAGCCCCGGGGAAGAGCTAGTACATAATAATAATTAATTGTTATTTTATACACTTCCTATTAATATATATTTCAACTAATTTAGTACGGCGATAATATTAGATTTCACGAATATTGCGAATATGAAAATGGTCAAGTATAAGTTTCAAAGTAAGTTTCGGCGCGTGTCCGAGTGTGAGTTGTTCTGTGCAAACGTACTCAACGATTACTCGCTCTACTGCCGGCTCAGCACGCTTGCTTTCACCCAAATTGCTTTGTGGACAAACTTTAGCAACACTTTTATTTGGTTCCAAACAAAATCCTATACAATTGCAAACATATATCGCAGCTATGTATTTGTACAACTAAAGAATAGCCGAGTTCTCGAATTTACGCTCTGCTTGCCGCACTTTGGTATCTAACGAAGTCTGTACTTAATATGTTCTTAAATAAATTAAGTGCCAAAAGGATTATAATATATACAAGTATAAAATCCTCGGATATACAAGTATAAAATCAAATAAATATGTTTTCATTGGTTGGTTAAGAAATACAATTAACATCCTTCACGAATTTACATTATACGACAAAATTATATTCAAACTTTCCTCCGCATAGTTGCACCAGTTTCTCATGAAAACAGAAACGTACAAAATAGACACCACAAAAAGCCTCCACTTTCGTTCATTTAAACACTGAACACATCCGTAAGGAACAAAAAGCACAACCACCTGTGGCCCTCTACTGCCGCAAAGCACTCTGATCCTTTCGCGGTGTTTCTTTTAAGGGCACCGCAAAAATGAGAAGAATGAGCACTCAGAACTTACACTGTTTTAGTGGCAACACCTGCATTGCTATATAGCCCTCAGTACTGTGCCTTAAAGCCTTTTACAGAATCCAAACGTCTCCTTGAGCTACAGCTGAAAATCCAGTCACTATAACACAATATCATGGCAAATGGTATCGTTGAGAAATTAAATACACTAGCATACGTTAGTCGCCGTATATAAAATGGTGGCGTTTAAAAAGTTATTTTAAAGGGCAAGCAGACGTTAGATATACTTGTAAGTAGTATTTTGTTACAAACAAGAAAGTGTAGCAATTATTGTTAGCGAAGTTTAAATGAGGTAACTTGTGTGGTGTAACTAACCACAGGCAACTTTTAATTGTGCCCCCTGACATCTACACCGACACTAATGCCTGAAATAATTTCAAACAGCAATAAAACATAGTTTAAGTTTCCAACTTAAAAAAGTTTTAACGATATTGTTTAAGTTTGTTGCACGTGAAATTAGTTGTAAAATAATTAAAGCTACCAACTTTCAGACATGAAGTTAAAGCTGCTCATCTCAAGTGCTGTATATCAACTGTTTAAGACACCTGGTTATATTCCTTTACAAATAACTTTTATCTAATGATAGAGTCGCTGCGGTTATTATATAAGATCCATGATAGTCATCGTCGATCTATATCTTTCTACATGTAAATACACCTCCATAAGAAATAGAATTATTCAAAAACAGAATATACCAAAATGTACGGATTGTATAAATTCCAGTCGATTACTTCCCGAAAGTGCTTTTGAAATGAATAAAAAACTAGGAAATTAAACTACCCGCACCGGTAGCCATATATCACGTGCCTTATCGACGCGGGGTGTACAGTAATCGAACTTCATAATTTACCTCATGTAAATATCGGCAATTGAATGGGTTGCCCGCACTGGGCAAGATTAATGATAACCAAAATGGAATATTTATTTGACAGCGGAATTTTGTAGTCACGCGAGTATAGGCGGGTGTCAATTGAGTGTATGTCGATGGACTCATCAATCCTTGTAACCCGTAGTTTTATAGGTCAAAACAAACACAGTTTTGGTTATTAGAGTTGGTATGAAAAATTATTTTGCAATAACAACTAATTTTCTTCGTAATTTACATTTAGTATTTTGACTATTATCTCTCTTTATTTAATATTCCATACGTGTACATGTTACCATTATCATTTACATTTCTTTGCCACCCGGGTGACGGAGTGAACAATGGTAACCATGACTACGAATAAGACACTACATTTAATGAACAAGCGGGTCACGTTAAATTGACCGCCGCGGCAGGTCTGCAACACCAGAAATCTGCAATTGCATTGCGTAGCGGTTCAGAAATATCTGGTATTGCAGTTGTTTTAATAAGACCGTGAAATTTATACGTTGTATGTCTCCAGCATCCTACCCTCTTCTCTGTATCATTAAAGCTGCAGCTTTGATATGCATATAATAAAGATCCAATTTTGAATATATTTAATTACCTATTTAACATTAAAATAGTGGTGATTTCCACTCTATTAGTGTTATAGCGGTATAAGACCAATTGAAATACAAAAGGAGACGAGAGCTGTCCTCGAGACGTGGAGAGAGCTGTCTGCGAGCTCTCAACGAATGGTTGGTTTTTAAAAATATTTAACTACACAAATTGCAATTTTATATAACTCTTTAACCAAATACTGTGTGGACTTCCAGGTGCTAGGGTAATCTCCCAATTGTTTGGAAGCTTAATTCGTATGTATATTGACTAGCTGTTGCGCGGTGTGATGAGCCGCGAGTTGGGGGTGTAGGGACATTTAGGGGCAATATACGTATAAATTTCTAAGAACATATCACAGAGCAAGAAAGGATTAACTATGTATAAAAGGATTAATTGAGAAGCAAAATGTAAAAACATGTTTTTGTTTAACTGGTAAACCAAATACATATTTAAGCCATCGTGGTTTATATATCATACCATATTATGGAGATTTAAATAACAAATTTAAACAAAAACGCCTTACATTTCAACAAGCTTTAGCACCCCACACACACTTGAATGCGCCAAAATTGCTTAAATCTTCACTTTACACGGTAAATTAAGTGTCACTTTACACCCTTTCTTTATCACTTGTGTCAACTTCTCTTGTTTAACGATTTGCGAAATAAATTAGAGCACAGATTTATTAATAAAAAGGATAAACGCGTCTAAAGTGGCGACATGTAATAAATCAAATCTCAAAATAGAAATCAGTACACAAATATTTTACGCCTGGCTAAATCATTTTTAAAAAAGAGAAATATGTAAATAGATTTTGTCATCTACGGTAAACAGTATTTTCCACGTGGAAATTAAATTTAACACATCCGTCAACTCGTGAACCAGACCCTGGGATCATATATTGTCTTATGTAGATGTTACATTAAGGATAATGAAAAAGCTAAAGCTTCACTTTCTGGAATACATTGTCGCAAGGAATATTTGACCAAGATCGTTGTCGTAAATATATATTTTCGGCATAAGTAACACCAGACACGATACATCGCGTGAGTTTGCTTGTTAGACTAATTCTGATATGTCATTTGGGAATGTTATTATGAACATTATTAGCGCGTTAAGAAGCGCTGTAACCAACCATTCATGCTGGTTACTATATTGGTTTAATGATAGTGTTAATCAAACAAACAATTTTATCGCATAGTAATAAATAATTTTAGAAAAAATAATTTTAAAATTAAATATAGTTTATTTATTAATAATATATTGTTGTATGAATATGAAATGGAAAAAACCGCCCCGATATCTTGTATACTAAACATCCTTACTATAAGCTGAAAACCCTGAAAATATCTTTGGAGTATCGCTATTCGTGACTGAAAGCAAATGTTTCTTTAACAACAGAGTGACAAGTACAAATTAATATTTAATACTGTTTACGTTTTACGATATTATCTTTTATTAATGTGTGTATCCACACATTTAAGTAAATTACCTTGGTTATCATAACTGTTTTATGCTGACATTTCGGATGCTTTACAGCAATCGTGGCCGGACTGAAAGACAAGTATCAGATTTAAAATTATCACAAAGTTGCCATGTTAAAGCTTACGTTGATTATTGCACTTTATTTTAAATTTTTCATCTGTTAACAGCTTAAAACAACATCACTTAACTCTGTTTGAAAGCATTAGACCATACAATACGTCAGATTTACAGCATTTTACGACTTCATCGATATCCGCCAATAAGAAGTTGGGAAGCTCTTTGGGGCCGAAATGTTCTCTCAGCTCGACTGTAAGATCCGATAAGCCGACCACAAGGCTCCTACTCTGACCATATATCCTGGATACGGATAAAGTAACTAACAATTGCTATTCCCTTGTATGGATTTTGATAAGTACCGTTCTAGGAAGCCGGTACTTACGATGTCACACGCTAACCTCATGAATGGTAAAGTTTAGAATTAAAACTGACAAATTTCAAATAGGGTAGCATTTTAGTAATAAACGGTGAAATAAATTAAATCTAAAACTCTAAGTTGGACAAGTAGACAAAAGTTGCTCGTGTCAAAACGCAAATTTACCGAAACATGACCAAGCCAATATCCACATAAATAACGTATACAACATTGATATGCAATTCTAGTTATTGTCCACACGTCATGATTGCAGGCGTCCACTTGAAATTGATCTGAATAAATCAACGCAAGGAACGCAATCTCCGTATGCATGTCCATACATATTCAAGTGCTAGATGATCATCTGACACGGACTGTTTGTTTTTAGCACTATAGTTAGTGGAAAGAATTCTAAAAGAAAAAGATCTTAAAAAGAAAGAAAATACTTAAATAAGACATACTACAGGACTTAACACATACTTTAAACTTAGCACTTACTGTTAACTTAGTACATGTCCACTTAAAAAATTACTCGAATATTTTATGGGTTCATCTGTTTAAAAGTAACTAAGTTTGTTTAATATATACATCGTAACAGGCCTCTGAAGAATGATTAATGTTCATAAATGTTTTCTTTAAATAGAAAAAACTTTGTTTTAATGAGTTAATTGATTCAATATATGGGAGGAATGGGATATAAACCGGACGAACAAAATCACATAATATTTATTTGGAACGCCTCATTGATTCTATTTATCTCAGAAGACCAGTAACGCCTAAAGAAAATCTTCTATTCTAGCTTAACTGTATTCAAATAATTGTGTTTCTTCTTACCGCAACTGCGAGATACTAAACTGATTAAGAACTTTAGAAGCTTTCTTTGCATAATTTGATTTAGCGCAAGACGTACATTTTTAGTGCAGTTACGTTGACTTCGCGAAATTGCATTTAGAAATAAATGTTCCTACAATATTTCAGCGGGAACATTCGTGTTTCGGTGAGCAAATGGCTGCTAGAACATCGACTAAGCCCTGGCTGTTCATTTTATGACTTGCACTTTGAGCTTAGCAAAGTGCAATAACTGACTTAAGAAATAAGTACCCATCGAACTTAAGCCGGAAGCAGATTATATTGGCGGAATGTTAAACATATATTCATTATAGATGTTGAAATACATATTATTATATATTTTATAATAATTTCGTAAAAAAATTGACATTTAAGCGTTTCATTTAAACTAGATAATATATAGCCTTTAGAAAATAAGAAGTACGAACGTTTTTGTATTGTAATTTCTCACCGATACAATTGAGTTGAAATAAAAGATAAAAAAATAAAAAAATTGATGATTATTTAGAGCATAAACATATTATACAAATCGTTATGAGATAAAATCAATCTGAAATTGATATTAAAAAAAATCAATTTCTAACTCGAGCGTAGGTTCATTCATTTCTGTGCTTGAGTCAGTGATCGTAAGAAATATTTGAACGGGATATTTAAATTAAATATTTGTTAGAATTGTTATAGAAACAGTTCTTAATTGGATATTATATAAATGAAGGTCATCGACTTACATCGACTATATAGAGAATCGATTAGTAAGGAAATAATGACAGCGCGTACAATGAACAATGAACCTCCCAAGCTAAGATAATAACAATTTTTTGTATGTAAAAAGTATTATAATGAACCTTTCAGTAATTTATACAGTTTTATGAGACAATTTGAAACTCTAACTTGGACTCATCCAATAATTACTTTTAAATTTCTTAAGGGCACGGCATCAACTCGTACTTTAAAGCTTAATTGATTGTTAACACACAATTTTTTCCGTTACAATTTCAGAAGTGATGCACATGAATGATGAGTACATGTGTATGAAAAACCTTGAGAAACTATAAACTTTTTTTGATAATAAAGTCCGTACTAAATTAATGATTTTTCGCGAAGATGCTTTTTTTATAAAACAGGGAGCAAACAGACACGAGGCGCACCTGTCAGTAAGTAATACCGCGGACACTATTTTGAAGGTTCCTAAGTCGCGTTGATTCGAATATAACTCTATTGGCAGGTGGTTCCACATAGTGCTGGTGCGCGGCAGAAAGTGCTTTTATAAACATAAATCCGTATCGAAATAAATGGTATTTATTGTATTTTATTTTAAGTATTGTCCTTAGATTATATAAATGAATGAATAAAAGAGTAGATATAACAGTTTTAAATTGACTGCGTTGCAAAATAATAATAAAGTATCGTGTAGACCTTTACGCTAGGCTTTCTGAGAAACGCTGGAAACCGCCGCAAACTGCTTGTATTAACTAAATAAATATAAATTCTCAATGGCTATAAAAATTATAAATCCATGAAATCTCAATCTCATTGTACAAAGTTATTTCTTAATCCCTTTCCTGATTAAACGAAAAAAATCATTTTAGTTCAATTCACAAGTCAATCGGGTCATGATTTATGTCTTTATTATAATTTCGTGGCATATGACAATGTTGAATATTCATGCACGTATTATAACATTGATATTAGCATGTAAATTAGACAGAGCTGACGCTGTAACAGATCTAATTTGCACTCAACCTATGCTTAAATCGTCACTGCCACATCTCACCGAACCGCCAAATGATTATTAATTCTTAATAATAACATTTTATTCTGTTTATCGCGATTCGAAGAATGCTGACACGTTGCATAAAAATTGAAAACCGAATAAAAAAATTATATTACTTACATATATAACGTTTCCTATTAACAAAAATTAGATAGACATTTTGTATAATACAAAACCTCAAAATCCTAATTCCAAAGCCTTGCGTCTCGTAAATTAACGATTAATACATTGTGCTGTTATTAATAACAAAATTCCGATCTAAACTATATCATAAATATCCAATATCCCCAGGCGTACGATCTATAAATTAAATACACTATTTTGTCAAAGTCCCGTAAGACATAGGCAAAATTAATCCAGGGCGAAGCTGAGTATTTAATCAAGGAACTCGATTGTAAGAAAATCCTTTGCAAGGATTACGATACAAGGAGCATGTAGGTAGGAATATAACAAAGCAAATGACCATCCATACATTATCATAGCATCAAAATAGCAGATTCCCAAAAGCTGTGTTATTGTTTTCAAGCATCCGATTTTAATTAAGTATTGAGACCGTAGTAGATATATAAATAAATATCTGAATTTTCATTAAAAGGCTGAATACACCAAATGGATTCGGGATGTTGGCTCTATGTCTTTTTATATCGAAATAAACACAGTGTTAACACAGTGTTACTGAACAGGGACAGAAATGAAATAAAAATAGGGATAATTTAGGACTCGTTAGCGGTTTAGGTACGAATATGTTGCCTTTACGTGTTTAATTGCAGAACCATATGTCAAATTATAAAGAATGATGATGATTTTAAGAACAATCTTTGCAATTATTTTACTTCGAGACGATTTCGTACAATTATGTATCGAATATATCCACGGTATGTCAAATATAATGAATATTAAAGTATTTTTGTTTTAAGACTAATACTTTATCTTAAACACTGCTTAAATAACATCAAATTCAACAAAATTTGGTGTATTTATTCTCTTAAGAGGCAGATTACAGACCTCGTTTAGACATTCTATATTGATTCTTATTAGGATGAAGTGACGACTATAATAACTTTTAACGTCAGTGTTATAGTGACATAAATAATCATTAAAATTGAACAATGTTTGTTCGCGGGTCGCATTAATAGTGAAGGCAATTAATAGGCGAAGTTAATCGATTTTACGATTAACGCGGCGTACGTAATCGTCGCGATAAATTTTAATGAGGTTAATAATGCTCTCTTAAAAATAAACCTTTATTTTCTGGGCATAATTTTAGAGGACGTAGATATTGCACTTAAGTGTTATTTTGCCCGTAAAAATACAATTGATTAACGCCCTCTTAAATATTGTTTATCGGGCATTCTTGTACATAAGAGACAATTAATTAGCAATTAAGATCTGGGAAACATTATTTATTTTCAATATAGACAAATTATCTTTGTTTAATGTTCACAAACAATAATGTAAAGGGGCATTAATAAATTTCAATTTGATATTTACAAATATTATTTAATTACACAAAAAGTCGAATTCAGAATACATTATTCAAAGGATCTCAGAGTGACCTGTATTTTCTAATTTTTGTCAACATTTGTTATTAATAGAATTAGGATAAAATTATACAATTATTGAACCAATAATTCATACCAACTTTTAACTATATAAATATTCACCTGTCTCTTTCATATTCAAAACCCGGAAAGTTCAATATTTCAGTGCCTAATAGACCTTATTTGGCAACGTAATTAAGTTCGTCATAAGAAGTACCGCATATATTTTTAGCATCAAAATTGAATATCGACATAGTGCACTTATTTACCTCTATAGCTGTTCCTAGATCCCAGTTACTAACAGTTGAAAACAAATCGCGGGATTTGTATGATGCCTACCCGCAAAGCTGTATCTTTCACGTTTATACAATGAACTTACGAATAATGAGGAGGCCCGCAAACAATGCCAGTAACGATGTCTTACCTGCAAAGAGAAACGTTATTATAGTTACAACTTTAAAGAAACTGAGTACAATAAGTTTTTATTTATGTTCAACGATGAATTTTGTCTCGTTAAAAATGTAGGAAAATAATTTAAAGAAAATGCAAGTTTGAGAGAAAAGTCCTTTCAAAGATTGTAATAAATAATTCTAGCACGCCACATTACTGGAATATATTTAAGTCAACTTAACAAAATTATTTGTTTTGTTTTCTGAGCTACGTAAAGACGAATAATAAGACTGCAACCTTTTCAATATTTTTTTAAAGAGAAATAGAGATATCTACCAAACTATATTTGTTAAATGTCACAGACTATATTACACATGCTTTCAACTTACAAGTAAGAAAATCCATAGCATTTATCAAAGATGGACAGGTGTGAGCCGACGTAAGAGGATAGAAATACCCTCTTTTTCCTGGACATATTGAAGTTAATTGCGATTGCTGTTTCAGTATTAATGAGTCCACATTTTGTTTAGATTTTAATGGCTCGTTTCAAATAAATAAAAATATTTCTATTGCAAAAATAAGTAAATTTACATAATATTGTTTTTTTTTTTTTATAACAATTAATATTATATTTTCAGCGAAATCGGACAATATCTATCAAATAAGTAAAGTCAATTCTTTGATATAAATCATTCAAGTAAGGATAGGGTAAAATATATTATATTGCAAATTGTAGCGTTTCGTAGGCATTGCTATGTGTAGCAAGGATTTCGTAGCATGAAATCGAAGCACCACAATACCAATATGATTTGTATACATATTTGGAGATGAATGAAAACCGTTTATTCAGACATTTCTACAAAGATAAAACAGATAATTAAAATGCATACAATGCTATTTTTATGTAATAAATAATGCATAGCATTTTAAATATTAAAATATGCATAAACTTAAGCCGCTATTATCGCATCATACTTTAAAAAATTATCCGCATACAGAGCTTTGTAAGTATAAAACCTGATTTTAATTTTCGTAAAATTTAATTTTCAAGATTTCGTTCACAACATGTTTACCTAACTGTTCCAGTTTAAAACCAATTAATTTTTACAATGAAATCTCCGTTTTATCTAGGTTTTTCTCAACCAATTTTTTTATATAAACTGAAACGATGAAATTATCTTACAGCTTGGAAGAAGTTATTTATTTATTTGAATACGCAATCTATCCTATATATAATTTATTATATCCGATTATTTATGTACTTACTTACATTTTTGCAAACAAATGATACCCTTAAGGATATATCGTGATGTTAAAAATCTAAAGCAACAAAAAAGTATTAAATGCTGTTCTGTTGGCCTGCCTTTTGCACCATCAATTAATAAAGATTATATCGAAATAAGATAACCCGCAAAGGAGCTCAAGAAATGTAAGGATGCTTTTAAAAGAAAAATCACCTTATTAGCGCTCCCCTCGTCCTCCAGCCTAATCCTAATGATATCAGATGCCTGGAAGACTTCAGAACACTTACATCTTTTAAATTAAAGTTTAGTGTGACCTATATTTTTGGTTATCGGCACTTTAGTGGTAGTGCATACTAAGCAGTAAAAAATAAGCACATAGTTACTTGAGCTTTACGTCTGCAAACTATGCGACAAATAACTGACCTGATATAACGACAATAAAATTTCTGTTTAGTTGCGTATATATTGCAAATTATTAATAGCTGAACATACAAAATTCGAGCCGATACGCATGAGTGAATGTTATCCACGCCATTATGGCCGTCGAAACATATCAAAACACTTATACATTATAAAAACATTTATAGTTATTATTATATCAATTACATGCCTTACCAGCCAATTATTACGACTAACGTTAGGTAAAGTCTTACGGAGATGTCTCTGGGGAAATCTGCTTCTAGTAATTAAGATAATATTATTATTCGTCTCTGAAACTCGACATTTAATAGCAGGAGTAAATGGCTATTTCCTATATTCATCTTGGAACATTACCATGGCAACTTAGACTCATAACGGCTTCACTTCTCAGATTGAATAGCGTTTATGTCTAACCTAATATGTAAAGATTGTAAGTCTCCTTTATCTGTTGTTAGCAACCACCACTTGTGCGATCCAGCTTCATTTTTCCAAGGTATACAATAATAGTTTTTATAGGTCGCGCTTAAACACCGTCAAGCCACTGAAAAAACTTTTTCTTCATTAAAATAAACTTCACCTCAAGTTAATCAAGTACTGAACTTAATATATCTTAAGCGTAAAAAACTCTCACCATACTTAAACAGCATTTAGTCTTGTAATTAATGTCATCATCTACAAAATGCCAGTGCGAGCGAGTTGCACGTATCGCTTATTATTTTCTAATTCAAACAATTACTCAGAATAAAAAAGTACAAATTCATAAATACTATAAATTAGATTTTTTGAATGATACGAAGCTCGTAATGAGTAATCAGATGAAAGAAGACAATATCTTATGAGTTCGGCTCCCTTACCATTGACGCTTGTGCCAAATAAAGGCACACAAATCTTAGTCTAATTGAAAACGTGACTTAAGAAATGGATGTATGAAAATTTTCAGTTATCCGTGTCCGCCTTCAAGACATGATATTTAAGTATCATATCATAGTAAACTGTTGTTTTATGTGATATTTATGTTCATACTTCTAACTTTATAGAATGATTTAATTATAAATATATTTAAAATAAATAGTAATAATTATATAATTTATTACTATTTATTTTCACGAAGTCTTATAGGAACAATTAAAAGTCTCTTTCCTTAAAATTGTGATTATGCTGCATTATAAGATGCAGCTCAGTACTTTCACAAAATTTGCAGGATTTATAAATCTTTATAAATTCATAATATTCGCTTGTTAACGGAAAAAATTTGAAAGATCTAAGCATGCCGACGGTAAGAATCAAATGTTCATAAATTCTGTATATTTTATGTCAATGACAAATCACATAAACATTTTTGAGGCCGACCAGTAAACACATGATGCGATGCGCAATTGATTAAAAGACAACGTTTCGTGTTCGTTCGTCCTTATAATCGGAGAGTATGTCATTAACGATAATTATATAACGACATAATGTATCAGGTTCGTCAATTACATTATCCTGTTGTACCGCTGGCTCTTTCATTTATTTTGATTGATACTCCCCTCAATTAATTATTATTGTACATATACAAGTATAAATTTGGTTACGCCAATCAATTTAATTGAAAAACGTTATTATAATTCATCCGAGTATAGTACCTGCAAAAGCAACCTAACGCATCAAATTCTTTTTCATTATTTCGTAATGCAGTTAAATTTCCATAGTGTACTTTAATGTTGGGTAAAGAAGTGTTTCCCCTACAAGCAGTGTCAGTTATAAATGGGCCGTCATAGTTCGTCTGGACAAGTTTCATACAGCGCTAAGATTCGACCGTACAAATTCAATTTATAACTTGCAAACTAACACAAGGGTTACTTTATTTACTACGCCTGAAGGGCGCAACTTCATACATATTTGAAATGAAAGATACTTGCGAGGACACCGCGGACTTTCTTTTAGTCAAATGAGCCGAAATGAAATAATGGCCGGGGAAAAGGATGCCCGAAAAGTTATGAAAGGGATATCCAAAAGTTTGCGCCTCCCACCCTGGCCTTATGTTATTATTTATGAAACATTTCCCTCAGTCCGCGAACCGAGGTGCTGTTTTTAATTAATGCCGCTCGCTTCTGTACTCCCGTAGTGTTACAACAATTATTTTACCAAGCTCATTAAGAGTTTTGTCGGAAAGAAAAATATTATACGCGTGGGCTTATTCGCCTTCCATTTTATTTATGCTACTATGTTGCTGTTTTTATTACTGGCCATTAAGCTTTTTAAGGTAAGTTATTACAAGATTATAACGTCGAATACAATTTCCTTATCAATTGCTGTTGCCTCATACTTAAAACGCCAGATCTGTTGTTAACGCGGGCCGTTATTATTATTTACCACTCAATCAAGTGTTAGGATGATCAACCATTAAACGAAGCTTCGAAAGTTAGATACTATGGGTGTATTCGATAGGTCGTTAGTGTAGCGGGCACTCCGATCGTTCATCATGTTTAATCGCCGATACGTTTTTGTTCGAGTGCCGTTTGGCTCCGCGTCAGTTCGACACGTATGGAGCTCTGATTTTAGGATTTACTGGATAATGTAGGGCTTAGTTCTATCGTTTTTGCGGACAGTCTTCTTATATTGCAAACTACCATTATTCTAAAATCGTCAATAAGAATCAATATTTTATAAGACTATTTGATCCCGTGAACTGGTGCCGTCTAACAGTCGATTCTTAATTTTTGTAGTTCTCCTAACTCCTAACTTCCAGACTCTTCTCCACTGACATTTGAACTTTATGGCATAGTATTAAAGTTCTAATCGCCTTATTACGAATCATGACTATGGGAGTATAGAAAAGTGTTGTTTTCAAATATTTCAGAGGATTACTTAAATTTTTGTTCAGATTTTCTTGATATTTACGCTTAGCAACACATTTTTCGTTTCATTATTATATTAAAGATGACCTGTGAATTTTAACTTATATATGATTATTACTGCTATTGGATGAACTTTAGATTTTCAATAAGATTTCAAAGTCATTTAAATATTTATAAAATGACCCAATATAAAAGCAACAAATAAAAATAACATAATAATGAGAACCAGTTGACGTTCAAAGGATTTGGCAGGGAGTTAATCTATAGTAAATAGCTAACCGCGTTCGATAATGCTGGATCGTCTGAGGGCTCTCGCAAATTTATTTGAAACTTAAGAAATTTACTATGGCTAGAAGTCGTTTCTAAAATTCTTTCTCGACAATTTGTAATGTTTCAATACTGTTCTTTATCTTTCCTAAGTTACTTTTTTACTTAAGTGAAGTGTGTACGACACTGGGAAACGACTCATTTTTGCCTTAAATCTATCGGGTGCACAATATTTGCATATGTCCTACAGTGATTATACAACCGCACAAATCATTTAATCCATTGCACGTGAGGATGGTGGGCTGATGGAGCTTCCCTAAACTTTAATAAACCAAACATTACTCAGAACCTCTGGAAATTTCTCTATATATATCTGAAAAACCATTAACATTTGTAAGAACTCATGGGCCTCTTATAGTGACATTATTATGATACATGATTGGCATACTTGCAGCCATCTCATCTTTTCTAATATTGGTCATTTTCATTTATGGAGCAAGAAGCCTTCTGTGACATTTGAGATCTAAGACGTAGTCCTTTCCAGAGATCGTTTAAATTACTGACATAGATAGTAAATGTGTTTATGTAAAGCCGGGATCTTTACATGCGACCTCTATTTCCGTACATGTTTGCGATTCCGGTTAATGATACTTTGGTACTTTTTTTTTATTTTACTTGTAGTTTAATAACGAATACACAAGGGGCATTCTATAATCTAACGATATATCAAACGAAATGAAACAAAGCAATGCCATTCGACATGTTATTTAATAGAAGGATTTCATTCCTCCATTCATCAATCACTCGATATAAGAGTGATATATCGCTCAGCTGTCCGCTCCTCCATTTCAATACTAACTCGAGCTAAAAATTCTGCACAACTAACGTATTATACAAATGGAAAAGTAATTTTGGACCTTAAAGAAAATATTTGGTATAGATCGTTAGGTCATAAGATAGGTTAGGCCATAAGATCATCCGTTGCCCTTATTATGGAAGCCTTTCTTTTTTGTTTGACAATGTTTTGCTAACGTGTAAATAGACCTTAAATTAGTATGACTGATCGGGAAAATTTCTAACCCTAAAATGTTCTTAAACATAATATTTCAAATACATTTGTACATTTAACATATACCAAACTCACTCAGTCTTCATGTCAGTGAGCTGGTAAGGAATACTTATATCTACGAGTATGCAGGCAGCTCACATTAGCAGCGAGCCACAAGCTTTATCCACTCCATTTCCCTAAATTAAGCAAATATATTAATGATACCTACATAGTAATTTTAACTTGTCTCTTATATGCTTATAATTTTGAATAAAAATTCTCCAGCTCCGTACAAATGAATAGTCAAGTACTCGCGTATTTCCCAAATCAATTTGTTCATTAACCATAGGGAACTAGTAAAATGGAACTACCCTACCTAACTACACAACAGAAGCAGGTTTTGGAATTTAGTTATAGCAACAGTTAAATAATTAAATGTGAGTCAATTCCACCTAATAGTTGCACAGTGAGGTTAACGAAACAGCGGACACTAAATGTACCACAAGTTGTGTGACAACTACGAGTAATAGCCGACATTTGTAAATTACAGTACAGAATTCAGACATCGTTAAATTTTTATGCATTCAAATCTAATTTTTTTTTTTTGCTGTGGCGTAACAATAAAACCCAACAAAACAGACGACTGATGCTTGCCTATAGACAATAAAAGAATAGCTTTCTGCATCGACATGAGTCTCGAATGAAAAAGTTTTGAATACTGAACTAACAGTAATTTGTATCACCACAGTGCATACCGTGAAACTTAATATAAAATTGACAAATGAATAAAATTTCAGCAACGACATCCACGCAAACAAATGCAACGTGCCGAACTATAAATCAGCAAGTCTCTGAATCGCAGCCGTACAGTTAAAGCAACAGAACACATAATTTCGCCGAAGCTTCGTACCGCAATTGTGTGACACTAAACTAATCGGGGAGCATTTGCAAATACATGGCGCAAGTGAAATAAATTCTGCGACAAAATGAAATATATTCGAGTCGCTATCTAACTATTGTTCGCGAGTGGATTGCTAATTCAGTGCATTTATGAAACGTCCGCCATTTCCGCTGTTTTTCTTGGCAACCAAGTAATTAGCATAAGAATTCTACGAGAAACAGTTGTTTACGTTATTGGCTTAATCCAACATTAGATATGCAGTTCTTTTTGCCATCCGTAGTGTCCTGTTTACTGGAAACTTTACATAGTTTAAAATATTCGAATATGGACCAATAGCAATAGAAACCAATCCATTCGTATACAGGAAAATAATAGATAACCAGCTTTATTCAAGAGTATTGTTTTTCAAACCCACTCAACCAAATATACTCCGTCAAATGCTCAGAATTTTGTCAGTGCAAAAGTGCATCTCTCTAGCGAAATATATTTGTAAGAGGAGTTGAAATATTTCAGTTTACTGGCATAAATATTATGCTCGATAGTGTCGTTATTACAAATCGTCGTCTCACTGAAGTGTCTTATTTGAATATCGAGAAATATTTCACTTTAAATTCTTTATGAATAGAATTTTTCTCCCAATATTGATTTCAGAATTCTACGCAGACAGTATCAAGAGAAAAAGTAAATTTATACATTTATTTATATATTACTAAATGTTTCTTGAAGAAACGCTTGATTGAACTGTTTATTATTAAATCGTCGAATAGATATATACTTGCAATAGTGTGCTAATAGTTTCGTTATAATATTCAAAATAAACACCAATGCAGTTCATCATATTTATATCGCAATTACGTAAAAACGTCGTTATTTTTTTTCATTTACATGAAAGAAATTTCATTGTTTAAATCTCGGTGATTCGGAATACTTCGTAACAGTTCGTGCTTACGCAAAGAAGCAATAAATCACGAATGCCTATTATTTATTATTAAAGAGAGGGAGAACACCAAATAGCAGAGGGACTCGTTAAATTTTGCCGTTTTCACGCAAAATCTCATATAGGGATTCGCCTCGTATCAAATTATACCCTTTCTAATTGTAATCATTATGGTGGATATATTAGAAACACTCAAGGACTTTATATATTCTGTTTCTTTATTTTATTTCATAAAATAAAAAGATTATTTTTAAGCGTATTTAAAAATTGTACTAAAATATAATAAAGATAAACCATTAAGAAAATTAACCTTAACTGAATTTGATAAAAATCCTGATGAGCTACATTCAAAGTTAAAACTCCATAAAAATCCAAGGATTACTGTATTGTTATTATAATTCCGAATGTATACACACAGCCCCCCAATTGGAAGTCATTGAAACTTTATCCGCATAAAACATTTCGCGAACAGTGGAAATAAATTGCGGATGTAAATCACTCATCCTTTCACTTTCAAATCCTTACTATGCTAATATTGTTCAAACTTGTTGGTTTGTTTGTTGTTCAATCACGCCTCAAGTCTGAAATCTAAATTAACTCACTCTCATATGGAGATAAACTTGGCGAAATTACAATTCAATTTGAGACAAAACAAATACGATTTTCCGAGCCCTATCTTAGTATTCCAGATTTATAAATCTAAAGATAATATCTAAGCAGTAATCCGTAATCCTTTACATTAATAAATAATTAATATTTAAAGAATCAATAAACAAATATGATTTTGTAATATATTACTGCCAAGGTTAAAAAACAAACTACAAAGATTACCATTATTCTCAAATACTAATCATAATTTGAGCTTGTCACTCTTAACACATGACAAATAAACAAGTGACGATCTACAACTAAGCTTTTAAAATAACCGGTTAAATCTAACCATATGAACAAGAGAGTTTTCTTTAGTTACAAGGAATCTATTCTGCAGGCAGAGCAACGTCGTCGTCAAAGATTCGTCGTCGCCGTTGCGAGCCAAAAATAAAAATGGCGGTTCTTAAAGAATATTCGAGGTTTATTCACATCACGTCATCCATTTCCTCAAACACCAGAGGCACACGTAATTCTTTTTCACAAAGGCTAAATCCCAACAAAGAATTTCCGAAGAAAAAGCAAGTCTCTTTTACTTGTACATATAGCACGTTGGGAGACGGGCAACGCTGATATCTAATTAAATAAAACCTGACCTTTTTCGACGAGATAAGCTTAGTCTGTTGAAATATCTCTTGCCTTTAAACTGTTTTAAACTTTATAATATCAGGTAAATTAGGTAACATTTCGTTTAGAAGGTGTATCGTATCCTCACGAGTGTACGTGACAAATTACAACTAGTTTACAGTATGAAACTTTCCTCACTAGCTCATCTGAACAGTTTTCACATATGATATAATTATTAGACGGTATATGTGAAGACCTTTAAGCGAAAGGGGGTCTGTACCAGACACGAATCTATGTTTCATTGAACATATTTGTATAGGCAAGCTGGTGATTAGCCGTCTGCTCCCGACACTGGTCCTTTTGTGTCTAAGATGTTTCCGATCAGCGTGAAATTTTAGCATATAGAAAGGAATTTCCTATAGTTTAAATGCACTTCCATAGTTTATAAATGCTCAATTTTTTAAATCCGACCATAAGTATCAGTTTAAAAAAGCAATGTACTCGTACTATAGTAAAAACATAACGATTACATAACTAGCGATTTACATGATCACTTATATCCTGTCTGATAACATTCAAGCGAGTGGAGCAAGGACACCTACAACACATTCTAGAATAACCACTAAGTACATATTAAATACATTAAGGCTTTACATTGCTAGCTTTTTGTACTTTTAAGTCCATTTCCACCGACCCGCTTAGTTCGCGCGAAAATAGGAACTTCTAAAAACGATTATTTCTAACACTATGCAAAGAAAATAAAAGCATATGCGTCTAAGTAGTCAAATAGTTGTTTTTAGGCCCCTATTTGCGTATTGCATTGTCAACAAAATGGACTGTTATGCAGACGAGAGACGGTTCACGGCTCTTTCCTTGCCTTGAGCTATTAGTCACAATTGACCATTATTCAACACAATAAACACATCAATTCTAGCGGAAGCTCATTCGTCGCAATATAGAGGGCGACACGAATGCTCCATTACTGCGTCACTTCATGTACTAATTAGGATAATTCCCGGGATAGCGGTAAACTGGCCTGTTAATGACGCAGACAGCTCAAACCATTTGCTTATATACAGGTAACACTTTACTAACGAATAAACGCCATTTCAGGATTTTTATACAAATACTAGCTGACCCGGAAAACGTTGTTTTGCCATACATGTGATTTATAGCAATCATTTTTTAGTTAAGTTTGAAATATATTACCTACATTGAAAAATAGGGGTTGATCGTATAAGAGTGAAAATTGAGAGTAATATCAGATTTTTGATTCAATCACATCAAAATAAAAAAATAATTCTTGCAAAACGAATTACAGTTTTCAATTAATAAATAAAAATAGGGGTTGATCGTAGAGGTGTTAAAACTTAGGGTTGTATGTATTTTTGTATGCTGTATCATAGAAAAATAAAAAATAAGAAATTTTATCCAAAAAATAGTTAGACCACCCTTAACATTTAGGGGGATGAAAAATAGATGTTAGCCGATTCTCAGACCCACTGAATAGGCATATAAAATTTCATGAGAATCGGTCAAGCCATTTCGGAGGAGTATGGGAACGAACATTGTGACACGAGAATTTTATATATAAAAAATAATATAAAAGATCCATATATAAGATATGAAATTTCCCAACATTATTTCGTGTTTTTATTTAATACAACGTCCATCGTTATACTAATGGCACTTAAGTTTGTTAATAATATAAATTTAATTTCATTTATTACGTCATCTTGGTCCTTTGGCTGAATTCAGTTATAAACACTTAAACAGTAATTGTTTAAAATGCAAATATTTTTATGACTAGGCACATACAAATTCACGAAATCTAAAATACACCATAAAGCTTATAAGCAGCCGCACATAAAACCAGGCTTGTCCGTCTCATCAAAGAGCAGATCACTTAAATCATCTGGTGAAAGTTTTCTGCTATAAGACGATTAAATTACATGCGGAAATTCCGGCGGCTGTTTCCGAGACATCGCTCGCAATGATGCCCACCACCCCATGGGAGGGACGAGGTGAAGAGCAGAGGATTCACAGCTTGTCATCAATCAAGTTTAGTCTCGCATTAACGTAATGACCGTCGGCCTGGCCGGATGTCGCCTTATTTTCATTTTTTACGCCAGCGTTTCCTACGAGGCAATTTGGTACACGATACCTTTTCACCCTGATGGAAATCTATGAAGGATAACCAGCTTGTTTCTGCACGGTATTTTATGTTTCCTAATAACAAACAATTCTTCGACGTGGCTATCAATCTTTTTTATTGTGTTATACTTTCGTGAGAATTAACGATAAATTACTCTAAATGAAGTTACGTGCCTCGGCAATACAATTTGCGAATGAGATTAATTTTAGGAAATTTTACTACAAATTACATTACGCGAAGAGGGTGGCGTCATATTAAAACAGCCTTGACTTTATTTGTTAGTTACAATGCTCATTTGTTAGCCACATCTGCGTAATTTAATATAAAATCAAATTTACGATAAAGCGGAAATAAAATAATATATACAATTACCCCGTACTATCAAACCTGGCGTGTACATTACTGGAAACATCTAAAATGAGACAAAAGCAACCCAATTGAATTTGTACAAACAACAATAACCGCAGATCGCAATTATAATAGTTACGCACCAACAAACAAACGTCAAACCGACGTATCACAATAATTGCGAATTAGTTACAATCTTTGTTTGTATTATATACATATGTATACGCATTCTATAGTCACGCCCCAATTGTTTGTTATCTCAGTACTAAATTAGGTAATCGTAAAAATATTTTCCAATAAATGTAATGTATAAATGGCGTACATTCAGATATGCAAGAACTAAACTGAATACAAAAGTATTTTTCCAGAGTTTTCTCGTATACCAGAGCGCACCAGTGTGCGTGCAAAAGTATAAGTATATATATATATATATATATATATATATATATATCATTAATAAGAAAGAATTTCCCGTAGAATCATGCTCAATTAGTTATATACAAGTCTATTAGACCAGTTTATACAAATTTTCCGAAAAGCCCCTTACAACCTCCAAGCAAATATGTGCATACATATTTATGCGCGCGGTCTTCGTCTAAGTAACGCCTGATTCTATTTTTTTGATTACATATACTCAAACCGTGTCATCTAACTAAGTAGAACTATACACAAAAAACAGCCTAAATGCGAGAGTATGATTTTAGATGACTGAAGTGAATTTTGGTCAAGGCTATATTTTTTTATAATAACTATCCAGTCTTTCTATGAATTTTGTATGATAATGTAACTATTAAACAAAACGTACTGATAACAATCAATATATCTTTATCCGGAAAACGTGTCCCACGTATTCATGAATTAGTAAAAGAGTTGTTATAGCGAAATATTTTACACAAACAGCCGATTTATTTCCCGCTCCGATGAAATAGAAACGTAAATAAATGAAAAAACGATTCCCCGACTGTACTGTCAGGTTCGTATGAATTCACATTTGAATAGACAAAATGTAATGGCACAACGACCATCGCGACATATACATCGCTTCATTTGAATAAGCTAATATATAACTATGGTAACTTTAACATTTTTAGTCATACAAATTCTAATCAATTATGCACAATTAATTTACGTTATGTTAAAAGCGAAGATCCATTAGCTTAGATCAGGCCCATTAATTAGGTGATACTTCTTACGGATTAAAAGATTCGACTCCTATTTAAATGTCTTAAATTATTCGACACATATAAAAGGCAGCTTATCTATGCCCTAACATTTTTATAAAATCGGCATTAATTCTTTGCAAAGTAAATATTATAATATACTAGCTGTACCGATAATGTATATAGCCTATTTCACTGATTAAAAATTGAAATTCAGCTTTCTAATGGGGTTTTAATTTTTTGAATCGGTCAAGTAATTTTTATACAAACAAAAAATCGAATGATTCCTCTTTACAGTATTAGATTAGATAATTACATTTACGAAATAAGACAAAGTATTGCGTAGATTTCAAATGTTGTTTTTATTGTCACATACCTACAGTATACCGTAACACGATAGTAACAATAATATTTTGAATACAATATAGGCCTGCCAATTTTCAAGCTATCAGTGAATTACTGTGAGACAGTCCGAAAAATAATTTCTTCGTAATGACAATTCTCAAACTACAGATACCAATTGATAAGCGCTACATTGTCGCTCGCGTTAAATACGAAGGCCAGTTACATAAAAATTACGAAACCTGTATCTTGGTCTTGCACAATTTCGGAAAGCAGTACACGGCTAGTTATGTAAAACAATATGTCCCACTTACAGAACACTCCTAGGAGACGGCGCAAAAACTAAGCCCGACCAGATTTTAGCGACTCTTAATGGCGCTTGCAATCACTTCATTTTCCTTATATGTAAGATTTACGCGTGATCTAAATTAGGTGTTATAAATTGAATATTATAGTACTTAAAAATATATATCATCTATTTTACTATTCAGCAATTTAAATTTACTTTTAGGATTTAAAAAATCATTAGTGATGAAATAAATTCGCGTTAATAATCGTGAAAGGGGTAATACTAAAGTATAATACTCGCGTAAATGTAATAACACGTTCCCTTGCACTAAACGTGTCATGAGAGTGATAAGGCCCAGATATACAGGCCCAGTCTTATTTGCATAGAGAAAAGCACGTTATTTAATTAATATAACTACTAAATACAAAAAATATTAACAAGTACATTAATAAAAATATTGATTATCGTAATCAAAGTTAATAAAAATGTTTGACACGTCATACAACCGCATAACAATAAGCTATAGGACATTCAAAACAAAACATAACAAAGCAGGGCCATTCATCAGCCGAATACAATTGCAGAATGTCGTAACGAGCAAATTAATTGTTTAGATGTATGTCCAGTTAAAAATAATAGAACTCATAAACCATTCGTTTGCCAATAAGCCGTTTAAATTATTCAAAATGTGGAATGGAATGTGTGTGGATTTTAATTTGTAAAGGGTACTTAACAGATCTGAAATGAAAATCAATGATTTTTTTTAAACAAACATTCATGAAACATATGTAATACATTGTTCCAAATCGAAAACATAAATTTAATAAATCTTGCTAATTATGTATTGGGTTTCGGTATACTTATTTTATAAGTACGTATATTTTCTTTTAACTGCTCTTTGCTTAATTCAAGTTAGAGGTCCTATATTCTTATGACCGTTAACCATTCCTCGTTAAAAAAACTTACTCCATATTTATATAGTATTTCTCACAGGAAAGGATCACAAAAAACACATCCATAAAAATTCGTTTACATGTTAATTTGTGCACAAACGAATCGATACCGAGCCGAACAAGCAATCCATACTAATTAGTTTATTTATTGCACGAGTGTCATGTTGGTTTGAAAATTTATCTGACGGATTCAGTTTGTATAAATAACTATTATCTCACAAACTTATCAAAATTACATCGAAACGCTACAAGTCATGTAAATAAAACATTATCATTCAAAGCACATGAAATGTCGTGTGCTTATGGAATTGGTCGTGGTCCTGGACGTGGAAGATATAAACAGCATGTTGCAAGTTGCCAGATAAGATATTTGAAACAAACTCACACGAACCAACCGTTTAGGTTCAAAAATCTTATTAGTAAAATTGTGCAATGGAAAATAGTAAAAGGATCTGAAAATCAGTTGTCTAGTGTGCTTAACAAATAGAATACGATGCGAGCGTTTTGCGACACTAAATTCCAACGGTTTTGGGCAATAAGTTATCGTATGCTGTATTTAGAACACATTTTTAAATGGAATATCATTTTATGAGATGATTCCAATTTCGTACTGAAGTTAGAAATGTTTACAGGTACAATCTCACAAAGAACGTCTTTATCCACTCAAGTGGTTAATGTACCACTTGAGGTACCTTAACTCTTATACGTCAAGATAAGTTTTATTTATTATATTTTATATATACTTTTGCCAAAGTAATCAAGACTTCGATTTTAATTAAACCGAAGAAAACGCCTCATGTCACTCATCATTACGATTGGAACGATAGTTTTCGTGTAACCGAAGAGAATATCAACTGACTTTCAAAAAAAAACTCAATGAGATAAGCATATACTCAATGAAAGTCATTGTTATATTAAAACTATTTAAAAAAACACCACTCAATTTCTGAAGCTATACGAAACCAATATAAACAAAAGATATGTTTTAGTTAATTTATTTACTTTAATAAACTTATGGAATACTTATTTCTTTAAACTTCTTTATTTATCTGACACCTATATAGCTCTTAAGAGATATTAAGTAAGTATGGTTTTCGATAACAATTTAAGGTTATTCTGAAGCTATACGAAACCAATATAAAAAAAAATATGTTTAGTTAATTTATTTATTTTAATAAACTTATAGAATACTTATATCTTTAATATATATTCTTTATTTATCACTCTCTTAACAGAGATTAAGTAAGTATAGTTTTCGATATCAATTTAAGGTCGTATTCATTACGTTTACACAAGCTTTCGTCGACGCCTTTGACCGTTCAAATATCAATCGCTAACGTGAAATACATATACCGTTTGTTTATCGAATTTTTGCCGACGGTGATCGGAGCGATTGGCAAACATTTCCAACAGTTTTGCGAACTATTCAGGAATGCGATATTCCAATAACCCTACACCAAGACGAAGCCTATAAAATTTAGTATCGTTTATTTCAGCAAAGGCCTAATGTATATGAACCCTGAGTTTATCCAAACAAATTTAATCTTGGCTTAAGGTAATTAATAGCCAAAACCAGAAAATATTTTAAGAAAAGTCTAATTAAAAACGAGACTGTAATAATATACTTTGAGTAATAAATTCTAAGATTTCCTTGTAAAGCGAGTCACTCAGGGAAAGCCTGTTTTAAAACTAAAAATAACTAAAAGAGGTTGTTGCAATAATGACAATTCTACGGAAATCATCTGAGCATTAAGTAAGGAAGAGTAAATGCGACAATTAGTCCGTTTCTCTGTAGAAAAAGTAGATATTGAACATAAATTATATTTTCTTAGTTTTTAGTAAAGGCAAACAAAAAATAATTCGACATTAATGCAGCATGTTATAAAAATAAATGTAGTGTTTGTTTAAAGATACGATGTATATGTGAAGTTTACGAATATATCACAATCAATGAAAAGGTGCACTTGGCACCTTTGCAGCTGAAAAAAATGATACGTGGCACGAATTACGATCCTATATCGAAACTTCCCATTTATGGCATCGATAAATCTCTGAAAATTAATATCGCAACTTATCGAATAGAAACTTCATTTATAGAAACCGCAACATCGGTACTTGTACGTGCAAGTGGAAATATGTCGGATTTAATTGCATTTCCCGAAGAAAAATCGCACGCGTTCCTTTGTTGCGGCCAGACGTCCCACCGCCAGCGCTCGCGACGTTGATGAATTGACAACCCAACCGCTAATTCAGTATATGTCTTCTTCATATTAAATATTGAAACACAAAAGCATAACTGATGTAATTAGGCACCAGATGAACTTTTAAAACTGTGTCAAATTAATCTAGGATTTCCCAACATGAATACTATGTTTTCAAATAAAATACGCAACAAATACGGCTGGCGATTATATTGAAATTCTTGTCGTAATTTTATTAATATGCAACATTGTGTACTAGGGTTGTCAGATTAAATATCACAGGGAATCATGAAATGGCGACCCAACAAGAACAAGGTTCAAAAGGAGTTTCTTAACAAGGTGTCAGCTACCTGACACTATTGTGCGATGACCCCGAATATTCATGTCCCAATAAACGGAATGTATATTACCTTGCTCCTTCCCTTGGGTCAGATTCACGCGTCACGGCGGATCTGTTTGATATTAGAACATCGACTGTCAGCCCTGACAGATATGACGGATGGGATTTCATAATTAATTCCTATCTGGACTCCTACGACAATGTTTAATTAAGCATTCGTGGACGGCTAACCACGGTCTCAAACTAAACATTATAGTAATAGTTGTGTTGGATTTTATTTAATTTTAAACTGATTCAATTGATAAGGTATTTTGCTAGCGCGAACGCTATTTCGCCATGTTAGCAATATAATTTAATCGTGCACCAAATAACTTAAGGACCAAAGCTCCTAAGTCGAAGTGAAAGTGAAAGGTTTTTGTTCCAAATTAATGCACACGGAACTTGAGATAAAACAAACCACTCCAAGTACAAGCACCGGCCGTAAATATTAGTGCATAAATTATTTATTTGAAGCACGCAGCTCTTCAGTCGCTAATGGAAAATTAATGATAGCACTAGCTAGCGTTAGTGTTTTAAAGGTTTCGCTTTCATTTTCGATGAATCTGTTTTTAATGATAACGTTGTTTTAATAACGAATGTGCATCGAACAAATTCTAAGAGTTATTTACCGTCACGGCTGCTTTATTTTTACGTTCTTACTTATCTTATGTAGATGTGTTAAATAACCCTGTAAAACCAGGCGAAAATATTCAATGACGTCATCAGCTCAGCCTTAATAACTTGAAGAGACCGATTCGCACACTGTTGATCCACTATCACTTTCACTGAGCAAACTGCGTCGCTTACCGACAAACTGGTCAGAATAAAGTTACGTCACAACTTTAACAGAATATATTCGCCATACAAACTACCAGATGCCGTATTTTTCGGTTTTGTAGAATATTTAAATTAAACTTTCAGTTATTTGATTCGACCGAGTATTATATTTAAGTGTAGCAATGGATGAAATAGCGATAAAATAATTAAAACACTTTTCTACAACTGACATCGAAGGTGAAGGTTTATAGTATTTAAATATTTATTTACTATTTTATATTTATTTTCTATAAAATAAATAACTCAAACTCTAAAATGTATCTTCAATAAGAGGATAACTCATAACTGTTTTCGCAGGTCATGTCCAGATACTAAGGCACTTCGACACGTTTCTAGGACACGTGACACTGCGATCACGTTCTAACTTTAGTATGCATTTGATTCAAACAACCAATGTATTTCATAAAAACATTTTCGGTTATTAAATAAATCTTCCTTAGCTAATACAACGGTCCATTAGACTGTTTATTTAATTGAACGTGCTTTGTAGGAACAATGGTCAGCTATTATAAAATTTTAAGATATCAATTGTCAATTCGCCGCATTACATTTCCTCAAGCAAAGACACGAACAAAACCTAAAAGACAAAAGCAATTTCGACCATTTCCAGACAATCGTCAGACTTGGGCTTCAATCGTTGCAAAGCCGTACTTTCTATTTTATTTTGGCGTTAACGCGACATAGATGGCAGCACTTATTGCATCGACCTCTCATCCGTCGGGATTGCCCTGCGAGATTGGGCCTGTCCGCTTCAATTACCTACTTACCGGTTCGGAAATAGACTTTATTTCTTCACAATGCGCTCTTGTATTAAGCTATAAATTGGTATGACCCGAAGGATAAAACTTCAGGTTATCTAAGTTTTAACCATTTAGTTATTATTTTGACAATGTTACAAGAAGTATGTCTTTTATGCTGTTTGTACCGTTTTGAACATTTAGTTTTTATCATGTCTGTAACTCCGTAAAAGTCCGTTATTTGTTTAATTGGGCATACCTGAAACAAGAAAAACTTAATATTATTACATTTATAATTTACATTACTACATATTACTCTTATTAATACATTTTTTATAAAACAAGGGGCAAACGGGCAGGAGGCTCACCTGATGTTAAGTGATACCGCCGCCCATGCACACTCGCAATGCCGGTAGCCTCACTAGTGCGTTGCCGGCTTATAAGATACCTGTACGCTCTTTTCTATTCATATCATATTCACATTTTCCCAGCAGAAAACAGTTCCTTTACACATTCACCTATTTGATCATCAAGCAATTACTCAAAATGCTTAGTATTTAAGACTTCGTCAAATGAAATTAAATCCAGGGTATTAAGTTCAAACATTATCAGTGGCGTTACTAGCAGGATGAATTAAATTTCATAGAATCTCCTCGTACAATGAAACGTTCCATTCAACGGGAAAAAGATATAATACTTACTTAGCATAGCTCACTAGCGAGATATTATGTTGGAGGGAATATTATATAATCCTCTTAGCTGTAGATAATTGGCTGAGCACACCAGTGGACGTCAATAGAGTGCCATGTGCAGCCTCAGATGTAATATCCGCTTGCCAGATAGACCTTAACGTCTGAATAGACGACTAACACAAAAGATTAGAAATATAATCTTTCAAGATGGTCTCATTAAAGAGCAGTGTTTATAAACTGATAGAGTATGTTGAATATCACTACATAAAATTAAATTAACTAACTAACTCTTAACACTAACAGTGACGCGGGTATAATTAAAACGATCAAACCTACTGCTCTGAAATGGCTGGTCAGATTTTGACGGTAGCTTATGTAAAGAGGGAGTTTAGGGGTTTATTTTAAAATAATTCTTTTATTTTAGAAAAATAAATGTTGTAACGTCCAAGTAACAGTACTTGGACAAGTAATGGACAGACATTACCGCGCGAGGCTCACGCCATCTCTGGGACGTCATCTCAGGCGCCTCCCACCATTTCTACTCAATATCACAAAGGCTGACGGTTGAGTCTCAATGAAATAAAAACATTGAATGATTTAGCTGCAGAGCGAAGTGGTAATGTCATTGATACTTTTCATATATTAGATATTAGCTGAAATGTTTCAGAATTGCACAGATATTTTCATTTCCCGTTCAGTTATTCGCTTTGAAGTCGAAGGTTTATTAATCCGTACCGATGTTCAATAATATAAGCATTGATCAATGTTAAATCTGAGGTCTGTAGCGATAAAACATACGATTAAAAAATGAGTAATAATGAAGGTATATAGTGTTTAAAAATTAATTCAGTTAAATAGATTTTGTGATATACAGATTAAAATATAGGGATAAATACAAGTCATATTTTTGTCTATTTCGATGTTAGGGTCCATCAAATTCAACTTTATATAATCCATATTACTGGCAGGATATTTTTATATATATATAGGCCTCCTTTTGGAAAATTTAAGCGAAATTCGTGATTATGGTTTTGGTGGAACACCTATCTAGAACTTTTATTCCCTAACTGTTTTAAGTGAATGTATCACTGAAAAGCATGAAATAAAGACTTTTTAAATAAAATAAAAAACGACTTCAAAACGGTACAAATAAGAAAAACTCATAAATATTCTAAACAAATATTTTCAATAATGTGTAATAACTTCCAAATTGATATTTTTTGAAAGGCGGTGCCAAATTATTACTCCTATATATAGATGTATATGAAAGCCTCTTGAGTAAACCGGCATGGCTTAGACCTGAAAAGCGACGACGTGTTAACGCTGATTACTTCCTTTCACATTAATAAAGAGTTACAGAAATCTTAAGCCCAGCCTAATTCGAATGGTTTTTTAAAAGAATATTTTGTCTCTATTGGCATACAAAGTGTAGGCAGTCTTGTCATATAAAGCGTAATAACCTTCAGTAAGTAGCATGTAAGAGACTATTGTGTTGAAGCGTCATATCTCAGGGTATTACCAAAGATTAATTACCATTTGTACAAAGCCATGTGGAGTCATTGACCTTTAAATGAACTCATTAAACATGTTTAGAAAATAACTTGTTGAGATATATCAATTATTTCTAAAGCATATTTAAACGACAAAAAATTCAAGAACTGACGTATTGTTGGTTCATATCGTAACTAGCTACCCGCCGCGGCTTCGCACGGTTGCAATGCTGATAGTAATAAAATATGTGCAACGTTCAGAGCTTTTTTGTCAATAGACATTAAAAATAACTTTTCTTCAGATGTTACTCTTGAAAGAGCGACATAAGAATGGCCATGTGAGTGTACCGCCGCAATCGCCTGACTTTTTAAGCTGTAATATCTTCGAATATATTCATTTCTCCATTATATCTTAAACGGATGAGATCACGATATATAATCAAGTGTGTAGCCTGACCTTCATCTAAGCAACTATAGAACAAAACATAGCCCGGAGTCTTGCTAATTAAGCGAGGCACAACTTAAAGTAGGTCTCGATTACACGATAATTAACCAGCACGATGTAGCTCAGGTGTTTCTAATTAAGATCCTATGCTCGATCTTGATTAATAAGCTCATACTGAGGACACAAGTTAATTTTGCTTATGGCTTCGCTTGTGAACGATCATAGTTCGTAGCTGCATGTAAGATATAATTATAGACAATTTCATGAGAATTTTATTCAACATATACTTAAACTCCCTTTATGCTATAAGTATTGTTATATTTTTTGTACTATCAGTCATAAATTGAAAATATCGGGCGTCATTACCCTTCCAATATGAATGAAGCTGTGCTGCAAATTATGTGACGCTACAGCAAGTTCTTTCAAACCGAACTGGAATGGAAAATATCTTCTCATATTAATGAAGCAAAAACTTTTTACTCGTTATGAAATGGAAGGCGCCCTACAATTTTGGTTCGACTATCGCTCAATAAAACCGTAGATCGGGGTCGAATCGCAATTTTATACCTGAGTAACCGAAAGATGGGTTACCTTTCATCCAGTTTAGTTACCGTTAAATTATACGATAGTTCGCTTTGGCCTGTGCTATCACGTCTTTAGCTGTATTGTACCATATTGGAATGGTTATGAAGCGTTTCAGGTCAGTAAATACAGCTCATCATATTGGTTAGTACAAAACAAATAATTCAATACAGATGATCGTCTATGATGTTGGGACTTAGATGTTAATAAATTGATGATGCTCTTGGTGGCCTATCAATCGCACATTGCCAAATGCGTTTGCATGTTGATTCTGGGTGAGATTCCTAGCAAAGTGGCGAATACACATAATAAACAAATGTTAAAAAAAGAATATGTAGTAGTAACAGTCAGTTATTTCTACATAAATATATTCTTTCATGGTTTCAAAGTAAACAGCGACAGTAATGAAGTAAGAACATGTCAGAAAACCAATCTACTGAGTCACATACAAACGAGGTCAGCCAGAAATGAAATAGTAACAAAAGGCTATTGATAACAAGTGGCAAACATATTGTGATAAACAGTGTACGGTGGAGTCGATGTCCTATTTCTCGATTTGCTTTAATCACTGTCGCATGCACTCAGCCACTCAATCAATGTTGTAATTGGCACACAGCGCCTTTTACGACCAAATTGTCCTCGGGCGCACGTTCATTTGAAGCATTTGAGCTTTCATATGACAAAATGCTTCAGTTAGAGCATAGGAGGCGTCATTAAATGAAATTAGTGCAAGGTGCATTCCTTAAGATGGTTGAAATGAAGCACGACGCGCACATTTCTATAATGACAAAAGAAAGATTGTATCACGATATTACAACATTTTATACGTTTTTCTACAGAGAATTGAAGGTATGAACTTTCCTAAATGGAGTTTGTAGAATTCAAAATAATAATTTATGAAGTGATACACGGTATATAACATTTATACATTATAAGTTATATTTAACGAATTTTCCTTAATTATTATCGAATGTAATCTCTTCAAAGTGGTGTAAGTAAAAAAGAACTAAGTTTAATTTGCGAAAATTTCAATAAATACCCAAGTAAAACCACAATTAATCGTACTTCTCACTGCTCACAGAACAAAAAACAACAAACTACGCTTTTGTTTTAATTGATTTATTAAAAAAACATTGTATGCATATTTAATTCATTCATACCGCGGCTTTATCGTCACCGATTTAGCTCTGTTTCGGTTTTTATATTTATCCGAAATGATTTCCATCAAAATGCGTATTAAAAAAATATGTTCAATTGAAATCCGTGGTTTTTGTACAGCGGGATATTCATTCATTTTAATTACTTTACTAAATTTGAAAATTTTATTAATTTCAATTTCTTTATATAAGTACTTAATAAATAAAGTTATTATATAATCAATAAACAGAGCCGTAGAGAGTATAGGTACGTGCCTTTATATGTTTTTCACTGTATTGATAGTTCACCGGTACAATTCACAAGAGACGGTTATGCACGCTAACAGTTATCTGTTATCGACATGCGAAAGTTCGAAACTAATTAAAATTAACGGGAATAAGCTCACAAGTTATGGTATATTAGTTGAGCTGTTGAGCTGTCATCCGTCTCCTGACACCACTAATTTGACAGAAAGAGACAGTAATGCATCCGTTTAAAGGTTGCTATTAGTTTTTCATGATTCGGATTGCTGTAAAGCATTAACAACGAAAATCGTGGTCAAAGTAGGACTGTTAACTTTTTCCCAAATTAGATTTCTACCCTCTCTCGAAATAGTTACTATTATTAGAATAACAATATAAACAAACGGTAACCTAATTCAGTATTCACGCTCGTTCATACTCTTTTAAGATTAGAGATTTAAAACTCGAATGAATTTTAATTTGAACCAAATATAATCTACACGAGTTGTTACTAATAACAATATACAACGATACCAATTCATAGAACAGTTCAATCATTCATAACAAAGAAAGATAACACAGTTATATCTATAAACATTGCTAGCGTTACATATATGAATTTAAATATCGGCATAATATTATACTAGCCAATCGTTGGCAATTCACTTCTAGAACTTATTTTAATTATATGTAGTAGCGGTTGCGCGGCCTCCGCCCGTAAGACAGTGGTATTAAGAGGTTAGTGGTACATTGCATATGAGTAGGAAAGGAGGTAAGAACCCTCTGAAAAAATGCTTAATAATTACACATTGTACAAGATTTATTTTTACTGAATACTATAATATTCAACAGTAAAATAAATTATCACTTCATTCCTTAATATTACCATTAACAGTTTGCAGTTATTGACAAAACCGCATCATTATTATATCGGAGCTGGATGATCATGATTCTTGGGCATAACGAATTATCTAAAAATACCAATGAGTAACGGGATTTATATTTTGACATTAAAGATCTTGAACTTTACTTAACACTATTTTGTAATACATATAACAAAAATTGCGTTAAAAATACACTAGTCTTGCAAAGCAAAACAGTAAAATGAATAAAATCTACAAAGTGTGATATTTATCACATAGGTATTTCATAATGGCCAAAAGAAAAGTAAGTAATGTACGGAAATTCTTCCGTACCCCGAGACAAATGTGACAAAATGTCTATCACATTATAGCTGAGGAGACTTAAATGCAAGTTGACCTTACTTTTTGCCTTAGTACACACTTGACTATAATTCTTTCGCTTATACAATTGCATTCTTTATTTGAATCTTACCTTAATACTGAAGACAGTGCATATTTATATTTAAAATTCATATAATTAATCAATCCTGACCGTAGACAATATTTCACAAGTTCAAATATGAGAGGAAAGAGTTTTCTGAGGCCAAGTGACACTGATTAATGATGGCCACCTTGAGATTGCTGCACATGTGATTCTTACAGCACCTAACAATTTATGGTTTTCTATTCTTGAAATAAATACACGTCATTAGTTTTAAAAACAGGATCCTTAATGAAGCGGACACGAAAGCGTACCATTTGCTCTCTCTATAATAACAGGACTTAGCAATTAAACCTTTCTATGAATTTGGCAAATGTTAATCAAATTCAGATGTAATTCCGTGTCTTACTTGGTAAAGCTTATCTCGGTTCGAATTCCTATATAACTATTTGCAGTTAGAATACACAGAGGGCAGATTAAATGATATGATCTAGTGGGATAAATAACATTCTTAATCATGAACTCATGCCTTATTTATCAACCATTTTGGCAGTTTCATCTTGATACGTTAAGATAGTTGTGTAATAATAATTATATTCTTAAACTATAGAAAGTAAAAGTACTGAAATAATACCTGTATGGGTCATTCACGAATCACGCGGGAATGAACGTAATGGACAGTGAAAGTAACCAATTACTTTCGGACATAAGAAAGTTAACGACTTTAATCCAATCTAATAGTTCATAAAATAAATATCATTGGAATATACAAAGGAAATATAGGACACGGATTCCTGGTTGAGGTATTTACTCCGCTAGCCACAGATTATGTCTATAACGGCAATCCATTAAAAAACACACGGCGGGAAGGTACAAGAAGAAATAACACATTAACCACACCTTGAAACAATATAGGAATAAGTTTCTAACTTTGCTATTAATAAGTAAGAAGTAGAGATTTCGTGAACAATCTGCGTTAATCCCAAAACTGCGGATTGGCTGGAACATTTCTTATATTATCGCTTTTACGAAGTATTAAGGGATATCAAATACTCTAATAACATTAAATAATAAACATCATTTAATGTTATTACAAAACTCATAGACCGTAAAACAGAAACATTTTTCCAAGTTAGTATATAATGTAATAAAATCCTTTCTATCTATATTTTATTAATTTAAGTATAAAACTAAGAAGTTTTAATTAAAGTCGCATAAATCTTGGCTTCATATTCACACATTAACTATTTCATTATACACTAGTATGTAATTAAGTACAGTTTGTTTTCGTTAAGACTCACCTTGCGGAAAACAAAGTATTTTACTTTAATAAAGAAATCCGATATATTAAATCTACCGCTTTACCCTCCTAATGTTCATTAAGCTACAACGTACAAAACCCACCTCCAACCTCCAACGTTACCTTAATTCAACACAAAATTATTTAATATTCCACTATTTTGTAGAAGGAAAGCAGTCAGCCCTGAACTGCGTAAAGTATTCGGGTGTTTAGAAAGTTCCCCACATTACTCGATAATTGATAAAGTTGAACATATAGCGTGGGATGCGGGCCGCCAATATCGGCGAAACTGTTGACGCCTTTTGAATTGAGGTAAATGCTTTGAAAGGCAGCCTCTTCATTTGTTCTCACTTCACACGTCGAATTTACGATGCCTGTAACTTTGACAAAATTATGTAGGACACTAATTGGAATGTCGCTTTGTATGGTTGTGATACTAAGGCTTCTGTTTCAAGTGGCAAAGTTACATGTTCATAGCTTACACGCCTCTCATCTCATCTCGTTTGGCACTAAAACTTTGGTATGAATACCTCGCTAATCTGAAGAAAACATCTAACCTACATTTTTCATAAGTTATTTCTCTTCGATAAAATGTTCGAAAAATCATACACGTTTCTTCCGTTATCACTACCTTGTCCGCAATAAATGATATAAGATTAAAAAATATTTACTAAATAGTACGCGGCTCTACATTTTTAAATTTAGTTTTACGTATACACTTTCTCTTCACAATTAAAACTAGACAAAAGATTGCCGTTTGTTATTCGAAAATTACGTTATAATTTTCAAGGCTGTTATCTAATTCGACTGCAGTCATTAAGCGTTTTAGGCAAAGGAACAAAGAGAGAGTTGTCTCTAATTATTTAACGTATGTTACAAGAATTTAATAAAGCATGCACGATACCACTCTTACTTAATACAATATCGCCTTTCATCGTTTCAAATTACTCCTTTAATATAGCCAGTCTCGTACCTTATCAAATTACATTATCTTTCAGAGTTTATTTAGACGACGATCGAGACTACATTATCGTTAACAAGCTTATATAAAAACAATATAGCCATATTACCTAGAAACTCATGTTAGAGGGATTTTGTTTTATAACAATTATGTTTTCATAACAAAATGATCTAAAGATTTTCTAAACATCGGCATTATTTATAGGTACAAATTGAAAGCAAGTGCTCTCGTTCTAAATAAATAAGATGACTCAAACATATAATTATAATTACTTAAAAAAGAAATAATAAAATCAATCTTCAAAGCGTAAAAATATTTCTTTTATTTTTTATTGTTTCCATCCACTTACTTATACAAAAATGAGTTTCCATTTTCCTGAAAACAATGGTTGTGATATAATTAGAAATCAGTACATGCTTTATGTACCATATTTGATATACATTATTCTACGAATAAACCAATTAGTAAAAGAGGAAAATATATTACGGAATAATACGAGACGTGTAATATTGTTATGAGGAAAATACTTGTTATAATTGTATGAAATTACTGACTCAAATCAATTTATTGCGTGCGAAAAATAATCAAATACACTATGTGTAACAGTTAAATTATTTTAAAATGTGACTAACATTAAGCTCCCGAAAAGTTATAATTATGGCTGGATGGATGTTTATTACTCTGTCACGTAAAAAACTGCTAAATTATTAATAATGAAACTTTACAATAATATAGCTTATACATAAGAAAAATACATTAAAAAGATATGGTAAGAATTCTCGAAAAAAGTAGGAAAAGTTCTACCATCTGCGAGCTTTTGGCGTGCGCTGCAGAAACCGCTAGTTACACATAATATCTGTATGATAGAAATGTGAATCTTAAATAGTCCTACAAAAAAGCCCGACGTATATATTTATATCATAAGTGTAATCCATATAGCCAAAATAGTATATTATTAATAATGGCGTGCACGGGTCTCTTTTATCTGCAGCTCGATCCGCATTTAGTAAAAAAATATGAATAAGAAGATAAAAATTGGAAAGTTTAAAAAGGTTTAAAAAATGTGCGAGCGTCGTTACACAACAGTTAGCATACACAACCATGCAGAGTTGGCAAAACGGTCAACCTTGAAGTGTCTGCGAGATGTTCACGCTCCAATAATCGAATCACGCAACCGTTGCGTCCTCGTGTCGTATGCACTACGTGACAATTGATTTCAAACAAGCCAAGCGCAGTGTAGGGATCACTAAGCATTTGCTAAGGGACGTCGTCATCAGCTACTAAGATACATATCATACACAAGCATTCGGAAATCTGTACCCACTAAATGGCCTAAGTGTTTACTATTAATAGACACCCATTGGTGTACAATAGTACAGTACAACTCTTAATTATATTTGCTATCGTTTTCCTTCGTATTAACAGTATTAATTGTTTGTGAATTACTATTGTTCATTTAATTTACGTTATGAAGTGTGGAGCAAAACGAGTTGAGTAATGTCATTCTGTTAGCGCTAATAATATAAACACCGCAAAGTTTCGGTTATATCAATTTACAGACAGCTATTTGCAAACATATGACAACAAAGCTATGGCTCGTTTGCTATGATAAGAATTGTTAACCACACATTTAAACCACATATATCCAATACAGAACTTTTCACATTTCTTTATTTGTATGACTAATGATGATGAAAGACATCATAAATATTTTTTCCATTCACCAAAGCTACGCCGCGTGGTCCTCAGGGTTGATAATTTGACTTTACTAAGCTTATACTGACAATTAAGAACTAATAGTTAATAGACATAGAAAACCCTTAACGAAACACGAAAACTCCTTATAACAACAACTGTTTTAGTAGGTGACACAGTAACAACGGTTGGCTAATTAGCCATACCTGTGCGATACTTGGCCTTAATGAATTCACCAAGTGGTGACTAAGCGCCCAGCGGTCTACGAGACGGCTACTAACTAGTTTCAGACACGTGTATAGGATCTAAGCCGCATTGTATCAAAGAGGGTAGTTCAATATTGCGAGCTCAGCTAACCACTTGACTCTGCTCTTAACGCCCTAACGGACACTTATTGCCTCGTAAGTGTTAAATTTAAACAACGGTCTCCATTGAGAAACAAACTTAAGATTAACTTTGCTAATGTATAGCTCATATCGAGACAGTGATTAAAGTAACTTAATCAAAGTCGGACCAGATGTCGGTAACTAAGACAACGTCCAACATAAATAAATATTATACAACACCACATGACTGTTGTAAAAGAATGTAGATTGAAATATATACATGTGTATAACTCTAGAACGAGACTTCAACGCTACTGTAAATTTTAATAGCTCTTCTATTTATTGCTTAGTACATAAATACAAGTATAGAGCTGACCAAAGCACTTGACCCCGCTCTGCCACTCACCTAAGTAGACCTTATATTCGCTCGAACACTCATTACGTACAAGATTTATTAAAGGATTTTTATTAAGCTCCGCTGCTTTGTTGCTGCACTTTCTGAATTAAATTCCGCCTCTAAACATGTATACTCTGTTAATGGTGAAATATTGGAACAAAGGTTTTTGTTTTTGTACAATAAAATTATCCATAAATCATCTAGTTTTAACAAAATGAAGCTCACATTACTTTGTGTAGCGTAAATAAATATTTTTACGAATATCTTTGCTGTTGTGAAAATTCTCGTGTTTAAAGCACCGTAATCATCAATGGTGCAGAACCATTTCCGCTTCTGTTCGGCTGCTCGTTTCCTTTATATGTAAGTAAGGTGAACAACAATATACCACGAACAGCATTTAATTCTTCCATCAATTGAGTTATAGCCTAAGAAATGAAACATGCACTATCACCGTTAAACATAAGGGGTAAATCCTTACAAATATGAATTGCACAACAACGTAAACCAAATAATATTGTATTGCATTTTTAATACAAAATTATTAGAGCGATGCGTGCGGCCGTATTTTAAGTAATGAACTCAAACAATTATAATCACGTGAAGGTTGGTATTAAAGGTAATATAGACATACAATTTACTACTTACTATATATACTTTTGTTTGAGAACTCTTTCATACAGATATATTTGAATCATATTTTATATCAGAAGAAATGCCTTAACGAAAATTGCAATATTTGATCAGACTTTAAAAATATACCTTGTTACATTTGTCAACACACACAGCAATAAACATTGATAAAATCATGTTTGATTTCTTTACCTGATAACAAACAATTAGACTACATTACAAAGATATTGAATAAACCAAAACCCGTTCCGCTTTACCATATCGATTATATTTGTCATACTTTCAGATTACAATACAATCCAATGAGAGCAAAGTCAGTTAGTGCCGAAAGGAAGTTAAAATTCGCGAGTATCAGGCGATTGGCGCTGGTCCATGTGCAATTACTTGATTGGCCTTTTCCTATCTCTTTGTTGTCTTTAATCGACATTTGCACTCATGTTCCGTTTACTTTATTAACTGTTTCATATTTTCAATCAGATACTTTTGGAACAGAATTTTTATTTATCACTAAGATTGGAGATTTATTATGATTATCGACTGATTTATTTCGTAATTTATTTTCATTATCCAGTCATATTTCAAATATTAGGTTGACCTAATATTTGAAATACAACTTAGATATTCTACTTCTTACTGCAACACTGGAAATGACACAGTCCAAAACTCCATAGAAACTTTATTTGATTATAACGTATTGTAAAAAAGAGAATATTCAAATTTTACGTGCAGATCATAGGTATGAGTAAGCAAAATGTGAATATAACGAATTGAGATAGCCCGACCTCAGCCAGCTGATTGTGTGCCGGGTCTAATCAACTGTGCACTCAACCATATGGAGAATGGACCTTTACAGTATCCCACATCAAAATGTAAGGTGTATTTCGGAACGAAAAAGCCTTTAAAATACCCCGAATGCTAAACTAATTATTCTTTTAATGGCCAGTGAATGTGTTGACACGATTATGTAATTGTTATATGTTAATTGCACATTATTTTATGATAAGCCATTGCATACTCGTCGTAGACCGTGCTATCTGCGGAAATATGGGCCATTAACAACCTATCATTGCCGATGAATTATGACCTCGAGAAATAAAAAACGGTCCCTTTCAATAAACCTTTCTGTATCCAAACATAAAGATAGTTTCAATGATAATTTTATGCATTACAAGGGCGCAAACATAGTAAGTTTGGTACCTTTTTTCAAAGCGAGTATGTGCACTTTCAACCGTGAGGGTGGGATCAGGTTGAAATTAATTTACTGACCTGCCACAAGTATACCGGTTGGCAAACCTCCAGAACATGACCGGGTTACAACTAAAATTTCCGACGCTTGATAAGAATGGCGGAAGATGAAAAAAGTAAAATTTATTCTCACTAATGGAACGTAAATGTGATATGTGATACTACTACTTTAATGTAAATAGGTTAAAATAAATGCTTGTCTCATTTAAAAATATGTCCGTATGTATATTAAATATACACATTATAACTTATATGAGAACAAATATATCCGATATCGTCCACTTTCAGTAGATTAAGATCAAAAATCAAAAATAGGGCTTGTATCAGTCTTTCTGTAACTTAACTATGTTGATTTAAAAATGGTACTTTTGGTTGATTAAATTTTTATCGCAACTTAAATAAAGATGCTTATCTGGCTAAAAGGATGGAAGCTAGAACGTATAAACATGGAGGCAAAAGAGAAAATCCGATAAAAGCGTACTATAAATAGAAGCAGATTATCAGTATACGCTGTGAATCGTGCTTAAAAATTGCGCAATCGAACCGTGACCTTTGCATTCGGCTCACGAAGCATCATTACTGTATTACATATCTGCGGAGCATACGTTATGTTAATAAGAACGTGTCTACAAGGCATTGGGTGATGAGGAAGCGAACGAGGTGAACTAGATTCGGTTATAAAATTACTGGAATTTGTGAGGAATGTCAGTCGAGGTTTATGGAAGTTTTCAAGCTGCCTAGTTCACGGTACATGAGATGTGCGTATTTATTATTTAACTTTAAATATCCGCCCCCTTAATCTTCATCAAGAACACGTTAATTTCGTAGCGGTTTCGAGTTAATAAAACACCTAAAACTAAATTAAAACTATCGCATGATCTTTTCTTATAATTTGAAACTAGAAAAGGCCTTGTCAGGTTAAATTTACAGCCTATTAAGAAACCAGCCATACTAAAACATATAAAGTCTTTTATCGCCGCCTAAATTTGGTATAAAATCATATGAAAGAGCCCATTTCAATTAAGTGCCAAACGTCACTGCCACGGACTTTTCAATCATTGAAACATTTTCCATCGCTGGAGCTATGAATGGTCACCACAACGAGAACAGCGTTTAAGTGGCAATATCAATTTCATGCTGACGTCAACATCAAACTTCTATAGAGTGAATCGCGATCGAAGCTGTAAACAGCCGCATTCATTTAACCAGTATTTCATACTCCATATTATGACTATTAATCATGCGATATTTAAGCTACGAAATCTAGGATGCCAAATTATATTATTATAATAAGTCTAGTTTCTACACAGTAAACAATGGCTTATAAAGAAACTTTATATAGACAAAGCTCTTATAAAAAAGCATTATCAAATTAGATAATGCTTGTTAGGGAAGAGGCACTTTGTTGCACTCTTAATTATTTCATTTTCATGATCGTTTTGTATTTATATGCAACAAAATGTTAACACACTTCTATTGTCTATTACCTAATTATTTCACGACAGAAAAAACTTTAAACCGATCGCATGGAGCATGGTATGTAAGTGCCAATATCAATTTAGTGCAGACGTCATCCACCGTTGGACGGGCTCCAAGCTGTGTTGTACCGCCAAGTCACGGAGGCTCGCGTAACACGCCACTTTATCCGACCCTCGATAGTGGTTATCCGCAACCAGCCACGCGAATCATCGAACAAAATGGACTATCCCATACCGAATTAATTGAGTTACGTATATTGAAGTGCTATAGCTACTTAATTACAACCGAGCACCTGACCCGAAAAGGGCTGTTCTAAGTTACAATAAGTTTCCCTTGTTACGTCAATTATGAATATGGTAAGGCCAAGGAATAAAATTATGAGGATTATTATACTTAATTACCTAACAAATTTAAATTTACGCAATAATTGTTTAAATGAAATAGCTAATTAGGCAATTATAAATCACTCCACGTCATATATGACCTCTCATTTCTAAATAAAGCCTAAAATTTTCCTCATTCCTAAGCCCAATGAGAAATACTCGTGTTGTGGTCATAAGCTACACGCAAATATGTAATCATGAATAAAATCACGGTGTTGTTAATGTTGAAAACGACTGGATTATCATAATTTCCGAAATATCGCTCGAAACAATTTGAATGTCATTTAAAAGGAATTCTGTTTTGTGATAATCTATTCAAATTGCATTAAACAAGGCCTGTTGTGAGTGAGACTACGTGATGTTATTTCCAACGAAAAATTTGTATAAAATTTACTTATACTCGTATTAAAGGCATTAAAAGTTTTTCAGTTGTAACTGCTTCTCATATAAAATTGAACCTTATGCACTCACATACCTATTACTAACTGTTCTAGACCCAATTTATTTATTTTCTTTGTGATCTTCGTCTGTAAAGAATCAATTAAGGTAGGGTACTTCATAAAAATACAGACTAGAAATCAAAGCCTAATATTAACCTACTTTATTCAAAAATAAATTATATAAGCGATAAGAATATAAATAGACTTCCAATCCAAATTTCGCTATACAAGATGAACTCATTTCATTTTTAGACGTTCATAAAATGTATAACAAAAATATAACGAGCTATTTACACTACAAAATTGCTCGTTTCTGACTTTACGATCTGTTTTAATAACTCAATATCAGATGGTTTTAATTATGAAATATGTTGGAGCTAATATTTTTATGTCTTTAATTAAAACCAGCTCCATCTACGGATCAGAGAATACTGATTATTGTGATTTCATTCAGTGTATACTTTGATTTAATATTCAGTAGGTTGATCAATTCAACTTTTAGTGTTTAGATCTTTGAATACATTAAGTTAAAATGAAATAAATCCCATTAAAACCTTATATATTAGAAACTGTACAAGTCCTGCAACGTAGTACTGCCGTAAAAAGTTATTAAATCCAATCTAAACCAGTGCTAAATTGCCAACCAAAAATAATAACTTTCGACTTAGTATGATTTCCCTAACTCTAATAGTGCAGATATGCTTATGCAGTATATGAACCATCGATTATCAAAGTGAATATTGTTTATTGATTTTGTTGAAAAGTATATAAATTTCTATAAGTTAAATAGTACACATTTCTCGTTAGCTACGATTAATTGTTTCTCACAAAAATGAGCCTTTCACAGACTATTTCAGCACTAATTATTTTAAATCGGGTTTAGTATTTTAATCTGTTATTCCGTATAGAATACGAAAGTTAAGCAATAGCTAACCCAACTAGCAATCGGCCTCGGCTTCATATCGAACGAACGCGAACACCGCGTAAGTTTTTCGTATTGCAACTAATTAGACAAAAAATAGAGTTTCATAGCAAAATTCTAATATGGTTACATAAATATTTCATAAATGAGCGCTATTCAAATATATAACAGTATAAAAAGTATTTTAAATGAAGAGTTAAAAATTTAAAATGAGTATTGTTATACTGAAGTACCTATACAAAGATAACTCTGTATATGTTTAAATAAATCACCAATCTTCGAACGATATCACTACATTTTAATTAAAATCAATCAGTGCAGGTTAACTGCGAAATACTGACTTGATATAAATTCATTTATTCGTTCGCTTTTGAAGCTCTACTTTTTATCAGCCGTAACAATATTTTGTTAATTTATATGTTTAATTAACCAGAATAAAACATCGGAATAATTAGATTAATCTAGTTTATATGAATAACGGTAAGTCTTATACGGATCGAGCAATAAAGGAAGGATACTCAGGCAACACTTCCTATCCAAAATTATATTACCAAATTATATTCCACTGACCTTCCAAAATTTCATACAACGCTCACTTTATTCGGTGCTATTAGACGATCGCCATAATAGTGTGGGCAAATTGCTCACGCTACTAGTCACACGCGATCTTTCAAGCAGAATATACTTGCTAATACGGTGTAAGTTTAAGGCGATTACATCGGATTATGTTTCAACATAAAAATATACTATATTGCTGCATTCCACGATATTGCTTCATCTGCAATCACTTTACAGATTTTATACGGCTGCACACATCATAACGGTACATTTTTATGAATGCACCTTGCATGAAGCTTCCGCAAAAAATGTAGGGACCTATTAGGTATAATTGTAATCCAATGTCAAATATATTTTATTTGATATTTCGCTTGTAACGCATAAAAATAAGATTGAAGAGTTTGATAGATTTTGCCTTGTTCTCGATTCTATTTTTGCATACATGCAAAATGCATTATGCATACATGTATATGTATTGAAATTGTATAATTTAGAGCATTTAATTAATTTAAAAAAATAATCGGAGTTTATCTCTATAAAAACATTAGTCCATCGTATGTATCGAACATTACTTTGTAAACACCCTCGCTCGTTCAAAAGTAGGTGAAATTCCCTATATCCAAGGTCGTATAACCTCCTCCCATAAAACACCGTATCTTTTATCACTTAAAGATAAGTCATATTAATAATGATTCCTTTACCTGCCTGCGCACTTTATTTAATATAAAAATCATGATAGACTTAAATGAAATTTGAAATCGAAAAAAATTAGAAATTAAAACAAGGGATTTATGAAATTATGAATACGCAGTGTTTAAAAATGACGCTTGGTAAAAATGTTTAAATATTCATATTTTGCTTGAATGCACATTAATGAGTACAGCATCAGGAACTTTAGCACGTACAATTATTTAAATTGTGGTAATCCATTGCACAATTTGCATGTACATTTTATATAACAAGCAAAATCACGTAATCCTTGCTTATTACAAAAAAGTACTGTACCAATTTCTAGTTTGCTATTCCATTTGTGAGTAACGTACTTTCTTCGTTCTACTTGAAACTTTGTTTTTGTAACTTATCCAGTAGTACGTGACAAGAGTATTATTAGTATTATCACCACATGTTAACATACACAAAATGAACATGTCATGGGCCTAGCATTTCAACGTCAATATGATTCATAAAATATTGCCTGTCCAACATTACATTGCAATCCATAGGCATTTTTGACACTTGGGTACGACATTGAAGTCGTCAACATACGAGCAAGTCTTAATTACAGACTGAGGAAAAGTCTCTTCATTCTCAGTCGCGGTCTGACGGACGACCTAAGTGTTGAAAGTAGAGCATCGATTATATACGTTTACTATCCTTAAACAAGCCAGTCATAAAGACCAGCCCGTCAGTCCAAACCAAAACTCCGTAAACTTTAAGCGACTTAGATATTTTTGTATCATCCATCACTTACATGAGCTGCGACATAGAGTGAGCTAAAGTGTTACATAATAAGCCTGAGATACATCACCCGAGACGTTATCGGAATGTTTGACAAGCGTTTAATAGCGGAACTTGCCTCAACTCGGAAACTTACTAACGGAAATACTTCGTTGCTTACGCCCTATATGGTACATGAATACGTTTGCATGTGTTATACCTACAGTTTAGAATTAATTGACGCGTCCTGACGTCAGGGTTTCAAGTTACATATGATACATTATCAAGAGTAGAACTAGACTAGAAAGAGAAGAGTCGCATGTTTAATAACAGCGTTTGTTTAATAAATGCTCATCATTCGTAAGGGCAAATTATTACCTACTTGGAACAACAGTATAACTAAGTTTATAAAGGATATATAAATATTTTTATATATTATAACATCGACTTTTCTTTGTTTAAAGAAATTATGAACGGGAGTAGATAGTAGTAGAAAAAATAACTAATACTTAAGAACCATCATGGCGGTATACTTGTATATGCCAACTTTCCATTCTTCTTAATTTCCCTATAGTATTTGAACTAGAATTATATTATCAATTTGTATCACTATCATTATTTAGTCGTTCCATAATTAGTCTGAGAAGAAAAATCCTACAGAGAAAATACGAAATCGTTAACACAATATTTGACGATAAACCGACGAAATGAACATATTTTGAATTAACGAAACCAGAGATTTACCCGCAGGCCTTCGTTAAAACGAAGCCTCGTGTATATTAAGATATGACTACATTAAAGCTCTCGAAGTCCTTTGATTTTTGAGAGCTTACAAAGAGTATAATGTGGTCAAAACATATCAAATAAAAATAAAAAAAGCCTTTTATTACATGTCAAAGTACAATTTCATACGTTAAATTTATATAACATAATTTTATCTAAAATTGGGGTACTACATATATATGATTAAGAAATAAGAAACTACTTTTATAATGTTCGTAGGGATAAGAAAAGGAAACTTTTATAAAATTCGAAAATTAGAAAATATAGCGAAAAGCGAAGGCGAAAGGCGAATTACGAAAACTCGTCAGCTTAAAAGAGATATCATATTTTCTTCTTTCGATGCCTTAGAAATTTTAATCTAAAGAATTCCTACAGATATTTCGATTTATAAAGGACGGCTCGACTCAAAAATAACTCCGAAAATCCTATCCACATATAGCACGTAGATATTGCGCTGCTCGTAAAACAAAAGACAACGCTAGCGAAAAGGCAACAATAAATATAATAGAACACAAATGAACATCCATTAGTCGCTTTCTCAGTTAAATCTCCGGCCATATCTCGAAGATTTAAAACGAAGCGATTCAAACCCCTGAACCGAGCTAAAAGCGCAAACTGCAGGTAAGTGTGACTATCATTGCAGTGTAGCTTTATTGTGAGAGCAAGATTGCAATACTGGCTGACACTTGAAAAATATTCCCTTAATGTTACTTTATTACGTATACGCTTCGCTAGTCAGGAATCACGGGCGTTTCCGAATCCAGTTGTACATACAGAAGAATGCAGAAGCTACATTTGAGTTTTCTAAATGTTTAATATGCATTATTATAATTTCGATTACTTTTTCAAAAGAGTGCTGTTTCTTATTTTCAAGTTAGTAGTGCAAACGACAGAAATGATAGTTGGCAAATTATATAATCATTAAACGGTAGCTATAACTTTGACACAAATGTCCGTATTCAGTATAGATAAATGCATTCAGCTCTTTATGGCGTCAACACTTTTGTCTGTGGTGCGAAGAGACAAAGGCCTGCAGTTGATTTCATTCCGCATTATCCCGTTTCATCGTTTAGAATGGCGTCACATGTCAATTGTAATAAGGCAGCCGAGAATAATCGACTTGCTTAGCTTAGGGTTGGCGTTAATTACGAAAAAAACATGTATATGGATTTAGTAAGTGCATATGTTTTATCTTAAGTTCTCGAATATATATAAATTATCAATGATAACCGTTACGTTTCGCATTTGCTACAAGCGCATTCGACAGCCTGTTTTGAATTAAGGCATTACATTGTGTAGGTTAGAGCTATATTGTATTGATCGGTTGTTACATAAACGCAATGTACAACTCTCTAACGTTATAAAAACAATAACTATCTTTTAATATGTTACTCTTATCTCATTACTTATAATTTACATATGAAATATGCATTTAATAGTAACTTGGGCTGCATGGAGTCGTGACGCAAATCTAGAACAGAATACTAGGGCACTTCTATGTAATGTTCATTATTTTGTATATTTGGTACTTTTAAGCTTTTTAAATCAAAACTCCTTTCTAAATCAAACGGTATTTACAAGTGTTTGAGAAGTCATGGCGTATGAATGATCGAAAGAGATACGCGAAACAAATCGTCGTTATTAAAAACGACAAAACGCTTCTTAAACATAGGTCGAAAATCTTATGCATATAGCCTTAGATATTGATTTATTTTACTCTAGAAGGAATTCCGTTAAAAACGGTATTTCATAACACACACTGTTTATGGATTACCTAAATTAAGTGATACGTGACGAAAATAAAACAATACCATCACCCACCGTACCACAATGAGTTGTAATTGTTACCATCTCTTCTCACGCGTCGATTCTCATCTAGTGTCAACATCACACGGTCGTGTTTACATAGACGATGTAACAGTAGTGCACTACGTACCTGCAACAATAATTATCATGACTGCATTTTCAATTCAAAATGAAAACATTGCGTATTAATACTAGAACAATAAGAGTTCGAATATACAGAATATAATATCGTTATATATATAATTCTTCTGTGGGTGTGTATGTCACTGAACTGCTCTCAAACGACTGGACCGATTTTGATGAAATTTTTTGTGTTTGTTCAAGGGGATGTGGGAATGGTTTAGATTCACAATATTATAGAAAATTCTCGTGTCACGGGGTTCGAACTTGAACCCCTCCGAAACGGCTTGACCGATTCTCATGAAACTTTGTGAGCGTATTGAATAGGTCTGAGAATCGGCCAACATCTATTTTTCATCCCCCTAAATATTAAGGGTAGTCCACCCCTAAATGTTATTTTTCATTTTTTATCATATGTTATTTTTCAGTTATATTTCATTTAGACAAATCAACCCTTATTTGTTAGTATATATAGAAAAACATTCAGTAGTACTTATTAACGAACACTTAATTCTGTTAATTTTTGCAACGTGTTATGCGATCCTACCACTGATGCTTTGAAAGCATTTATTATCAATATTTAACGTTTGTTCACAATAAATCCACATCTGAATCACGACGGGATAAACATAATATTTCACCCTCCATCAAGCGAGACTACGAATTTCCCACATTTCCCGTGTCAATTGTAGCGTTGTCACATCAAATGTAGACAAAACATTAACGTATATCATACGCCCAAAGGAAGTAAATTATGAGGATAACTCATAAGGGTACACAACAGTCGTCACGCCTTTACACCCAATAAACCAGTAGAAACCGGTCATATTGGGCCACGCTTTCAAAAAATGAACTCCTTCCTTTGGAAAATGTAAAGACAATTATTTTTTTTACTAAAAAGCTTTAAAAATACTACGCAATGGTGAAACTAGAGAACGTATCATTATTTATCAAATATTAGTATTTATGTTTCGTATTAATTGGCCTCTACTATGAGTATTAAATAAATTGGTCATTATTTAATTCCTTTTGGGCGCTCGAACTATAAAACGAACCCAAATTATGTTTACACTACTGCACTCAGAAAGTTTATATTCGAAAAATACACTTTAAAATGAATTCAAAATCGTTAAGTAGCATAGTATAAAAACAATTTAAATATTTAATTATCATATTAAACACGACAAGGATAATGGCATACATCAGTGTCTGTAACGAGTCAAACTTTGTATTATTAAGCGTTAGAATTGATTAAAACTGGCAGATTATAAAATTTTGAATATACAAAGGAAACGCAAGCGACGATAATGGGAAAATAATTAAAACAACGTCGCGTACACGACATTCATAATATCATGTTTAACGAGAAGTGAGTCGAATCAATTATTTTATCATAACAGGAAAATACAAAGACATTTCTTACATTAATTACTCGCCATACACAGAATTAAACCAATTATATTTTAAATGTAATAAATATAAGCAAGAGTTAAGCTAGCAGTCGTTGAGGTACCCACACGTACAAGGGAACAATGTATGCAATTTATTTTACAATCAATACAAAACTGTTCGCATTAAACAAAGTCCCTGTTTGCGGTAGAAAACAATAAAAGTTAAAGTTACGTACTATTAGAAACAACTCTCATTAACGTTACAACGGATTACAGTGTAGTGCTTATAATATTTTACAATGTATCAGCCTAGGATATTCACTACAAGCAGTTGTGAAATTCAGGCGCAAAGCAAATTCAACCTTCCAAGCAAAGGCTGTTTTAGACTTGGCATTATCCTCACTGCGTTTAAGTTTAGACACTGTAAGCAGAAGACTGTTGCGGTAGTACATTCGCAACTACAAGTTTCGAGTGCTGTGTATTAGAACGAGCAGTAATCCTACGCTATTCAGCAAGTAAAGCTTGCAATGATCGTATAACGCTAACTCGACGATATTAGCTTAGTTCCTCAGTCCTCCGCTCCTACTAAATGGGATATTTAATGCGGCGACCGCAGAACGCTCCGCTCCGCCCGTGTTTGAGCTAATTCTAATTGTTATAAATTGTATAAATAGTTTTATGCAGTGGACGGCAAATAATTTGCGTTGAAGGTGGTGTTTGAATTTGTTCACTATGTTTGTATCTAAATGTGAATGTAAAGCAGATGTTAAGTGATTCTATATGGAGATTGGTAATCGCCTCGATTGTATCGTAAACATAGGAATTTGTAAGGACGCAAAACTTTTCCACCTTATAGCGTGGAAAACATCCGTTTGCGTATTATCAAACCTATCTCATGCTCTGAACTGGATATTTCTATTTTACATTTAAAAACAGGCACTATGGCCTTAACTATTAAAGGGTTAATTGTCTAGATTACCTATTTTGTTGACTGTGGTAATGTTTCTGACATTTAGGATACCGTCGATCTTTTGAAACTGGCATTCATGGTCGTCGTGGTTGTGCACAAATTACCTTGGTAAGTAAATATTTCACACATTTATATCCACGCGAACAGCTGATCACACGAAACGCCATTTTATATTCTTCAAGGTATTTGTGTTTGCTACGAATCTTAGTGAAACTATATATACTTTCTTAATATTAAATGAGGTTAAAACACATATAATTTAATAATTGTATTCTCACATAAAATTCTTAGTGAAAGTAATGCGGACGCTATTAGCGTCTTTATTGCTTAAAATGAAACGTGTGAATTTTTAATGAAATTGTGAGAAAAGGGTGCAAAATACACATAGTTAAAGTGAAACAAATACTCAATGTCATTTTAATATAGTACAACTGTAGTTAAGGCACGTGAATCCTTAAGATTTGTCGATTTTTTCTGTAGTCATTCAAATTAATGGATTCAACATATGTTCATTAAACACATATTTTGCAAACATTTACTAAATCAGCAAAGATTAACCAAAGAAGACTTAAGGAAGTACGCTTAATACTAGATAAATTAAAAATGAAATCAAAATAGCATTTCTGAAACAGAAAATGAAGTCCATTTCGAACATGTCTGTGCTCTATTTCTCCCGACTTCCTGTCAAATCCATTGCCGTCAGAGAATGTTGGTGTAAATATACTGAAATCTTTGTCTTCCTTCCGATATATGTATTGGTAAGCTTATGTAGAGATTCCAGTTTCACAATGAAAATATTATCCCATCAAAAACATACAAAATAAATGCATCTCAAAAAGTCTTATAACGTCATAATAAAGAGTGGCTTAACAAACCCCCGCAGTAAACGTTACTGTCTGTCGTTGTTGCCGAATAACAGTTTTATAACTTCTTATACATAAAATGGATAAACACATATAGTTACAATAAAATGTGTTTAGTAAGTGGCGGCGGAGCTCCGCAGCCAAACATAAACATTTATTTTTTGATAAACTACAAAATGCAATGCAATGCAATTCTGAATTACCTTCGCAATACATAAAACATGGGTTAATTTAAAAACACTATAATTGCGCACTCTCATTATACAGTTGATCTCGCGTCCAATATTAACAAATTAAATTATTAACGCTAGTGAAAATGTCACGTAATACCTACTTGAACACGTATTGCACATTTAACGTAGTGCTAAATGCCGAGTGCCAACATCAAACTGTATGAAAGAATTTCTGAGACATTTAACCTATAATCATAACCTATAATCTGTATCCTTGCGTGGCTGCATTACCTAAATACAGTAGCGCACGCCAAGCATTGGCGTTACACATGTAATCGTAATACTGTAAACAATCACCGAAAAAAAATATAAGTAAAATTTAGTACCTTTTCTATTAACAGGAGATTTGGTAACCTGAAGCTATAGATTCTCGTATCCCGATATCTACAGTCGCGTAATCTACACCAAAGTCCTCATTCGAGCATAAACAATTTCGTAACACTGTATATATTACATTACAACACATTCGATGTTTACCTTTATTTATATTCATTGTATGTTTGTATTGAAAACTAACAGTTATGTAGTGAAATGAGAAAGTTCTCGCCATTTATATGCCGAGATGAAGCTCGGAAACTATAAACAGAACCTTCACTGCATGCAAAACGACATCGTCAGTATTTCTACTGAGAACGTTTGCTTGCAACACGCTTTAGCACCTGAAGTTTAGATTGTCACATGGTCTTTGTCATCCTTTAGGCGCCTAGATAGAGATATCTAGACAAATGTCGGAGTTGCGGTTGTTTTAATAACGAGTCTCTAATAAATTCTATTTGTAACGCTTCAGAAAGAGGTCGAGGGCGTATTACATATACGGGCTTAACATTAATATCTACTAAATTGAACATATATAATTAAATCAGTTATACAATTAACTTCTACGAGGTAACAATTAGTATTCTGTCTAAAAAAATATGCTGAATTCAAAGAGGTATATATCTAGGAGGTATTTTCTAAGTTTTCATAGGTTGATTGTTAGCAGTTACTGTGTACGGTATTTATGTATACGCACGAGTATGAACGTGTACGTACGTATATACACGAATTGCCTACCTAGCAACCTATCACGATTCAAGGGTAATTAAAATGCCTCTTCATTCACGATTCTTAACGTCACGTGAATATCTACGATCGGCCAACCGGTCGCGAGGTGACTTAATAACAGCAGGTACCAAGAAGTGGTAATATTACTCAACAACCACATCTATATTATCTTCTCTTTATGTAGTTATGGTCGTTCGTAATAATATTACAGAGCCGTCTTTTAATTCAGAATTAATCGAACGGAATACGAAGGAAAATTTTAAGGATATAGTATTCTTAATTTGAATTCCCTATTTGGAAATATCATATACGTAGACGTATACATTGTTACCGCTAAATCCTAAGAAATGATTACTTCCATTTTAAGTGTGATCGAATTCATGGGCGGCTATAATTTAACCGCTAATGCATATTTAATGATACACTCCTACATTAACACTAAATCATTGCTCTTGCTTTTGACATGCGGGTTATTCATTTGCAATTCAAACAAGTAAATAATAGAACAATACATTAAATAGTCCTCGATTGAAATTTTCGTATTCACGAATTCGGCTCCGCAGAATTTCGGCAATAAGTTTCTATAATAATATCCACAGCGATTATAAGTTCTGCAACCCTTTATTTTTTCATTAAAATTATGTTATTCTGAATGTTCATATCATTAAATAATGGCATACCAGTTCCCCCAATGTTTCGTATTCGTTGCGCGCTTATAAGGAAAATAGAGCGTAGCATAGGAATTTAAACGTACAACTATATAACATTATAAATATAATCGTTACATAATGAACCGTCTACACTCATATGTACGAACGTGGTTCAAAGTGAATTATGTGTGTAATAAAACAATCTACAGCAAATTGTTGAACAGGATTACAGTAAGAGATTCCAGCCACATACCTCCACCGTGCGGTATAAATTGAGGGGAACAAAGGTGGGTATTGCTTCCGGCAGCGAGGTATAATTTCTGTATCAGAAAGCAACAATATAACTCTACAATTGTTATACACTAAGGTATGTGAATATATTTCTTAATGAAATGTCTAAACTGTATCATATGTTTCTTTTATATTACCGCCACTCTAATCATATTACGGCTAAATCCATTAAAAAACAGCTTATACTTATTTTGAAGTTACTTCTCCGTTATTCATAAAAAATAAATAATCTCAATTTTCATCACAACAAATTTGTTTAAAGACAAATTTACAGAAACAGTCACAAGTCAAGTCTCAATTTCACCGTTCATTTTTAATAAATTATCAATTATAAAATATGTACATCGGATTTTTAAATTTCTTATTATGCATGCTAAAAGATATATATTTGTAAATAGGCTGGTACATACTATGAATCCAATAAGAATCTTTTAAATGAATTTTCCCACTCCGGAGAAACATACGAAATTAATATTTAAATTTCCTTTGCAAAACTTATATCGAGGCTATCTTGTATTACTTAAGTCTTTTCGTAACAAAATCTAATGTAAGCAAAACCTAAATACAACATAAATTATTACTAATATCGCAAAAACAAAAATGTTAAGAAAATTAACTTAATTTTGCAACGGTTTCCAACTTGTCCAACGCTAAGATATTTCTTATGCGATCTCATAAATATGTAAGAATCGGTGGCCTCGCTAACGTATGGCAGTCACCGGTCAGTTTTTGCGCAGAATTTACAGCCTTTAAACTGGCAAACAAAATCCGGCACCTTATTTACTCGGCGCCACCAGGAGGAAATCCAACTGATAGCCAAAAGGAAACAGACGTAAATAACTACTTTACGACAAAAGTCTAAAATATTGTTTTTTAAAAACAAGCTGCCAACATAACGTAACAACTCAACACTGACAGCGATTTATAAGTTTATGGCTGTGCCAAAACAACAAACCGCTAATTGGCAACAACAACAAAACGATATTCAAATGATATTGTTAACGCCTTGTTTCCCCCACATTAAGAAAATAAACATAACGCTAATCAAAAAACAGGGGAGCGCTGGGAATCCGTTTTCTAAGAAGACTGAACAGTAATGTTGACCGTGCAACTTAGGAGTTCTGTAATCCTACAATTTGCCGTCGCTAACTCGCAAACACAACAAAACAAAGAGAACATATTCCCGGGCTCGAAAGGAAGTTCACTCGAAAAGGCAACTAGCTGTGGGGAAACCTTATATTGTAGAATTTATGATATGTTTCATCGCTCCGCTCCAGATTCTGAGGTCATTCGCGCAGCTATCTCCGTTATATTTTGTTCAAAATAATAACAATATACGTACAATAACATCATAAAGTCAAACCTATTTCGATGCAATTCCTATATTGCATCCTTCGAATATGGGCAGCGGAATATAAAATTATGTGGGTTTTTTAGATATGGGCTAGATATTGCGCGTTATCATCGAAGAGACGTGTAATTTGATAGCTGTTATGGGTCTATAACTCTTGAATTGTTTTGTGCCCATTTGGCTCTGAGTGGCAATGAAATAGGAATGGAATGTTCTAGATAAGTGTTTATGGACCAATTAGTGGCAAACAAAATGAGGCCTATCGGGTTTGCAGTTAACCAAGTTATGGTAGAGATATGATCTGGAGTCAACTGGGGCCTTCCAATGGTGATTGTGATAATAATTACTAGACAAAATTCAGATCAATTTTCTTGTTAGTGTTTGCAACTTCGTCGGCATAGCGTTGAAGATATTATTTTCATCCAGTCTTGTCACAATATGCGTCATTCTTAGTGAACGTCTACCAAATTTCGCCTTGTACGTCAAGTTTTCAATTGTTAGTGATTAGTTTCGCTTCTATAGATGACAAAGGTTGCGAATGCTTGTACTGCAGATCCCTGCGAGTGTCTTTTAAAATTGATGTATTTGCATATCATAATTGAGGTCATAATAATTATTCACTTTACGATAGTGATATTGCATTGAAGTATGTTCATAATTGCATTCGTAACCGTCGTGATTATAATTATGAAACTATAGTTTAAGTACGTACAGAATTTATCGTGTAATATAGTATTTAATAATGGTTTTTGCAGTTCTACTGGAATGAAGGTATACTTAAGACGTAAACATAATTAATAATTTACGTAAGCCTTCTATCTAAATATTACATAAACAGTTTATTAATTTAACGAGATAATTTTTTAACATTTTTGATCATTGGGTTTTCAGCTCACTATATTGCGGCGAAATACAGACAAAACAAATAAAAAGTAACGGCTAAGTAGCTCTATGAAATTGAAAATGAAATTTTTCAATAATAGAATTTAGCTTAAAATGGGTAGCATTATTCTTAAAGAAACTGTTTAATTATCACTAAAGCTATGTTTGTTTTAATGTATAGGTTTTACTCTCTACTATCGATATACACATATAGTGACTATCCACCCTTTCTGCAGTATTAAAAACATAATTATTAAAACTAAATAAAAATGCAAGTCAGACACGCGAACGTATACTCTTTCAGTATTTAATGTATAGAAAAAGTTTACATAGCTAAATTAAGGATGTAAGCATTATTTAAAATATTTACAAATTACTAGTTTTAAAAATATACGATATTTTTAAGACTAATAATAATTAGTTATAATAAAAATAAAATATTAGTTAATATGGTTTTAATCATATTTTCATAAACATAGGATTTTCAACAGGAACTGATATACTCCCTTAATAAAATCTAAATGCGGATTGATTTGACTAAATATGAATAGTTAAGTATTTAAATGCATTTTAAAATTCAATCATTTTTACATTACTTCAATCAAAACACTTATTACGAAACGTAAAGCACGTTTTGTAATTAACGCGTATTTACGGAAATCAACATAAATTATTATTTATATTGTTTATTACGAAAATTGTAACCACTAACCACTATGTTTAATTAAAAGAGACTGACTAATGAATTAATTTGACTAGATAACGAATTAATATCTTTATCAATTTTATCTAACATACTACTAAATCACCGCTAAATAAGTTACGGGTAACGTATAGAAATAGGAAACGATACATAAACATGTTTTTTTTGCGTCTCGGTCTTAAAATAACTAGAGTTGTAATAGAAGCCTATACAAGGTCTTCATCGGTTGTTTTTTTGACTAAATAATTAATTACTATTGTCAAAAGCACAATAATGCAGATATCGGCTGTTTCAAGGTTACAAATTAGTTCTAGTTCCGATTCTAATTGTACGGTGTGAGTATTGTAACTAACATTTTAATAGTAACGAAATGAGGAATTAATTTTTTGATAGATTTAGTATTCATTCCATTTGGTTAAGAACCTGAACCCTGAATTACCCTATTTAATAAAACAAACCCGAGCCTAGTAATGGTTTCAGAAATGATCCAACACAAATAACTTTAATGGCGCAATTCGCAAAGTTGTGACGTCAGAACAGCCCGTAAATCTACACGAAATGAAAACTGCCAGTGATTATAGCCTGGACAGTCGGGCCCGCAGCAATAAACTAAATATGACGACATAATTATTTAATCGTTTTCTATAAACCACCAGGGCGACCATTCAATACTTCGACGAAGATAACAACATAGTATATTCTAAAATAAATAATAGTATATTCTCAACCATTGTAACGTAGAATACTTCATGTTAATTTACTTTATATCCGTAAAATATGTTATTAATAAAATAATTATGTTTTTCTTTATAGTATCTACTAAAGGAAAAAATATCAGCAACGAATACAAGAGAAATGTTATAAACGTAAGGTCATAGATTGTAAGAACTGGAACCTTGATTATGTATAAAAATTAGGTTCCAGCAAGGTTACCTTTCACATTAAAACAGGAAGGTTTCATAAAAGGTACGTAATTATATCCGCATTAAATCGCGTAGTTAATATTTTAACGATTTTCAACCTATGTTCGCGATACATATATAACTTACACGTTTCAAATGTAATAGTAAAATATTTTGTCAAAATGTAACTCAGCATGGATTAGGATGACTAAAGTTGTACATGTAGAAACTATACTGAAGCTGTTATAATATATCTTAAAAAATGGAGATCATTTCGACGTATCGCTAGCAGGTTTTTCATGGGGAAAGGCGTTACGCATGCACGCTGCGTCGAAGCTTATTGGTGTATGTGGTATAGACATAACCCCGTACAGCTACACCAAGAATGGTTGTATGTACTCGCTGCTTGCATACCTACTAAAACTCCACGACCATCAACAGTCGCCATGGACGGGACACCCTGTGTTGCCGGTACTCCACAGGCTTTACGATTTGAGTCCCTTGAGACGTGGTTTATTAAAACGTGGGAGGTCAGGTCCACTACTTGAACGGGTGCTTTAACATCCCTTCTATAACGAGCAGGTGTCACTACGGATTATTAAACTTAAAAATATCGGCAATAATTAGTATGTTAGATATTGCAACTCCTATTTGCAAGAATGGGAAAAAATTTAAGCATGTCGGAATACGATCGCTAAATTGCGCAACGTGTTAACATATTGGGCCATTAGCCTTCTAAATCAATCGTTTAAGGCCCTTAATCTGTTTTAGTTCATTAAACACGATGATATATACGATTTAACAGTCACGGTGCCGCCTCGAAGCTGTTTGTCGGCAAACTTTGATAAATCAATGCCAACTATGTAAAGTGCCTAGAAACTCAAGTTCTTAGTACTCGAAAAATGGATATAATCAGATTTTTTTTATTTATATTATTACAATAAAGTCATAATATACTCGAGTATAGTCGAGTGGTAGCCACACGATATAAGTAAATAAATAGTGACTAGCCATTTCTCTCTGCTGAGAACTCTTTCTACCCTCGCGCCATCTATTAGATGTACGATATAACAACAAAAAGCATTGCAATATGGGGGTTGCAATATTTGCACCAAACACGCAGGAAACGTTACGTGAAATTTACTTGCAAACGACTATGTAACTTTAACTAATCTTTGGATGACTTTATTGAACCTATTATTTTAGAATTTAAAGAACATTATTTCAAATACATAATGACATAACCTTGACATAATTTTATGAATAGAAAATGTTTGGTAAGTGAGAGTTGTTTATTGTATTTCTATGCACAGCTGATCATCTTTTATTCATAGTTGCAAAATATTTACATGAATAATTGGCCTACATAAGCTTGTTTGAACATGTATATGGTCGTAAAATGGCTATAGCTAATAAGTTTAAGGCTAAAACTATAAAAAAAATCTTAAGCCAACTGCTTGATTTAATCTATTAAATAGATTACTTTTATTTCTTATTAAAATCTGTAAATATAAGGTCAGGTTAAATACTGTTGGATAATGTTTCAAATTACCATTATTTAATTACATATATAAAAATATAATAGAATTTTCAATAAAATATATATTTATTAATGAGAACATACATATTAATATATATTTCAACAAATGCAGTTGCAACTGCAAGTAAAACTCATTTGAGAGCATTTAACAAATCTAAATTAATTACTAACGTCATAAATTATAAATATAATAATAGCAGAGATTATGTTTCTTGCCAAAAAAACTTTATATTTCATACAATTTCACTATCTCTCTGGTCTGTCTCAGTATTTCAACAGTACAACTATAGCTTTCATTTACTTTTGGCCAATCAATACACCTTTCTACCTTTTATTGAATTAGTATGCAGTGAAAGTAAATATTTGCTAAAACATTACACTTTTGCCCATTATTATACGAAATATTTAAACTTTACCTGTCAAACTACAATTGTTTAATTGCCTAGTTCCTATTGTGATATTGATCTAATTAATGTCCAAAACAATAAATGAGAAACAGTACACACAATATCTTTGACTGAGACTTCTTTCGATTTGATTTCCATTAATATTTATACTACAATGAACTTATTTTGTTTATTGCTATTAAGATAGCCGACAATCTGTACATTTATTTGTTCTAAAGTTCTAACACAATTCTGATGATTATAACTTCCTCATACTCAGGAGTAACTTTTGCCTAATATTTTACGGCTACCTCAGGCTGAAATTAGGCTTACTGAAGCAAGCTTACTAATTTCACACTACCAGTTCTATTAAACAAATCCTGAAGTAAAAATTATCAAATTTGATAATTGACCATAATGAAATTAATAATAAATTATGGTACACAATACAATAATGTTTATTTAACTTACCTGTATCATAAAAAGTAGAGAGGTTCCAATGACCTGAGGAATAACTATACACCGTATGTTTATCACACGAAATTCTAAACAATATTAAATCTGGCACTCACACGTTAAAACACAAAACACAAAATTTTACACTTCTTGGCATCTGACATGATTAAATAAATTAGATATCACAATTAAAATCTACTAGCAAACTACTGTGGGATAAAAGTTTTTATATTTAAAGAATATATTATAGTAAAATGATCGAAAGGATCGCAAAATATCTACAAAAACGTAAACAGCCTCCTACTTTGACATCGTCGACTTAACTGACATCTCAAAAGAAAGACAGCTGACAAACTAAATTAAATGACTTACAAAGATCTAAAATGCAAGCTACAGAGTTAATGACAACGTGTTACTGTCAGAAATAGTTCTGCTGCGTGCGATAATTTAATCACACCATGATTTTTTTCTTTGCACTGGTTTTTATCATAAGATATAACTAAACGAGCTTGAGGGTGGCCTTAGTGGCAACAGTTACGTTCCGTTGCCGATCCTTAAGGAAGCAATATGGTCTCTTTTTAAAGAATTTGAGGTCGTATCTTGTTGGGAGCCGATTCCACAGTTCACTCGTTCGCACAAGAAATTGTCTTATAAAGCAATTTGTAAAAGATCCATCCATTGAGATGGTGGGGATAGATAGTGAACGCAGAGTTAGTGCGGCTTGTGGGATGATCCAAACAGTTCAGAAGAATAGTCACCATAGTACATTTTGTAGAAAACACATAGTGACGCAAGGTCTCTCCCTAAAGAAAGAGAGTCAAGCCGATTGACAATCCGACAAGATATTTAAGGGTAGCAATGGGAGCAGTACTCCATATAAGGACCTATACTTCCCTGGGAGAGCTGCATACGTTGGACCTCAATGAAGTATTGCATGGCCCTACCTAAAATACCCAGCTTTTTAGAAGCCAGTGTGTCTTTTGCCATTTAGAGGCTTCGTCTTCGAGATGACTGCTTTTTTATGGATTTTATGCATTTGTAATTAAATACACAATGAGAAATTGGCAACTTTTTGCCCAGAGCTTGCTTTACGTTCCACATGTGAACAACAAGCGTCAGTGTCATAATTTGCACTAAAATATATTTTTAAAATAACCTTTATATATATAATATTATCACCTAAGATCAATTGAGATCTACTGTGAAATATTTCCTTTTTGTGATGATATAGGCTTTAACAATTCGTAACATCAAGTACAAAATATCTATCTGTTTTAAATACCATCTAAAGTCAATGTCAATTCGTCATCATTCATAAATCTCTATCAATCGGCAAATCACCAACTGTCATTTCCATTACGACGTCGTTGTATGTGTCGCAGATTTCTCTGAAAATAAACTGATTAATTTACAATAACACTTTCATTTTGTGTAGCGTAGTGTTAAACAATTAAACTGGCGTTAATAAACTAAACGAAATGTCTAACTTTGAGGACAACCCGTTTAGTGATCCCGCCATAGACAATCCTTTTGCTGTGAGTAATCTAGAAATAAAATTATAGAAATCATAACGATTTAATTGGTATTGTAAATATATTATAAATTAATGATTTTAGGACCCCGCAGTGCAGCAAGTTGCTAGGAATACCAATACTGCCACTCAAGGGCTTGATGATTATAACCCATTTGATGGCCAACAAAATGCAAATCAATCTACGGTAAATAGATTCCAGTTTTTTTAATAAATTCGTGGGTTGATACACTGACTTAATCAGTCTCATGCTCATCGATGTGTGATGAAAAAAATAAGAAAGTAATTTACGAGAAAGTAATAAATATTACTTAGACTTAATAACGATGATTTAATAAGATATTAGTCTTTTTTATTTAACGATAATTTTGGATTTTATAATAATTTTGCAGGAAGTGTTCTTAATTCTTCTTAAATGGATCCAACATTACTTTTTCACCAATTATTTATGTATTGTTAAAATGAAGTATAATTTATTGATAAATTATGTTTTTTTGGATCATTAAAGATGCATATGAACACATGTATTTTACATGATATTTATAAAAGGTGTTTTGTATGAACTTATGGTAAACATAATTACAGTCTCCACAACAACCCACTCAGCCTGCTATCATGCAAGCTGTCTCACCTCCTGCTGGAACTGGTACATTTACCAGACCTGGACAGGCAGCACAAACACAGGCTCCTCCTTCAAACTTCACAACTGCTGACTTTCAGGTACATAAGAAGCATATTAGCTGAAATTATATCATAATTGATTGTAACTATACAATATTTTAAATCTCTTATTTTGATTTGTAATTTCACAAGAATAGCTTGCCTATAATCTAAAAAAAATACTGTCTACAACAATGTTTTCTAATCTTTGACCCTTTTGAATTGAAAAAAGTAATTTTAATAATGACAAATATTGTAATTACGCTATATGAAGCCCTGTAGTTTACCACATTTCATTCAGTGGTAACTATTTGTTATAGAGAGAAAGAAGTCTATGGGCTTCTTCAAAAGCTCTACTATGCAACACAAAAATAATTCAATTAATTCTTGAGCCTTAGCATGATCAATCAAAAAGCAAAGCAAGCAATATTATGTAGGTACACTAAATATATTAGATTGCTTATTTAAAAAACACATGTGTAGTTTGCTGGCACAGTAGTTATTAAATTAACCTGAACTTTAAATATATATATTTATATATTACATATTTTAAAAATATTTAAAAACAGCAATTAGTTAAAGCACACCACCCTCGCCCAATTTTCCACCATAAAAATGAGCATGTTGAAATTAGATTAATATTGTATTCTTATATTTTTGCACCACACAAGGAGTTGAAGGTAATGCACATTTTAAAGATTAACCGTTCTTTATTATTTTTACATCTTGTGAATTCTGTTTGTGACTTCATTGTTTTCATGTAGGTCTCAAGACATAATGCACAATGATTTTGCCTTAATGTGGAATAAGGTGTAAATGTACAGATGCTAATTAATGTCATATTGTATCACAGCTCCTTATCTTATTATTTACTACTATTATATAATTAGTAAACATTTTCATTGAACCATGGTCATGACATTAATTTTGTAACTTTACTACATTAGTATCAATCACAGTTTTTATAAATCTTATAAATTAAAAGATCTTGAAGACTTTTATCTAACATAAAAAAAATATACTTTCATTTTATCTGTGATTAAGATAAATTTAATGTGATAAAGTTAAATGATAAAAATGTTGAATTGTTCCATGAAAAATATTCCAACATTTGCAGAGGCGACAGGAAGAGTTAGAAAGAAAAGCAGAGGAACTGGCAAGACGTGAGGCAGAATTACGTGCTGGCTCTGCTGGCAGAAGAAATAACTGGCCACCACTACCATCATTCTGTCCCGTTCAACCCTGCTTCTATCAAGACATAAATGTAGACATACCGCTAGAATTTCAAAGGATTGTGAGGCATCTATATCACTTGTGGATGTGTAAGTCAGCCAAAATAATTTATATTGCTGTTTATAACTAAAAAATTGCTTCCACAAAAGATTTGCTCAACTGTATTTCATGATTTGCTATGATACACTATGGGTTTTATAAACTTTATAGTTAATTAGTTACTAAAAACAAAACTTTAGATGTCATGAGTATGTTGTATGATTTAATAACCATAGATTTTTCATTTGTGTGAAATTATAGCAACAAAGATTAATGCTGTCTTCTCTTTGTCGTTTAATTCATTTGGGAATTGGCTTTAAAAATTATAAACTTGATTTATCATTTGAATGTGAAAATTTTATTTCTATTCCAGTTCATTCTCTTATACTTGCCCTGAACATCATTGGTGGAATGGCTTTGATGATCGCCGGAATAACCGCAACAGTGTTTGGATTATCAATTCTGTACTTCATTCTTCTAACACCATTTAGCTTTATATGCTGGTACAGACCAATATATAAAGCTTTTAGAAGTGACTCCTCTTTCAATTTTATGGTGTTCTTTTTTATATTCCTTTTCCAAATTCTTATCACTTTGGTACAGTCTATTGGAATTAAGAATGGAGGCTCATGGTAAGTAATTAATTAATATTATTTGAGAAAAACATTATTTATAAGTTGAGATATGCAGCATACAACAGCCTACCAAATAATATTTTGGCTTGGCAGGCACACAGAGTTTTTATTAGTTATCTAAAAATAAATTATTACATAGACTCCAAACTTTCCATATGGTACTTTAAACTTATTAGAAATAAATGAAGAAAATGCTTATATTATTTTTTTTATATAAGAAAACCAATCTACTTTTGATTTCTTGTCAGAAACCTATCAATCAAAAAATTATGTTTTTGAATAGTCTTAAACCAATTCATATTTTAGGACATTTAGGAAGTTATAATTCTACGTCATTGATTGAAGCCACTTTTTAACATTGCAATTTCATAAAACATTTAATTCAGACGCGCTTGGTAGTTTATGGCGTCATTATAACTGTAAATTATAGTTTAATATGGTCTTATCATAAAACGTGGACGAATGTTAGTGTGGTATTTGTTAGCTTAGTTTAAAATTAAAAGCATTGAACTATGGTATCAAATAATGGTAATAATGGTATGTTGCTCAAATGATTTTTTTCTTTTAAACACAAATGAAATGAATATTTCAGTGGATTGATCACAAGCCTTGAAGCCTTCAGTGAGAATGTAGGCGTTGGAATCGTCACTCTAATTGTTACTATTGGCTTCATAACCTGCGTCGTGGCTGATGTTTTGCTCATCACAAAGGTATGGACATTCAGAGGCATTTGATTGCATTTTGATTGATTTCATTAAATATCAACTAATAGAGGCAGATTAATATTCGCTTTTAAAAGCAATGCGTATAGCCCTTTATAAATGAATATATAATGCCTATCGGCGCAAAACAGCATAACGGCGTAAATCGGCAACATTGCTGCCCGTATTCGGGTCGCCCCTCTACTACTCCCACCCCACTACACTTGTAATAAAAAGACGAGCGCTACAACAGAATGGACATTCGCTTGTTTGCGTACGGATAGTGAAAAACTATTATTGTGTTACGCTTTACGTAATAAGTGATTATTTGATAAAGAAAGTGTTTTTATTGTGTGTGTGTTGACAAGAAATGGAATCTTCGAATAACAATGAAGAAAATGACGTCAGCTAAGCTGACGTCACTATTTTTAAAAACTTTACTTCGGCGTCTACTTCGTCATGCCTTTTAACAATGAATAATATTTACAAATGAGCGTTTAAAAAATACATGTAATTTACGGGGTTTTATGTATAGAAAAATCCTCATAGTTACAAATAACAAATTGACCAAGAGCCCATTTTCGAGAGATGATAAAACTTTGTACAACTCATGACATTGTTTTTCAAACATTTTTAAATAATTAATTATGTATATGAATAGTCTTGGAGAAGGTATTTATGTATTATAATGAATTTACAGGTCCATCGTATATACCGGTCAACAGGAGCATCGTTAGCCAAGGCTCAGGCGGAATTCACGACAGAAATTCTTCGCAACCAACACGTGCAAACCGCTGCTTCGAACGCCGCGGCCGCCGCCGTTAACGCTCAGATTAACGCCAACGCCAACAGATATTAACGGGTATACAGCCTAGTCATTTAACATTCATAAAACAGATAATATTTTTTGGACACGTTTTTCACACGGTCGGTGCTAACATAACTCATAAGCACATAATTACATATGTACTTCTTATATATAAATAGTATAACACCTATCACATCCAACCAATATGCTTACACACAAATGTTGAAACAACCGGGCATCGAACCTTGCGTTCGCAAGTCCAGCATGAATGAGACACTGAGACTGACAGACTGGGTCATAAATATGCAATTAATCAGGTTTTATATAATTACAAATGCCGGGTGTAGTTCTAGACCAATCGTCATCGTATACGGAATGAACTACAGTAATAACAAAGATCTATTTATATTTTAACTAGCTGATCCGGCAAACGTTGTTTTGCCATGAATGTGATTTCTAGATCTCATTTTGTTAGTTCATTTAAAATATTTATCAGCTTTAAGCGTTATAATCGAAAGCGTTTTAAACAATAAAAGTATGCTTTATTTAGGTTAATAAATTAATCTTTATATGACACGTTTGTCGGTTTACCATATCAATACCATCTTTTGATTACTTACTCAATCCAGTCGAAAAGTATCGACATCTTTTAGAATCTTTTGGAGTTAACAGAAAATTGTTACTGTCAATTAATTATAGACAAATAATTTGCAATAAAATTAAATTGCGACTATAATTAAAGATCTAAGCTATCCTATCTCTTTAAGTTGGACCAGACTGCTCACGATGTGCCAATTTAATTTAAAATCGGTTAAATAGTTTAAGAGTCCATCGCAGACAAACATTGTGACAGGAGATTTATATATATTAAGATGTGTATAATAAAATTAAATAAATCACATAATAATCTTATGACAGTTTAAGACGATAAAACTATTTAAAAATTAAGGTTTGGTTTATTTGCTTTTATAGGACTAAAGTTTTACCACTAGCTACCCTTAATAATAACCGATACTCAAATTATTGGCCGAATTTATTACACGTTGTACTTTTCTTTCACTGTATATATAATCTATATATTTATGTTAAAAATATAATCATTGTTTTAAATTTATTTTTCTTACAGATAGACCAGCATTTAAGACCACGGCGTGTAAGTACATAATGTATTTGTAAATCATTATGAGTGTAATATATTTAAAACTTATATATGTTTCGGTCTGAGTGTGTATTGAGATTATGTGGCCAGTGTCAAAGTAGAAATTCATTTAATCTAAATTAAAAAATTTTACTGGTTTCTAAGACATTGCTCAGATATGTACACTCACAGTCCTGTATTTCAGAACATGCCTCAAGCGTAGCTTCAAGATTTATTAAACCATTGATTTTGGCAGTTTTAGTCAAGATTATATATTGAGATATGTTTTGAAACATCGGCCTGCACCATTCTATTGTTAAACTCTAAGTAATAAATACATGTATGACAAGCTTGTTATTATATTTAAGAAAATTTGTTAAACACGCTTGTTAAATTTTGTTTAGTCAACATTATTTTAGTTATGATATTATGTTGCTACTATTAGAATTTTAAATTTTACTGAAACAATTTTCATATAAATTAATATTGCGCTAAACTGGAATTATCATCGCTATTTATTTTAAAACACGAGCTTACGAACGCTTTAAATATTTAAGAACTCTGCATTTCTGAGACATAAAAATATACTAATGTATCATCATAGGAGATAAAATATATCTAAAGTATATGATTTAATTAGATTCGAATTTCGTTTCTCACTATTCAAAATTCACATTCCACTTTGGGCCAATGTATATATTGCTTATCGACCCTTTGAAAACATCAATTCACTTATTAAAATAAGACACGCGTTTTACAGCTTGCTAATCATAACTTAGGTTTATATTACCGCTATACAACTTATTTCCACATAAAGCCAGTTTGTGTCTATGACGATTCTGTAATGTGTCAAAAGTAAATTGACTTGAAACCGTTTTGGAATACGAACCAATGTCCTTCTATGCACAAGAATTTCTCGCATCATACAATGACGCAAAATTGTTGCACTCGTTTTTAAGTTTCAAAATTCAAATCCTATAGCTTTAACTGAATCACCATATAGGCCTTATACACAGTCACGCGAGAAGCTCCGATACCCATGAATATGTTTGTGCTTTCTCGTTCTCGAGGCTACTGTGTTTGAGTTAAACAATATCATTATGCAAAACGGCCATGTGTATAAAAGGTAAATTGTTACAAGTTTTCAGATTTCAAACGAAATAATAATTTATTTTATTCTTTCTTTAGTATGAGTTGCCATCAGTGTTTTTAATAATATTCGATTAAATCTAATATCATATAATGTTAATTAAGTAATAATTAATTCGCATTTAGGCTGATGGCTAGTATATATTGGCCTACCTAGATAATGTTATGTAGTTATCCTGGCCAAATGTATCTGTATTTAATGAGCAAAGTTTCAAGCATTAGCTAGCTGTGAAACGACAAAGTAGTATGTGTGTTTGGATCACTACTTAATGTTGTGTGTAACTTGCCGTGTGTTACTTTTAGATATGCACAAGACTTACCTACACAATATTTATAATGTCCCTAGTCCCTTAACCAGTTTCCATAAAGTAACGTAAAGGAAAAATATTTTTCAATATATGAATTAAAGTATATTTCATACTTCACAGGATTTTGTTTAAAGGCTAATTAACTATTACAAGTGCGAAGGAATTGAAAGGGGTTTGCCAGCATTTTTTGGAAAGACAATCAAATGCCTGACACCAAAGATATAGCTAAATTATTCAGACGTACTTGTAAAAGTTTGCCCAATAAAACTTTCGATTGACATTTAAAGGTTTTTGACACTAAGTATCTGGGCCTAGTTTATTGTAAATTATTATCAGACCGTCCTTATCCAGGTAATGGTAAGTGAAGGCGTAGATTTATCTTGTTTACCTAACTGTTTTAACGATTAAGTCATGTTATAAACTTATGATTAATAAATATAATTTCTGAAATAGTCTTGTTTTTGTTAATTTTTAATAGGGGCAAAACATGTGTTTGTTACTGGGAGGAACATTCTATGAATTGAGGGCAAAAGATGCATTCTGAGAATTAAATTTCATCATTCATTTTAAACTCGCTGATGTCGTTAACTAGTACTACTGGATTGAATTGGATATATTATTACCTATAGAGAAGCGAGACGTAATATAACTGGACCTCTATAAATACAATAAGGCGAGCGGAATATAAACATAAAATATTGCAAAACGAATAAAAACCTTTTTCAGACCAATGGTAGTTTCAGAACAGACAACCTCGAGGGAAATCTAGTTTTAAATATTGGGACACATTTCACAGTTCATTGACGTATGCGTAGATAATATGTAACATTTAACCAGGCCACACCCAACAAATCTACTCAACAGACAATTGTTGACCGTCCCGGAAATCCAACCAGGAGTCTTTTTTCATTATCTCTACTTCACACTACTTTTATTTAGTAGCTGCAGCAATGCACTAAATAAATAAATAAATAATAAATAAACCCTTTATTTCTATTATATCTAAGCTAGACAATTTTTTTTTTACTAATTATCATAAAGCTTTATTAATTTATTGCTCTATAGTAGTCGCCTCTGCGGCGTAGGCCTCCCCTAAACCCTCCCATTTTGTTCTATTCCTTGCTACGGTCATCCAGCCCGGGCCACACTTCTGCGGCAATGCACTATGTACCAGAAAACAGCTACTAATAAAATCTAAACCGCCTTATCCGGTGCACATACAAACTCCAAAGAAGTCGCCGTCAATATCGGTATTTTTTGTGTCAGGTAGGTTTTTATGAGATTCAAAAATCAACAACTAACCTTGACTATAATATACTCTTTACCTAACATTCTTTTGACATGTTAACTTTTTGTACGTAAGAAATAAAAAACCGGGTAAGTGCGAGACAGACTCCCGCACCAAGAGCTCCGTAAAAAAAAACACGTTTGTTAAATGAGAGCCTCGTTAAATATTTATTTAATTTTTATCAGTGTGACATAAATTCGAACTCATGTCACATTCTTAAGACATATACAAGTAAGTAGTCTGGACTACTTATTAGTTTTTTTAATGGAACAGCATTGTTAAAAAAATAATAAGAGCTTCAATGCAATGGTTTCACAGGAATTCTAAAAATGAAAGCTATTTTGGAAAGTAATTTTTTAATTTTATAGCTTATGATATACACATATTTAGACCTATGTTACAAATAATGTTACATTGTAGTAGTGTACAAAGGTGCCATATTTGATAACTTAAAAGAATAAAGCTAATTAAATTTTGTTCTAATTTATGCAATTATACCTCCCAAAAATTAAACTAATAATTTGAAATGACAAGGATTTTAATTATGGTGTTTAATTGGGCCATTTAATGAATAAAATCCTCAATTTACTCAATAAAAACTTAAAACTTATATCTAGTCATAATCCGATTACTACAGGTAAAAATTATGTTTGTGGGGCAGACGCGTGCGCATGGGCACCTAAACGCGCTGGATCCTGGCTGGGATAATGCAAAGCCAAGGGAGGACCTGGAGGCGGGCCAGGCGGACCTGGTGGCATTCCAGGTGGTCCTGGCGGCATGCCAGGTGGCCCTGGTGGCATTCCAGGCGGTCCTGGCGGCATTCCAGGTGGTCCTGGGGGCATGCCAGGCGGACCTGGGGGTAGTGGAGGCCCACCCCAGCCGCCCCAAGGTCCACCATAGTGATGCAAGTTAAAGAAGTCATTGGGACGATTTGGTGGTGGCATCTGAAGAAAGAATTGTTTTATTAATGCATTAACAATTGATAAAAGTGCTCTTATTGAACAGATATTGTTTAGGATTCAATTTCCATTTTTAAAATAGGATCACATAAAATGCACTAATATAGACTTATATAGACTAATAAGTCTGTTACCTGAGGCGGGAATGGATGCAAATAAGCTGGGGGTGGTGGCAGTGTACCAGGCAATCCAGGAACTGGTTCTAGTGGAGGTGCCATTTCACTCTTATCATTTATTCCTTGACGACCTATACAAACGAAAATGGTTTATTTTCATTTTTAATAAGATTAGTATAAGTAAAGAAGTCAAAACTCAAAATAACATATGTGACATATTTGATTTAGTAAATCCAATAAACCTATTAAAGAGTTTTGCATCTCACCTTGAGATTTTCCCCATTTTATAGTGAGCCTCTTCCCTCCTATCACCAATCTATTAAAAGTCTTGTCCGCGGCATGCTCAGCTGCACTCCTAGTTGTGTACTGTACAAATGCACATTGTGCTCTTGGAACTAAAGTGAGTTGCCTGAAATTAAAATTTATATTAAATAATATTCAAACATTGAATTCAACTTTTCATGCGCTGTACAATAAAAGTAATTTCAAATCCCCAGTTTTAAAATTTTGGTACTAAACCCTAATAGACCAATCTACATGAAAAACCAACAACCACATTCTAGATTGGTTTATTAGGGTTTTATACTATGTGACAGCTAATGCCATCAACATACCTTATTTCTCCATATTGATAAAAATGCCCTCTCAATTCGTCTTCTGTGATATTTTCAGGCAAATTCCCTATGTAAAGAGTTGTGACAGTCCTGTCCTCTGGTGGTGGCAAAGCAGGCATTGCTGCTGCTCGTCGCATTAGTTTTTCAGCCACAGGATCATTTACACCATAGTATCTAATTTAAATAAAATTTGTAAGTTACAAGCACATGTAAAACCACTTATGTGTATTAAACACTTGGTGAGATTTCTCAAAACAAATAAGAAACTCTAGAAAATATCAATAGAAGACTATTAAAAATATACAGTGCACATACACAGAACTCATAGTAAAATGAGGATGTCTATTTTCATAATGAAAGAAAACTTGTAATTTGAAGTAATTTGTTCATACCTGTCCTTAATATTTTGATCAGCAAGAGGATCATCAGGATCTGTTGGCTTTTCATGTCTATAGGGACATTCTTCACCTCTGCGGCATTCACCCTTAACCCAGAATGAACACACATGTGGTCTGTTTCGTTTGTAATAAGGTGCAGTTCTTGCTAAGCGTAACAATAAGTCTGAAGTCCCCTTGGTTTTTAGAGAGGAATTGCTTGGTTGAGTTGGATCAAACTTAGACATTTGGCTATCTAAGTTTTGTATATAATACTCCTTATTAACTTCATTTCGAGGTAGATCATCCTGTATTTTTAAGGCAGCATCTCGAACTTGGATAGGTAATCCATACTCTAAATCTAAGAGACAAGTTTGACAGACGTTTTTAAGTTTAGAGCATGTTTGACAAATTTCTGTTTTTTTAAAACGCATTCTAGCACCAGGGCACCAACGAAAGACTGTAAATGGTCTCACACAAATTTTACATTCCTTTCCATACTTCTCTTTAGTCTGTAATGAACGAAAAATTATTAATATGGTAAAAATAATATAATTTAAAGAAGTTAATTAGAGCTTATGTTCCTAAAAGGACTGAAACTTACCATTCGTATGTAAGGATTGTCTCCAAGACATGTTTGGCATAAAATTGGGAAGTCCTAAAAAATTTAAATAAAATTATAAATATACAGTAAACATTTATTTATTCTTAACATTTAACTTAAAACTTACAGAATCCTCCCAGTTTTGTCGATTGTATGTATTTGTAGTTTTTGACATAGCCATATTGTTAGGTTATATTGAAACCGTTACTGAAGAATAAATTTGCCTTCAAACTGGATCAATAGAATTATTTACAAATGGATATTTCATTACAAAACATAGTGCACTTAAATTGTCTTGTTGTTTTTTATTTATCTGAAAGTATATTGAAGTATTTATTAATGACAGTCACATCACAACTTCCAATCAATCTCGCAAAGACGAATGAGAGTGTTTCCATTATAACAATTCCTGTTCCCCACGTCTCAATTTAGATTTCCCCTTTTCCGGATTTTTTTCCCCTCAAAAGTTATTTAGCTGTAGTTTTTAGTTTTGACACCACACGCCATACCTAAAAAAGGCCTATAATAATTTTATTGAATAGCTTGCTATATTAATATTAGGTCACACATGAAATTTGGGCGATTTTTTTATATTAAAATATATTTTATTGATAGAAGTATGTACCATTGCTATCTATACACTAAATACGTCAAAAAAATAATCTGCAAAACCGCAGTGAGAGCTATATTTTCTCATGTGGCTAGGTTTTATCTATGTTTTCCCGCAATTTCCCCTTATCCTTCCCCTCTGGATCCTAATTTCCCCTTAAAAGGGGAACTTCCCCTCAATGTGGAAACACTGCCGGAATGACACAGATCAAAGTATCAATGATTAAGTTACAACTCCGCTTTGTACAACTCAGAAATCCCGATCACAGAACATAAATGAAACTGAAACAACCACAGATGATTAATAACGTAATACAACTAACTGTATATAATAGTCTGTATCTTTTCTCATTTCTGTGAGATATTCTTGTAATCTATATTATAAATATATACTATAATATCAATTATGTGTTTTGTTACTATTTACTCCCTAATCTCTATACCTGAATTAATCTTGCTATTTACTAAAGCGGTGGCCAGTGAAGTAAATTCTATGAATTATTAAGTCTAAATATTAACAAATTCATATTCTGTTTTATAACTTATTATATATCTCAATTTTTAAACTAGAATGTCTATTACGACTCTTGTAAGTTAAATCCAAACAGTTGTATTTGAAATTTTTACCGGCAAGGAATAAACGAATACAATTAGATAAATTATTGTAATTTAATTCCAGTATTACTTACAATTAAAAAAAGAAAATGCTCACGATGACTCAATATGGTGCTGCGGATGGAGTGATATTAAACCAGAGAAGAAAATTGACGAGGAAAATACGGAAAAAAATGAACATTCTCAGTATGTAGATATAACCTATTACCATGTTTACAATATTAAATAAATAGTGATACAAAAAGCCAAATAAACCTATCATATTCAACATATTTTCATATTGTTTAACTTTATTAAGGGATTCCAATCCGGAACAAGAGACAACAAAAAGCTATATAATAACTGGAGGCCTGGATGATCTGGTTAAAATTTGGCAATTAGTTGATGGAAAACTTGAAGTGAAGCATCAACTTGAAGGCCATTCTTTAGGTGTCATATCAGTAGCCGTAAGCCCTGATGGCAAGAGTAAGTATATCATTTATTTGATGTTGTAATTAAAAAAAATTGAAACTTGCAAGTACATATTGCATATTCTATAAATTTGTGTGAGTATGTAAATATTGGACATGTAATAAATTATTATTATTTTTAGCACTAGCCAGTAGCTCCCAAGATGCATCTCTTATATTATGGGATATTGAATCTGGGGAGAAATTAAAAACTATGGAAACAGGTGTAACAGATGTATGGACTTTAGACTTTTCTCCTGATGGAAAAAATGTTGTATCAGGAAGCAATGCTGGAAAAATTCTTATATTTTCCATTGATACTGGAAAATTGGAACAGACATTAGATACAAGGGGAAAATTCACATTAAGTGTTGCATATGTAAGTATACTTGTTCTAATATTCATTATGTAAAATGAAAATTTTTCAAACTTATTATATCAATCATGCCTTTTTTATTTCATAATTTACTCAAGAGTCCAGATGGTAAATACATTGCAAGTGGTGCTTTAGATGGAATTGTAAAAATATTTGATGTAGCTCAGGGTAAATTAGTTCACACATTAGAAGGGCATGCAAAGCCTATTAGAAGTTTGTGCTTCTCTCCTGATTCACAACTGTTATTGACTGCATCTGATGATGGACACATGAAACTCTATGATGCGTAAGGCTGAACTTATTATATTTATGGATTATATTACAGTACATTCTTTGAAAATTCCATTTTCTATTTCACATTTCTTAGTTTATTTAACATACGATGATATTGTTATCTTAAAGTAACTGTTAGCTGTGAATTATTATATGCTTGATAAACAAAAATTGTTACAAAATTAAAAAATCATATTAAACTTGAAACAATATTTTTAAATAGGTTAAAATTTTTTTTAGAGTACATGCAAACTTAGCGGGCACTTTGTCAGGTCATGCTTCATGGGTCCTATCTGTTGCTTTTTCACCTGATGGTAAAAGATTTGTATCTGGCAGTTCTGATAGAACTGTACGTGTTTGGGATTTAGACACTATGCAGTGTCAACATGTATTCAAAGAACATATTGACCAGGTAATAATTATAAATTCTTAACCTTAATTAAATTAATATAATTAGCAGACATTAATAATTATTTACTTTTACAGGTCTGGGGAGTAAGATTTAATGCAGAGAGCAATAAAATTGTTTCGGTTTCAGAAGATAAAAGTGTAAATATTTATGATTGTCCGTTATAGATTTTAGAAGAATACTTATCCTATACTATATGTAATTAAATCGTAAATTATAATTGATAAGTACATTATTATTTTTTCTGCTTACCAAAATTACTTAACACCTTATTGGATAAGTGAAAGGGCTGATCCATTGTTATTAACCCAATCTCCATAAATGTACACTATTAAAAGACACAAAGCAAAACTTTGCAGCAAGAAATCGTAATCTAGTTCAAACCCTAGAGGAAAATAAGCGATCAACCATTTCGCGAGCAAGAGTCACTCGGGGCTCAGTCTGGCCTACGTTATAGTTAAATTTATTCGATTTGAAATGTGTAATGATGGTTATATATTCCAATATCAAAATATAAATTCAGAAATACACTAAAAAGGCAAGCAAAATAAAAAATATGTGTCTAAACTCTAAACCCATATTTTTTTATCAATGGATGGCATTTTTAGCTTTTAATAACAATGATGCAACACTTATTATTTAAATAATAGTCTTTACCTATGAAATTGCCAACTTTCAACTGCCAACAGACTTTTTCCTACAAAAAAAAGTTTTGATTAGCTATGAATTCTAAATTCAAATTAATTTTGTTTTAAAAATATGACATTCTATTTACAAAATCAGTCTTTTGTTTATTGATTAGCGTTGTATTTTCATTACATTTCAACATTTTTCCTCATAATGGATACTTTGAAATTTCGTGTAATTATGGAATATGAGTTCCGTCGTGGCACCAACGCGGCACAAACGACACGTTACATGAACGACGTTTACGGAGAGAACTGTACCAACGAACGTACAACCCGTTATTGGTTTGCTCGGTTCCGGTCTGGGAATTTTGACTTGAAAAATGAACCTCGTGGTCGTCCGGAAACTTTGGTCAACAATGATGAATTAAAGGCGATTGTGGAAGCTGGTGAATCTCAATCTACAGCTGAGCTGGCAGCAGCTTTTGATGTTAGCATCAAAGCAATATTGGTCAATTTGCGACAGATTGGCAAGATAAAAAAGCTTGATAGATGGGTGCCCCACGAACATAACGATCGCCAGTGCAACGTACGCGTCGAGACTTGCCTTGCGCCGCTTAACAGGCACAGAAATGAAGGACTTTTGAAGCGAATTGTTACGTGCGACGAAAAATGGATTCTTTTTGACAATCGAAAGCGCTCAGCAAGTTGGTTAGATCCTGGTTCGGTACCAAAGCAATGTGCAAAACGAAAAATGACCCCTAGAAAGGTGATGGTCACAGTTTGGTGGTCTACTGCTAGTGTGATTCACAACGGAGCTTTATACAAAACGGCGAGAGCATTACTGCAGATGTGCACATTGAAGAACTGATCACAATGATGGCGAAACTCGCACGTCTGCAACCAGCTTTGGTCAATCGGTCGTCTCCATTGCTACTTCACGACAACGCGCGACCCCATACTGCACAACAGACCGTCTCTAAGCTGCATGAGTTGGGTTTGGAAGCTCTCCCTCATCCGCCATACTCACCAGATCTTGCGCCTACCGACTATTACTTTTTCCAAAATTTGGACAACTTTTTAGCGGTAAAAAAATTCAATTCCCGAGAGGCAGTACAAAACGCCTTTGAAGAGTTTGTTGTCTCCCGTCCAGCTGATTTTTTCATGAAGGGCATCCATAAACTGCCACAGCGTTGGCAAAGATGCATTGATTGCAGGGGTGATTACTTTGAATAGAAGAAATAAATAAGTTCGAAAAAAAAACACTAACTTTTTTCAAACAAAACGGCAATTTCATAGGTAAAACCTAATATAAATCATCTACATTTTTGACGGTTAACGATATATGTTATGGCATTATTAGTTTATCATGGCTTTGCCAGTAAATCCTTTTTTGTTCAATCATTTACCACCGCGGGCGGGCACCAGTTATATTATTAGGTCCATACATATGAAATTGGCGTTTTGTCGTACCTACTGACCACTTTGATCTTAAATATATCCTCTTTGGTTAGGAATTCCAAATTCAAATTTAAACAGTTATTTACTCATGTATTTGTGTTTTGAAAACCGTAATTAATTTTTTTTTCTGCGTCACTCATTTCACAAAATGGAAAACTTAAAGTATCGCATTATTTACGAGTTCCACCGTGGCACCAGTGCTGCAGAAACTCGAAGGATTAATGATTGGTTGGTTGTGTTGCAAAAGATATCACGGTGCGTTTTTGGTTTCAACGCTTTCGTTCTCGAAATTTCGACATGCAGAACAAGCCCCGTGGATGGCCGGAGACCAAGGTCGATAATGATGAATTGAAGGCTATTGTGGAAGCAGATCCATCGCAAACCACATCAGAGTTAGCTGCAGGCTGCAGTGTTAGTGACAAAACCGTTTTAATCCACTTAAAGCAAATTGGGAAGGTGAAAAAGCTTGAAACGTGGGTACCTCATGAATTGAGTGAAGCAAACCGACAAACGCGCGTCGACTACTGATTTACATTGCACAACCGGCACAATAATGAAGGAATTAAATCGGATCATTTCATGTGATGAAAAGTGGATCTTGTACGATAATCGTAAACGCACATCGCCATGGCTGAATCCTGATGAACAAGCAAAATCTTGCCCCAAGCGAAAATTGAATCAAAAAAAGTTACGTAAGTAGTACATAACTAAGCGTTTGGTGGACTAGTGCCGGTGTCGTACACTATAGCTTTCTTAAATCTGGCCAGACGATTACGGCTGATGTCTATTGTCAGCAACTGCAAACCATTATGGAAAAGCTCGCTGTTAAACAACCGAGACTTTCCGAGAAGTCAATCGCTCTACGCCACTGCTATTTCAAGACGACGCTAGACCACACACGGCCCAACAGATGGCTACCAAATTAGAGGAGCTTCAATTGGAATGTCTTCTTAGACATCCACCGTACTCTCGGGCTCTGTTTCAACAGATTGTCATTTTTTTCGAAATTTGGATATCTTCTTGCATAAAAAAATTCAATTCCGATGAGGCAGTCCAAATCGCTTTTAAAGATTTCATTGATTCCCGTCCGAATGGTTTTTTTAATAAAAGGATCAATGAACTACCTATAAGATGGCAAAAGTATAGAGAGCAATGGTACATACTTTGATTAATAAAATATATTTTAATATGAAAAAATCGCCTTTATGTTCCTCCCATACAAAACGCCAATTTTATATATAAGGACCTAATAATAACAATCATCGATCTTCCTAGTGCAGTGTGCTCTGTGCACTAGAACTATTATATCTGTGGCCAAAGTTACACTTTAAAAATATAATATATTACGAATAGTTTAAATTTTTAAATTATATATTTCATCAAAAAAAATTATATCAGTCTGTTTCATTTTTAAACAATTAAAATTTAAATATATATATATTTTAATGTAAATTATTTCAAAATAATTTTTAAAACTTATTTGCAAAGTACAATATGCCAGCGGCTAAAGTGGTAAAATATTCGTTTTTCTATTGATTAAATCTATTTCCATTTCTTTTCCGTGTATTTATATAAATATGCCTCATAAGTTACTTAATTTTAGTATTCTCTGCTTTGTAAAAAAGAGAATGCACATGAAGATCCAATTTACTGCTGTGCTTGGACGAAAATTAATCCAACTGGTGACTCAAAGTATGTATATCACCTATAAAATTTATGAAATATTAAAATTGAATATTCTGCTTAGCGGTGAATAAAATAATGACATACATTTTACTAAATTTAGTGAAAAACCAAAAGATTACATAGTAACAGCTGGACTTGATGGGATTGCAAAAGTGTGGGAAATGAAGAACAACAGGCTGGAATTATTACATACACTGAATGGACATAGTATGGCTATTGTGTCAGTAGCCATAAGTCCAGATGGATATAGTAGGTTTGATTATTATTTGTTGATATATATTACCACTGGCAAAGATACAGTTAATTTGACTTATCATTCCAAAAGCTTTATAATAGATTTGTTTCAAGGTACAATTTTAAACCTAGGAATTCTGTTACATCCTTAATTTTAAATAACTTATTATTAATATTCTAGCACTGGCAACAACGTCGCTAGACTCAGTTCTTATAATTTGGGAGTTATCAACAGGAAACAAGGTTCATGAGATTGAAACTGGTTCAACTGACACATGGAATGTGTCATTTTCACCAGATGGAAGTAAAGTAGTGTCTGGAAGTCATACTGGAAAATTAATTGTGTATGATGTGGAAAAGAAAAATGTTTTAAAAATTCTTGATACAAGAGGAAAATTTGCATTATGTGTGGCATGGGTATGATAAAATAATACTTAATTCATTATTTTAGCCACTGTTGTTGAGATTTAAAAGTCACTGGACCTGTTAAATTCTTTAAAATAAACTTTAAGACAAATATTAAAACTGAATATATTTTTTTAATGTTGCTTGTAAAGCAGTAACCTACTTACATATAACTTTTGAAATATTTTTTTCAGAGTAAAGACAACAAGTTTATAGCTAGTGGTTCTGCAAATGGAAATATTTGTATTTTTGATGAAGCCCAAGGTAAATTAATTCACACAGTAGAAGCTCACACCCAAGAAGTCAGAAGTATTGAAATTTCACCAAATAATAAACTAGTTGGCACTGCATCTAATGATGGATTTGTGAAGTTGTTTAATGTGTAAGTTTTTGACTAACTAAAAAAAAAGAAAAAATGTATATTACTAGAACAATGCTTTTTCTGTGCAATACAAATCTTCTTGATGTGCAAAAATTACATGTAATGTTCACAAATGGACATTCTTCTCCATGAAAATCATCACAACAATAAGATAAATGTATACTGCTCCGAGGTTACTTAGCATTGATGTCCATTGGTTCAACTGATGAACTAGTCTCTTCTCTTTGTAGGGGCACCCCTTCAGAATTACCTTGTATCAATCTAACATCTTTTCCAGCACTCTCAGAAGAAAACATTGTGTAGACAACATTTGCATAATTTAAATTATGTTTTTTAAATTCATACGCTCTTTTAACGGCGTCATCCTCAATGTCATTTGTCTCAAAACAAAATTGCAATCTTTCAATATATTTATCCCAATTATCAGTTTTCCCATTAAATTCATGAAATTCCTTTTCCATTTGTCCAAGTTTCACTTCTTTTTCCTAGTCGCCAATATTATGTTCAGTTAAAGTCCAATTAATTATATGTAATAATTGTTAATGTGTTTGGGAGCAAAACTCAACTAACCTATACAGACTACCTACCTACCTTATTAAATAATGAGGAGTGGTGCTTTCCTAGTTCCTACGCACTAATAAACAAACATAACAGATACCTTAAATGATAGAGCAAAAGCTCAAATTAAATATTTTTATTTGAAAAGCATAATTCCAAAGCCCAACCTACACTGTATGTGAATACACTTCAATAATGGCTTTTAATGTTGATAATTTAAAATTACAGTGCAAGTGGTGATCTTCAAGACTATTTAGAGCTGAAGACCTGGGTTTTAAGTATAAGCTTTTCCCCTGATGGCACTCGCATAGCTGCAGGAACTGCTGACGGGGCTGTAGTCATTGCAACAACTGCTGGCCTTAAGATACTAAAAACTTTCCAAGATCACACCAATATAGTAAGAAAGTTTCTACTTATTTTTATTTCAAGCATCTTTGTTTATTCTACATTGCTTAGTAAGTACTGGCTGAAACTATACATTTATTTTGTAGTCGTTGAAATCAAACCACTAAGGAAATAAAGTACAGTATGGCAATTATTATATACAAAGGTGGTACAGCCTTGCATGGTGATTTTATTTAATAAATAATATTTACAAAATGATAAAAATGTTTTAAACTAATTGGAAAAAAGCGATACAAACATTTGCGTTGTTCAGAATTTTATATGCACCTATAAATTGGTTTGTAATAGAAATTTGGACAAGGTCTCTACATGAGCTGTGGCTATTAATATATGTAAATGAACAAATAATCATTTAAATAAATTAATGTAACCTAACAGGTTATACAAAAGACATACAGTCTAGACTTAATAAATTATAAAGTATCTTATCGGTAAGTTGAATGTAGCTAGCTATCTATCGGGGACAGTAATTAATGATGCCTATAAAAATATTATTTACTTAAAACACCTATTCCACATACACCACTATTTCATTTGATTCTGACTAAATAAATGGAATAGCCTAGTTTCCAGGTAAAAATGTATAAAATATGCTTTATTATAGAAATGTAATGTTTTTAGGTTTGGGGTGTACAGTTCAATACTGCAAGTGAAAAGGTGATTTCAGTATCAAAGGACAAATCTATCAATATTTATGAGTGCCCCAAACTGCAGATTGAGAAGCAGTGAACGTTTTAATTGATATATGTATAAAAAATATGTAATTTTCACAGCAACCCAAGTCTTTTATTTCATATCAGATATTGATTTCCTCTAATTATTATATAAATATTTATAATTAATATTTCGCAATAAAAAATAGATTGGCATTATTACTTTTACTAAACTAGGCCACAAAATCGTTAAAGTAATACAATTTTTATATTTTACATCTGTTTAGTTATATACTAATCCTTCTGACTGTTTTCTTGAACTGTTTAAATTTTAATTAAGTCGTCTAATGAGAAGGCAGCTATTTCACTCTAAACGATAATGTTTCGTACTGTATACGTATTCATGTGCAATGAAAAACCTAATTTACACTAGCTATTTTGCTAGAGGTTAAAAACTTCTATTATATATTATTATGTTTGTATATAAACTTAACTAGAAATAATATGTATTTCTAGTTTAGGTTATATCGGTATAATTTTTACATTTAGTGGGTAGGTCTATATGAAATAGAGTCTACTTTTAATAACCATGCTATTCAGTATGATATAGCACCAAGTTATCGTGAATGTTTAGTTTGCCATTTTGCTAACGTCGACTAGTGTGTTATTAAATTTGTGTTTCGTTTTTTATTCCTCTTATTTCTTGTGTAAAAGCAAATATTTTTATAAAAAAGTAAGTATATTGTTTATTAACGAAAGATTATAGCATCCCTACGGTCTCGCCGGTCCTATTTTGTTCACATATTTTGTTTTTTTATATTTCATAATTTATAACGTTAAGAATGCTTGATCTTTCAGGCTTAACAAAAAGTCTTGCTGTAGCATATATGCCTATACCTCAGGCTTTAACTTAAAAAATGATGCTGATATAGAGAGAGCGAAGGGCATTGCCAGTTACAGCGATCATGATCGCTCATATGTTCGCTCGTAGTTCTGTCTCAGGAAAAGGTACGCTGTTTGGAGCTTACTGCATTCTTTTACACAAATATTAGGTGGATGGACGCATAAGCAGTAATGCCTTGCGTGTTCAATGCAATCTCATCATCATTCTCCTTTTCAGCCAACCAAGGGTTATCTTGATTTTTCAATCGGCAAGTCAGTGGGAGGAAAGTCAAGTGTGACTGGTTTGTAATCCTATTGGTTGAAGAAACCGCAACATCTTATTTTGCACACCCCTTGCACAAAAAATACTTCTAATAATAAATCAAAAATATAAGTACAGTTTTTATGCTAATTGTAATATACAATATATAATTCATAAATAATGAATTACTTTAAAAATTTTTTGCCAATATTCGGTAGGCTTAAAACTTAGTAATTCCATCGCTAATAATAACATTAATGTACAGATTTTTTTGGCTAGAATTGAAAAATTATTATCGTGTAGGAAAGTCAATTTATCGGTGAAAGCTAAACGGCAACAATGTTGCAGAAACAGGGAAAATTCCTTTATAAAAGCGTACGTACACGTGGCGGTAATGTAGAATACACCCAAAAATGAAGATTGACGAAAACCTTTTCATGATGAGGTAATATTTATTCCAAAACGATAACTTAATTCTTGACACGCTGTTTTTATAGATCAGAATGGCATTGATGCATAAATAGATACTATATTTCATACGAATATTTTAGAATAAATTGTCCATGGCAGCAGTTGTGTTGAAGGATTTATAGTAGTAAATAGTGGACCAGTACAACTCCATTTTTGCGTTTTCAATAACACGGTGGGAAGCGCAGGGAGAAGGTATACGCAAGCACAAATCCAAATCATAAAATAAAATGTGACGCTGACAAGATGTTACTTGTGTAATGTGGTCCCGAAATGGTAGTCTAGTATCGATTTCGTTTGTGTACAAAGCTCCCCTAAGCCCGGTCCTTGATTAATTTTTGGCTATAAGCGGATTGCTGCGGTGTAATACGGATTTAATATCTCACGCGAGGTAATCTTACGATAGTGTCTATTTATTGTACCTTTAGGTTTTGATAGTCTACGTTGAAGTATGTATAAGTATCTACTTGTTGTAAAAACAACTCGATAGAACGTGTCTTGAATACTCTAGTCTAAATTAAATTATTACGCAACAATGTACTAAGCTTGAATTTTTTTTAAACGAAAGCCTGAATTCAAACAAAGATGTTTTCATCTTATAGGATAATAGAATGTCGCTTCTCATCTTGTGAGAATAGTTATTAAAGTAAAATAATTATAATAAAACATTTTAACGAGTACAAATCTTGACAAATCAGAAACCGGTAAAAATTTCATTTTAATGTATAAGCAGATTACGATTAATATTTTTCAACATCTTAATTGTAAACCTAAGTAAATAAACTAGTCCTAAGGATTGTCTACATAAAGTCATTTTAATACATAGATAGATAGGTACGCAATTAGTGCTTGCCTGTTGCCTATCACGAAATTTTAAGTAGTTAATATATTTTGTAATTCTTCAGAAACACAAAAATAGATAATGTAATGTAAATTTTATTTCTTTCGATGTATATAAAACTGCTTTAATCTTTTAATTAAAAAAGATAAGCAATTTGCAATAATAAAAGCGCTTACTGTCCCGAGGCAACACACAGTAGCAGTTGACGTCGTTGCAGTTTTCAATTAAAAATAATTTAAATTCCTAAAAATGAATGTACGTTTTATCATTGTTCTTCAACTAGCGATGCTGGTGTTTAATGTAAGTTAAATTCAAATATTTTACACTTTAAGTAAAGTAACGACGAGTTTGAGACGAATAACAGTAAAAAGAATATTGATTTTGTGAAGGCTGATCATTATTATTATCGTTGATCATCAAGGATTAGATTTAAACGAGATCCGCCGGGGCTACAGCCCGGGTGCCTCCACGAAATAGAGGCTTCGGATAAATATATCAGACTCGTAACTAAATTGCTTGTTTGCTTATTCCCATTTATACATTTAAATTTATATTCCCGTTTGTTTAAATGCCAAGAATCTATACGTTATTATGTTATTTGTTGTAAAAAATTACCACGTGAACGTATAAGTATATAATATTAAACCTTAGGTAAACATGAAATGAATTGTGTATTTTTATTTGTATCTACAATTTCTAAACTTTAGGATATTAAAATGTTTTTAATTTTTTAACCTTTCTAAAGTCTAATCACCTACTAAGCTATACATAGATACAAAAGTTCTGTCTTGTACAAACGAAGTTACAAGTAAAATATTATATTCAATGGTGATTATATATATAATATTTATACGATTTCAGATCCATGCTCAAGATACCTGCCTCGGTAACGACAGCCAAGGTATTATGAATCTTCATGTATTGCGTAGGAAATTAACCTAAATAAAGCCCTAAATTATATCATAAGTATGACTGGTACCGTTCCACTTCCATCCATATATTACTGAAACTTTAAACATACCTACTATTGTCCAAGGAAGACACTTTAGAATAGAATATTTTACTAATATTCTTAAAAACTTTCTTTTATTAGATTCTGACATGTTCATTGAAGGCAGTGGCTTATTTGAGGGTGAGTACATTTACATTTTAATTGACTCAATAAATCAAGTACAGTATGTACTAAGTAGTGACTAAGTACATAATGATGTATCTATACGATATAAATATTCTTTTTATTTCCAACCCATTTTTTTTCAGGTTCTGGTCAAGTTCTTGAAGGAAGTGGTACCTGCGGTAAGTAACTTTACTAAGTTGCACACCTTAATATATCATTTCGTATATATTTTGTAGATATATTTCCATAAAAAATCTTTTTGATAAACATTTTGCAGATTTCAGTGAGCTGGAGGAGGAAGGAAGCGGTCTTACTGGTATTTCTTTTTTCAAATTATTTCTTACCATCTGTGAACTATTGTCAGAAAGAGCGTGATAAAAAATTGTCCAAAAAAAGCCCACGATCAGGGGACACTTATAGTTGAAATCTAAACTTAGGCTTAAGCTAGGAAACATGTGTAAGATGAAATGGTCTGTTTATAATCATCCTGGATCCTGTTACTCAGGACTTTTGTTTAAAATGATGTCATCCCTTACCACCCGACCAGACCGACAATGAAAGCCTAAAGGAAGCGTTTTGTATGTCGGGGACGAGATATTTTAATATTTTATCGAAACTAGCATTTAAAGTCGACATAGAGAGTCTATAAGCGCGAATAAATCTCACATCCATTATATGTATGATATCTATTATTTAATTATATATAAAATAAAGTGTATACCACGAACCGCGGTTTCATTGCTGGATCTGTCAAAATTACCTACTAATGAATTTTTCCATTCAAATGACCTTAAAAAAGCTTAAAATGAATGATTTTATAGGGACTTCTGTGGCATACAATGCTTAGGTACGTACCAACTTCTTCGCGATTAACTTAATTTCATTCTTAAATTTTTTCATATTCTAATCAAGATAGCCAAGACACTAACCCAAATTTTTTAATACATATTTTTACAACTTTACAGACAACTTGTTATTCGAAGGAAGTGGACATCTATTTGGTGAGTTTAAATATTTAAATAGGAAAAAAGGACTGCAAAATATCCATTAGTAAAACAGATGTTCATAAACCACTACCCGTGAAAAAGTATAGCTGGCTTTATAACTCTGGTCCTTTGTTAACTCAAGGAAGTTTTGTAAGATTTTTAATTCAGTATGAGTCTTTCTAATTTGCCTTCTATACATGGTAGGTATGTGTGTTGATATCAGTTCATAGCGATCAGCGCAGTTTTAATGCTGTTGCCTTCCTTTTAAATTCCTTTACCAGAAATGTTCTTTCATCTGCCTCATTGTTTCGAATTAGTCCATTAACACCATCCATTTGAAAATTTCAGCGTGTATATATTTTTTATAATTCTTCCAGATGCCAACAATGCTGGGCTGCTCCTAGAAGATATGATAAACTTTAAGTTCTCATAGACGTTAATTTTACAGTATATAAAATACATACTGCATATTGAATAATAAAAATTGTTTTCTTTCTTTCTTTTTTCTTTTATGTAAATGCATTAAGTATTAATTATTTAATAAAATATCCACACTAAAATTTGTTTTAATCGAACCTTTATATATATTTGATTTTATACACTGTATGTTAAAAATACTTTAAAAAATTTAATAAAAAAGAAACTTATTAATGAGGCTGAGTGCCTCTAATGCACGCGACATTTCTTCGCTGCTAGCAATGCTTATACGTTAAGCGAAGAAAACGCAAGCTCACGGGTCAACGGTTAATGTCTACCAAGCGCCTATCCAGGTATTTAATAGCGCCTGTTAACCAGTAAAATTAATCATTTATTTAAAGAAAACACTTTATTAACGGATTTAAGTCATTATTTAAAAAATTTCCGACGTTTCGCGTGCTTTACAGTGGTTTCGCGTGCTTGCGTGGTCACGGTAGACTGAAGACAAAAAGGTGTTAATTGTCAAAATAAGTGTCACAGCTGCAGAGAGGTTGTGTGTTATCTGTATTTATTGCCCCGGAGTTGGTATCCACTAAAACCGGAAGGATTTTTACAAAACTGGCTCACGGTGTCCTCCATTTTCCCGGATTGTTTTTCATAAGATTTTAATTTACATATTATTGGATCCCAGGCGTTTAATAATTTTAAGCCGTCTTCTCTATTGAAATTAGGGTATTTTTTTCTTTTTCTTAACTTGTGATAGATATATTGTCTCAAACCATATTCGCCAGTGAAAGCATTCGGTATGCATTTATCTTCATAAAATGGCACTTCATATATATATAGCTAGAAGTTTGATGCTGTATAGTTTGGTCGATGAAAATTATTTTCCTAACTTAACAAACGTAACAAACGTAGAGCGTTATAAAACAACTCTGATATTGCTTGCATACAATAACATCGATTCATACAGTCGTAATGAAAAGGCATTTATCGAAAATATTTACATCGGTAGCAAGTCAATCGGTATTGGCTTAATTTGTGGGGAATTATGCGGCATGGCCCGTCGGGAAATCAACTTTACATTCAATTTGGCGCGCGGCACAGATAAAAACCAATCTCTTCATTTTTACCTGCGCTCGAGAATAAACGTTGATGTGATGCTGATTTTATTTTTTAAATAAATCGCTTCGTCTACTCGCTGCTTTATTTATCCTGTATAATATCTTTGCTCACAAGTTGCTACATGTTGCGCACATTTTAGCTTTGTGGAAATAGCAATAGAGCATAGATTGTCTTTTTGTGTCATCGCTCAATGGAGATCATTACTATTGCTCTTCTGAAAAAGATGTGACGGCGTACGGGCACTTAGTTGACAAGCTGTATTGTGTCCGCAAGTACTGTCCGAGCGGAGGTATCGTTGTCGTAATCACGGCCGCGCGCCGGCAGCTCGATTCAATGAGATGAAATCACTATGCGGCTTTATGAATAATTCAGGTGCGGTCCACCTGAAGGGGGAGGGGGTTTCTAACCTCCCCAATATGCCTTCCAGTTATGCGCTGGACATTGATAATGTTGTCGGTATATGAAATGATATTATCACCAAACCATACATACATCGACTGTTATGTCATGTTGTTATAGTTTCGTGTGACCAAGATGCTTGCATAACTTTAATTTTGCAGAAAGTATTTGGACTAGATTAGACCGGTGATTGTCTTTCACTGTTAGGAATTGCCATTAAATAATACAACGCAGTACGATAAAATCAACAATTTAATAATTTATTTACAACTAGTCATATTAATAAATAGAACAACTTTATAAATAAATTATGTCAACACTTAGTGGTGGTAAGAAACAGCTGGGGAAGAGAAGGTAACTTGAGTGAGGGCTGGAGCGGAGCTGTAAGCAACTTTGGCGGGTGCGGCGTAGTGAGCCACGGGGGCAGCAGCGTAGTGAGCTACGGGGGCAGCAGCGTAGTGGGCCACGGGGGCAGCAGCGTAATGGGCCACGGGGGCAGCAGCGTAGTGGGCCACGGGGGCAGCGGCGTAGGCCAACTTGGCGACGGGGGCTGCAGCGTAAGCCACTTTAGCGGGTGTGGGGGCTGGGATGGGGGTACCTTCGTAACGGACGACGGCATTGAATCCGTTCTGGTGGTCAGAGGTGTACTCTACAATGCGGTGTACACCATCGGGTTGAACCAGAGAGTAAGAACCGTGAACAGCGTCTCCCTCGCGAGCTTCCTGTTGCTGTTTAATATCACCGCTTTGCTCATCGTGGACTGAGTATTGGAAGTCGTAGTGAGCTGGGGCTTCCGATTCAGAGTAGGCCACCTTAGCAAGAGGAACCACTGGGAGAGCAGAAGCCACTGCGGCCAGAGCAAGTACGACGAAGAACTGAAAAGAATTATATTTATGTAACAAACTATTCAATGCTTGACATATTAGATTGGAATATATGTGATATTGATATATAATTTATATTTCATATATTAAACTGGGAAAATAAATTATATTCAAAATATTTTTTTGTGTAGAGTTAAGAACGTTAAATATATGTTTGTATTTCTTATTGAAATTAAAAACTTTAATACCTTAGCTGCCATTGTTACTGGTAGGATTGTCCAAGTTTGACTATGATTGTATTCGAGTTGTACCAGTTTATATACTTGATTATTTCGACCGCCATGGTGACAATTTTCGCCGGCGGCTGTAGGGCGTGCACTTATTAATCGCCTTGCAGGTGAAGGTTACGGAGACATACGTAAGTAGATTGGAATGACCGGCACCTTGCACGACATGACATGTGGCATACGGCCAATTTCGTTTAACTTTCGAAAAGTGATCAGGGTGTTAAAGGAATTTAAGTGTAGGTAATCAAACCTAACGTAAAGGATTTACTCAAGTGTTAATGACTATATGAAATAAAATAAAATTCTACATGTACTATTTAAAATTTAATTTTACTTTAAGTCTCCATGTCCCATCAAAAAGTAATATTTTCTCAATTTAACAATTTTTAGCACTGTCTCGATTTTAGTTCCCCTAAAGAAAACGTTTTTAATTCAGTGCATATGAAGTTGGTTAATAGTAAAAATTTAAGGTGTAGACGATAAACTCGGAGGGCCTATATTCTAATGCCGGTGAAAAGTATAGTCATCATGTAGTTATTCAGCCTTTTTCTAGTATCTAACCCTTTCCTTTTGGGAATTCAAAACAACTTGACCATATCGATGGAATAGGGCATGTATGGTTTTTTTAAATATACACATAGGGGTTTCATTTACAATTAAAAAATAATGCCTATAGAGGTATTTCTGAACTAATACGACCTAGAGATCTTCAAGAAAGAGCGTATAGTGATCTTTGCCTGCAACGCACTTGCAAGCTCTCCGGCATTGTAAGTGGCCATGGGCAGCGGTATCGCTTAAGATCAGTTGAGCCTTATGCCCATTTGACCCTATTTTATAAAAAAGCTCAATTGCACCCAAAATAAAGGCGATTGGATTAAATTAATTTATCGCTAATTCATTATTAAGTTAGTAATTGAAAGTCTGCGGATTGGAAGTAATCTCGTCATATATTGTACCTTCTCATACCTTAATTCTAGAAGACAGACGCTTCGATTAAATTTCTATATATATGGAATAACATAATCGTGAAAACAATTGAAATACTATGGAATATTCTATGATGTTCTTTATGCAAAAATATCGTTAATTTACGAACTACATTTTGTGTTCTGATAATTACTATCACAATGTCCTTCATAGCATTATTTTTAATGTTTGCGTTATTCATTATAAATGAAGCGTATCAAGTTTCGTTTTAAATTATACCTATTGTTTCCTTATATTTGAAATAAATAATATGGGTTTGTTTCACAGAAAATTCATTCTGATGGCTAGGTCCAGAAGGCACCTTGACTGTGAAATCAATGACATTACGAATATAATTAATTAAAATATAACATTAGGCATACATAACTTATATGTTTTCTACTCCAACATTTGTTTTAGTTGAAATTACTACCCAATAATGTTAAAACATTCTTGGTATTTAGGTTTCCAAGAACATTCATGTTCGGTCATAAGGCAGAAGTTAAACTTGTAAGTTGTGAGTTATATAATGTACAGTAATTTTGTTCTTGACATTTAAGTAATAATCGTAATTAACATTGATAAAAATTTCGAAGAAAAATGTCTCATAGGTCGTGTAATATGACCTGGTTCGTAAGTGAACAAAAACCCGTTGAAGTTATATCGAGTGTTTCTTACTATATTTTATCCTTATGGAGTGAACAAAATTAATGTAATAATGATATTGTTGCTATATATAATTCTGTTAATGAGTTGATATTTATAAACATTTTTTTCGTCACATTTATAACAAAATTTCGTCTAATGGGACCGCTATGAAACAAGTATAGTATCTCTGTCTTTTGTCAAAAGAAAAATACCTTATGGGCCTTGGACAAAATTGTAATTGGTCCTTGTCTTTAAGAACCTTATTAAACATGGCACTTGAAATTTCATTAAGAAAGTGCAATTAAACAAGTGTGCGTCAATACAAAAACGATAGATAACGAATTTAATTTTAATGTTATATAATGAATATAGAACAATGATATTATTTTTGGGAAAACATAGCTGAATCTTAAATTTTGACTTGTCTTTCGTTTAAAAGAGTAATACATTTAATAAAATGTCGTTTACGGAACGGGTGAGTCGTTGACCACGCGTTGAGTTAATATAAGTAAAGAAAGGAAGAAATCATTTAAAATAAACTTATTTTAATATGACAAAACTGCATAACATTAAACGTGATGTAATTTCTATTAACTAGGTGCTACATATTTCGAACAAGATCAACTAAGATAGCAGTAATAACTAATTACAATAAATTGTATTTTAGTACAAGAGCCAATAAATAAATAAAATGGAAAATATTATAGTGACTGTGTTTTTTTATATCTTTGAAATTTTCGTACTACCTATTGTTTAAAATCTTTATTTATTAAAATAACAAAAAACCCCTAATAGGAAATTTTAACTTACCAACCACAGGATTTGTGTAAGAATTATTCTGCAAAAAGTTTTTAACCGATTCTAACGAACGGGAACGATGCTCTATCGTCTGATGACTGATCTGTACCTTACCGATTAGGTTATTTTGCTGATTTTGACATTTTTTTTTTCAAATGATTTATTGGTATATGATTATGATTACTATCTGTATGTATATTTCTGTGACATCAGTATTTTCCGTAAAATATTGTGCTAAAATATATAATTACAATATTTGCGTTAAAAATGCTATTTCTGTAATAGCGAACGCCATATGGTCTGCGTGACGTCACAGCCAAGTAAACCAAAGTGTACATACAGTCTATTTATAGTATTATATCAATCACCGGAAAAATTGTACAAATACCTCTAGACTCCAAAAAAAACTGTTTATCTTTCATATAACAAAAATGTAACTTGTATATAAATATTAATATATAAAGTTATTTTAGAGAAGTACTAACAACTATTATAGCTTAATACTTTTATGAGTTATTACTTATTTCTACATTTTTTAGTCTTTCAGAATTTGTATGTTTGTACAACAAGTGATAATACTACTTACTACGTTTAACATTATTGAAATATTAATCAAATTATAGTGCAACATATGTATTCATAAACTTACAAGAAATAACGTTGGCTCTTAGTATAAGATATGCTTGCTTTTTTACCGGTGTAATGACAGACCTTGCCCATGGGAAAAATATAACCGGTTTTATTACATTTATCAGAAAATACGTTCTTATATCTACATATTGAGTAATTTCCAATTGCCCGTGTGGAATTTTCGTATTGGTTTAGTGGTTAATGGTATATTAGTGTACTGGTGGCGAATACTCGTGACGGGCTAAAATTTTTCACATTTTTGAAAACTTCTAAGACCACATATTGGAATCAGAAATAAAAATATGAAGTATACCAATTAAAGGAAATCTTCTTTAAATGCTTTCGATTTTTAGACCTAAGCCAGGTTTCCTCAGGATATTTTGAGAAAGAAGAATCCTTTAGAGCTGACCGACCTTACCTATATGAATTGTGTTCTCACATTTACTTATTTTAGAACGCGCGTCAGGATGAAAAATTGTTTACCTAAGCACTGTGATTAAACACTATCAGTTTTTTCTATAAAAGATTATTTTTATTCGAGATTGTTTTACAAGCAAATGTCTGCCCTATGTATTTATTACACGCAATTTGTAATATCTAAACTAGAAGAAGATATTATGTAAAGATTTTTATTAGTTAATCATTTACACTTTGTAGAAGTGAGTTAAGATCTGTGAAATCTCAAGGTTTAATTTTATTAAAATTATATTATAACAGACTATTATACTATAACAATTATTAATAATGTTATTATATAAATAATATAATAATTTTAAAATATTAATTTTATAATATTAATAATTATAAAATTATTATCTTAATATATCTAAATCTCCTGTCACGATGTTTGTCCGCGATGGACTCCCTAACTACTGAACCGATTTTAAATTAAATTGGCACACCGTGAGCAGTCTGGTCCAACTTAAGAGATAGGATAGCTTAGATCTTTAATTATAGTCGCAGTTTTATTGTATTGCAAATTATGTGTCTATAATTAATTGAGAGTTACAATTATCTGTTAACTTCAAAAGATTCTAAGAGATGTCGATACTTTTCGACTGGATTGAGTAAGTAATCAAAAGATGGTATTGTTATGGTAAACCGACAAACGTGTCATATAAAGATTAATTGATTATTTATTACTTTTATTGTTTAAAGCGCTTTCGATTATAAACATATCCCCGCACACTTAGAGCTGATAATTATTGAACTAAGAAAAGATAGAAATCACATTTATGGCAAAACAACGTTGCTGGATCAGCTAGTATAAATATAATATTATACTATAACAGCCTCCAAAAGCCTTTGACAAAGTTAAATATTACACATTTCATTTAAAGCATGTATGTGTATTATTAATGAATGTAATCACCTTGCAGGAGAAATGACATAACTTGAACCGGTTTTTGACCTGCGCCTACTCAAACCTACTTTTGTTCAAAGAATTTAATATATATAAGCGCGGTGTCTGTTACAAAAAGTATTATCTTGTAATCATTCTACCATTAAACATGGCAGCTAAAGTGAGTTGAAATTTTAATAAATTACATATCAACTCATGATATGATTTAAATTCCTTTCAATAAAGAGTGAAAATTTTCACTTTCCCTTTAGAAAAAAATATTAGAATCGAAAAAAGCTTTTAAAAATATACTGCAAAGGGGAATGAGATGGCATTACTTGATATTTGAAAATATAATATAAAATTAGTTCATAATTTTATTTTCTATTCCTTATAAAATTTCATTACATTCTAACATTTTTAATAAGATTTACTGATAAACTATATCCTTCCAGTTCGTAGTCTTCTTCGGTTTGGTGGCAACCGCAGCCGCACTTCCCGTAGTGCCTGTCAGCCACGTGGCTTACGAGCCTGAAGCACCAGCCCACTATCAGTTCCAATACGCAATCCACGATGGCGTTAGCGGAGACGTTAAGGAACAACAAGAGGCGCGTGAAGGTGATTCTGTCCACGGCTCATACTCGCTTGTCCAGCCCGATGGTGTTCACCGCATAGTGGAGTATACAGCTGACAAAGAACACGGCTTCAACGCTGTCGTACGTTATGAAGGCACACCTATCCCGGCTCCAACCAAGGTCGCAGTGTCTGCCCCAACTTCATACGCTCCAGTGTCCTACTCAGCGCCAGTATACTCCCCGGTCAGCAAGGTGGCTTACGAAGCTCCCCTAGGTCACGTTACCTTCTCCTCGCCCGTTGCCTCATACCACCATTAATTAAGAGTTTGTAAACTTATTTATTTTGTTGACTAATTATACTATAATCAGTTACAAAACTTATTATTTATCCATGTTGTGAAAATGTCACATTTATCGGATAGCAAGACACCAGGTAATTAAGAAATTTATTAATATTCACACAAGAAACGGGCGAAAAACCCGTCATTGACCATAGGTTCACCATAGACGAATCTGTAGAAACTTCCTTATATATTAAAGTTTGCTCTATTAGTCGATTACTTTACGACAAATGTGCATAGTGATCAACGACTGTGCGTGCATTAAATTTGAGCATTCAGCTGTGTCTGAACATAGATGATCTATGTATTTATTCATATCTGAAGTAATTTTATCTTAGATAACTAAATACGGCTATTAGTCGGCCAGTCCCATTGTTTACCATCAAGGCAAATAGAATTGCACAAGGCGTCAAAACGGCATATCCGATATCAAAACGTTATAAACGAAGTTAGAAGGAAGCGTGCGGGTAGTGTCGGGGAATCAATTGAATTATGTAACATTATGAAGTGAGTGGCTCCTGTTACTCGGCACGTCCGTTCCCCTACGGCTCGCTTAGACGCATTACTCCTGACACCTATTCACTCATGTAGTTAAACTCGCGTGTAACCATTATAATTGGACCTTGCACTAGTCACGAAGTTGCTCCTCCACCCCCACAGTTACAAAGTCCTGAGGGCGCGGGGTAGTTCTCAAACATTTGTCGGAGTTATTCAGCTCTGCATGCAAGTAGAACGCTACACGCCACACATTAATGATTGCAGGCAAATACAAATTGACAGTAGTGATAGTAAAAGTGGTTGTTAGAATAAAATGAGGGGCTTATAAATGTGTGATGTGAATATTTAATTTATATATACTGGATGCCCCATAAAACGGCGAGGCGAATCCGGGTGATGAGGCAGATAATATTTTTATTAATGATTGTCAAGAATTCCTTATATCATTGCCACACTAAAAATTAATGAATTTAATTCACTTTCCTTATGAGATTCATAGAAAAATGTAAGAGTTATACCAAGTTAGAATAAGGTTTAAATGCACCAACTCTAAATACAACTTGCCAAAATTGCATTATTATAATAATTTTTAAAACTTCGATGGTTTGATTCAAGTGCTAAACTATGTTAAAGTGACTCTCTTGTTAAAATAGCAGGTTAGCAGCTAACAAGTTAGTCATGCTTACTTGAAATGTTAAGGAAAAATATGTATTTTTTAGTTAAGACGTTTTGCAGTCATATTATATAGATGGTAGGGTTCATGAAATTCAGGAACATTTTGAGTGACATTTAAAAATATGTGACATATTTTTTTAATTTCGGGGATTCGCCACCATCGTGAAAGGACGTTTATTTATAAGACATCCTGTATATGCGGATAGCTTTTGAGCTTTGCAAGGGGTTTCCAAATGTTTGGCCAATAACGTTTTTTTCAAAGTTACAAAACTATTTCTGTTAAAAAATGCTTTTTATATTTTAGTATTATTTTTAATTCTTACGATTTTAATGACGAAAAAAGGAAATGTGGTTCTGTTTAGGTACCTTTTGCCGTACGCACTATTCCTACGCGGCTAAGGCCAGCAGAAAAATATGTTTACTACCTTTCGCCTATAAACATAGAACAGAAAATGGGAACATTGAACAATGTTTACTTGTTTTTTTACGCTATTCGATTTTTTATTTTACAATTATTAAGTATCGAAGTTTCGTCCAGATTTATATCGCTATTGAGTGGATCATAATTTAAAGTTTTTGATCGTTTTATTCAGCATATTGTTATGAATGTTAATAATTTACTGAACTGTTTTATTTAGCGACGTCTTTTGAGTTCGTCCTTATCAAAACTGTGGTCGTTATTAAATGTTTTTGATGACAAAGGGTTGCGATAATCCGAGTATTACAAAATAATGAAGCACAACAAAGCCGTATTGTGTAATGATAGAGAGATATTAAAGCAAATGTTGCTTTGCTTCGCCCCCGGGATTTACTGAAAGGGTTTCCGTATTACAAAATTTAGCGTTGAAAATGGATAGCTATTGCGAATGTCATACTTTTAAAATAAGGTTTGCGTACTTATAGTCCGGTCAATGTAGACATTCGAAGTTACATAAATTCCCACCAAGCTGAAAATCGGTAAGATTGCTTAAAATATCATTAAAAACAAAACTTGAAAGTTCCCCATCTTTCCCCAGTAAGGAAAAAATGTTATTCAAGGTCAAAGGTCAAAAAAATGAGTTTTTCGCGATTTTCAGCAAAACGGTAAGTTTTATCATAAAAATACCTTAGACAAAAATTGTAGATTATAAAATTATCTACAAAAACTAAATTAATACTTTTTTTTCTACGAGCCACCGTTTTTGAGATATAACGATTCAAAAAGCTGTAGAAGTTGTAATCGTCATAATATGCACACGTTTCCTCGCCACCTATGTAGGTAGTGTACTTGGCGCGTTTTATTTTTACGTGGTTTCCCCAGTAGGCCTATTCCACCGGTCAGTTTTAATCCTGTTTTATTTGAAACTATTGAAAAATAATGGATTTTAGCAGAGATTGAAAAAATAAAGGCAATTTAAGTTAAAAAAAATGTAGTGAAATTTAATCGTCCGAGTCGTAACTGTCAAATTCTTTTTCTTGTTGTTCTTCTTGTTCTTGTTCGTCTTGTTCTCGTTCTTCTTGTTCTTCTTCATCTTCATCCTGAGTGCATGTAAACTGCGTTAATAGCGCTGTATCGCATGTTGCCTCGTTGGAATCAAACGGATCCTCTTCTGTTGGTGATTCAATATTAGAACACGACCGGCCTTGACAATGCGTACATGCGGGAGAACAAAACAATCCGACTTTTTTGCAACCACATTTAGCACTGCATCCCTTTTTGCAGTTGCAAAAAATCGAGTTCAAAAGTTTTTCTGGCGCAGGTGGAAGTAAAGTATGCACTGGTTCCAATAAATTGTTGACCAACTTCCAACCCCAGTCTGTAGGGTCTAGCTGATAACCAAGCCACACTTGAACTTGGTAATATACTCTAAAAAGATGTTGATGAGCAGCAACTAAGGTTGGAGGAAGACAAGCTAATTGTACTTGTTTTTTACTTTTGGTGTTTCTAACGAAACATGCATATCTAAGCAGGTAGTTTTTTTAGGAGCTCCGTACATAGAAAGAAGAAAGCGAATGCCGTTGGTAATAATTTCTTGTCGAGTAGAATTACTATTTTTAAAAACTTCAGCACATTCAATTAAATTTTGTTTCTCAAATAGTTTGAAAACTGTTATTTTTCCCCTCCTGTAAAATGCAGATGTCGTATCACAGCCACTTATTGCGTGTAAAAATAGTACATGATTTTGAGACTTTGCAAAAGTAGATAAACTTTTTCATGAATACATTTCTGATTGATTTCATTTCTGGTTTTAAGAAGAAAATAGTTTTTTCAGTTGGAGTTCGAGCAGTCAATAATACGAGTAAGTCTACATCTTCACCAACAACAATAGTTGTATTTGTCACATTGAATTGCTCAATTGCTGTTTCAATACGTCAGCATCATTATCAGCTTGTCTTACCGATATATTTTCCGTAGTAAATCTTTCTTTCAACATTGAAATGAATCGAGACTTGTTGTGAGTATTAGAAAGAAATATTTGTTGGCTGGTTGGAACTGTCATATTTTCATCAAATAAAATATCAATAGAAGAAGGTGTTGCTAAAGTTCGACGACGCTGTTCTGCAGCTTTGGTATTTCTCGTGCAATCATGATAGCCATCAAATACGACAGTAACTCGGGAACCAAAATGTCGACGTACATACTGTACGTATTTATCTAATATAACGTTGAATGTTTCTTCACTATCCCACACAACGCGATGTAGTAAGTATCCTCCGTCAATGATATATGTCGCATTTGTGTTGTTAATATCAAAGTCTACCGTTTCGAAACAATCGTAAATTGCTGATATTCTTATAGTTATGAGTTATGTATATTTTATATTAGTAAAAGTGTAGTGTAGTAGTGTAAGTTACAATGACTGATAGAAAAATATTTTAACATATATTACAACTACAGAGATGTATAAATACGTGGCGTACTCATGCATATTATGACGATTACAACTTTTACAACTTTTTGAATCGTTATATCTCAAAAACGGTGGCTCGTAGAAAAAAAAGTATTAATTTAGTTTTTGTAGATAATTTTATAATCTACAATTTTTGTCTAAGGTATTTTTATGATAAATCTTACCGTTTTGCTGAAAATCGCGAAAAACTCATTTTTTTGACCTTTGACCTTGAATAACATTTTTTCCTTACAGGGGAAAGATGGGGAACTTTCAAGTTTTGTTTTTAATGATATTTTAAGCAATCTTACCGATTTTCAGCTTGGTGGGAATTTATGTAACTTTACTCTTATTTTTTCGTCTAATTTGACCGGACTATTAGTTGTAGCTTATATGAACCGCATGTTCTTGTATGACTTGTCTTTCGTCTACTCAAGTATAAGTATCAGTTTCTTGCGATGTGTGATTAAGGAGAAATATGTTTAAACCGAAAGAGATATTTATAGTTAGTGGATTATATCATAGTCGTAACACCTATCGGTGTTACGACTCTATGGGACCTCTAGATATAAATATTATTGTATAGTGTAAATACATTACCATATTGCAAGTCTCATGAGTATTAACACAATTTTGGCATAAACATTATTCACAGCTTATAAGGGAGGATAATCTTGCTCCTAATCGAGATTGTTAAGATCAAAAACGCATTGTTGCAATACAAGTCTGTCAATTATAACGAAACACATAAAGCGAATAGATACGGCAATTACTAAGGGCGGAAGAGCGCCTGCGCCCGCCTAATTGTTTCCGTCGACTTCCCCCTCCCTGCTTCCTCCCCACCCCCTCAGCCCACCCCGTTGCTGACTAAACGATGAAATATGAAACTCAGAGGTTCGATTGGTCTTTGTAAATGTTTATTGACTTGTGTTATTCGCTTCAATAACACCATATTCAGTTCGAGATGGGGGTGGAAACACAATCTCTGATATTTTTATTTTACTTTCTATTAGGTGTATATAATATATATCACTGAGATTTTTATGTTCATTAAAGGTATGTATTTGATATCAAAAAGTCCAAATCAGTTTGTGTGCGTTCCGATTATGCGATATATTAATAAAGCCTGCTTATAAATTCCACGTAGCACAAACTTTGGCTATCATAACGAGTGGCAATTTGTAATTTGGCAACATTTGATCAACGAAGTTGTAACAATATCAACATTTTTCCAGCAATCCGATACGGATCAGCCGGAAGCAATCTGCGTGGACACAATACGATCACATTGTTAATGCACGTGCCGACGTGTGCCTGAACAAAATGGTGCACGTATGTAGACGCCTTTACGAGAGATTGCCGTTTAGCTCACTAGGCGTATCATTTTTGTTTCAATTAGGTTGCGAGGGCTGCGAGGAAATAAATAGAATTTTAGTAATATAAGACCTGAATATTAAATATTCTGAATGGGTTTTATACACGAAATTCTACCAAATTTCTAGCTCTGTCATACTAAAATATTGAATAGTTAATTAATATTCTCTTTGCGACGCGATTTAGGAGACAACGCTGACAAATACAAAGTACGCAACCCTTCATTAGTCAAGCTAATGATTTGCTAAACAGTCCCTTATAGGTATTCCCTCGACATCTGCTTTGTTCGAGACCAAAATCTATTTAATGATATCGTATTGCTAATTTTGGGATTAGAGTCGCGTTCCGTCGGTTATTGAATTATTTCGTTTGCGGGGGCTTCTTGTTCCCTCGGGAGGTTATGCGCAACGTTGATAAATACTTTCAACGACTTGGCAATTACATCTGAATATAAAAAATAGCGCCTTTAAGAATATTAAAACTAAAGTTTGTAGCTATATGTAAATTTTAGGAATATTTTACGATAATCCTACTTTAAAGGAATTGGTTTATTGCCATCAATAGAATGGATATTGTCACATGTATGTGTAGAGAAACCTGTATTCATTGAGCCCCACATAAGTAAGTGAAACGTATATATTAATACGTAGTGGATGATTATTTCAACATTTATCTCAGAATGATGACCAAATGTCAGTATTCGCATACATACATTCATTCGCTAAGACTATATGACTTATCATATTTTATTATTGAATAGATATGAAATTACGATTAAAATGACGAACTATACTTATTCCTTAATAGATAATATATAGCACTTACCTAATTAATTCTCATTAAATACTTGTTCTAGCAACAATTTATTGACGACACCCCAGGACACCAAGAGAATCCTCGGGTTTTAATGTTCATTGAACCGAAGTCAATAATTATTCGGTAATCATAAGTGAACAGTTTCAACAATGGACACGCATCAGTCACTAGGAGCCACTCAATTAGGAGCTATTCATGACCCCATACTTCTGACAGGCGCCGATTTCTACATTATTGAGGCTAGTCCTTTAAAAACCTTAAGGGTTTTTTATGGCGAACTTCCATAATGTGGGCTGCAGTACATAATTAATAGGTAAGTTTGGTCAAGTGTTATTCAAAGATTTTGGAAAAGATCCTTACTAAACACACCAAAATGGAAGTAAGTAGTTGTTCAATTATAAACAATAAAACAAAATTTTAGACCTACATAGGTCAAAGAACATTCTTGACCCTCTCTTTAAAGTGCTGAAGGTGTGATAAGTGTTTCATGAAATGTTTGCAAAACATAGTGACGGTAATCACTTATTAAAAGTTATTATCAACAGCAATACACGTTGAAGA